>WACJ01000525.1:1200000-1800000 GCA_008973525.1 Stenopsyche tienmushanensis
CGTATTTACTAGTCTATAAAAAATGAACTAAACACATCGTAAATCAGTCGGATGCCAATCTCCAGTGATTCGATAAGTTCATGAACTGCCTTAGGGATTTACAGAGACCAAGCTATCAACTACATAGCTGCTGAACTACTGATAAAAGCGCGCTCATTTCTAATCCCAACAGGCTATGGTTTGCGAACACTACAAGTTCAAGATCTCATATCAGAAACAAATATTAATTTTAAGACCAAAATCATAAGATACCGAAGAAAAACGAAGATCTGTTAAGGTCATGATTTTTAATCATGTTTCTGAACCATAATTTGAAAATTAAGATACTAATTCAACTTTAAATAGTACTCCCTCTGTTTTTTGAAAGGCAGTACAAGATAGGAATTTTCTTTCCAAATCAAAGTGATATATAAGAGACAAGACTTCAATTGCTCTTTCATTCCGTTTTTTAAGTGTCTCCTTGATTCAACTCATGACAAAACGTTTGAAAGAATCGAATTCTTTTTTAACATTATCTAACAAATCTTATGAAAATGACAGAAATCGATTGATATTTTCTGGGCGTTATCTAATCGTATCATTTTTTATTGTTATGATTTAATAAAAATTGCGACTTCGTCGCCTGTATACTTATGTAATTGCTGTGAGCTTTGGTAGATTTGGGTAAGAGAAAGAAAAGGTACAAATGTTAAGAAAATCATAAACGTCTTGTTATTAGATTATTATTGTGGCGATACATTCAGTGCATCATCATCTTCCCATCACCCGTCATATCATCATCATCATAGTGCAGCTACAAACAGTCCACTGCAGAACTATGGACCTCTTCAATATCCATTCACAGGAAAGGGTTACATCCATTTCGTCTGTATCATACGTTCACATTCTCATTCGCTCGATATTGAAAGTAGCATAAACTCACCCAACGTGTCTCCTGGATGTCTGCGTCCAGTCGCCCTGTTTCCAGTTCCTCCTTTCCTAGCTAGGGTAATGCCGGACTAGAGTGAAGACATACGTGATGCTCAAGTGCATCTCGGATTCGCTCCTACACCAACTGAGTGTCTCGCCGTCCATGTGCAACTTACCCGAATGGATTCGAGACTGAGTTTTCAGATTGACCCTCTCAGTTCGGCGATTTCAAAGCGATCTAGAAGACAACGGATGACGATGGTGTTATCGTTGCCAAATTAAGTTTTTCGTTCGCCTCCCTTCAAGACCGACTGCTTGTTGTTCCTCTTGTCCTTGTTCTGATTCTATATCTTCCTGGTTCTGAACCGGTAAGGCTTCTTATGTTGTATACTATTACGTGGAGTCAAATATGTACGAGGGAGTGATAGCAAGCCGGGGGGCTTTGTTCATATAATATACATTAGTATCTTTCGTCCATTTGCCTCGACACATGATATGCCTACTGTCGTTGATCATGCGTAATGTTTTCAGCATTTATTTTATAGAAATGTTACCGATTTAATCTCTCAACATTTGAAAACTTTCCAACCCCGTTCTGCGTTCATCGCTTTGTATACACACCACCACCTCGGAACCCTGCACCCTCGATTTGAAATTTTCTGCTGTTTATCTCGAATTTAGGGAGTGTTTACAACATGGGGCCCCCCTCAGCCAGCTGTCTTCGTTTCCACAGAGCATACATAATTATCAAGTGTTTACATTCTTATAACTATTTATTTAGCTTATCTCTCAGCCAGTTTGCGGTCTTAAACAATTACATATGAATGTTTAACGGCTTTTAACTGCAATGCCATAGTTTCATGCATCATCTTTGTACGTGTATAATTTAATTTCAACGGGTATCTATGTCGAACGGTAGAAACTTAAATCTGAATTATATACAACGATAGTCACACAAAAATATTAATAAAATAGATTTTTGTATGTATCACTTTATTGAAAATAATTTCATTATGCCATGCATCCAATCCACGTATAACGTTATGCTTTGTAGTGTATTCTATTGCAACCCCTCCTGCTCTCTGTTAATTCATATATCAAACCATTTATCTCACCCCATGCTTTAAAAATATAATGGATTACATTTTAAAACGCTGCGAGCTCTTTTTTGCGGTAATAATGTTTGATGGCTTGGATTATTTTTAGCTCTTTAAGACTGAAATTCTATTTTCATTTGGAAATTAATATTTTGAAAACTATTTTTTGTTTAAAAAAAATGGTCACCAAAATAAAATAACGTACATGTTTCTTTCATGCAGAATAACCGTTTCATAATCGTCTTTATTTAGAGAGCGTGTACTATAAGCATCCGGCGAAAACTTGGCATCCAAAATGAAAATTGTTTTCTGGATGGCCATTGATTTTTACAACTCCAAGAATTTGAATCGTTCATAATTTTAAAACATTTCAAGTTCTATATTCCGATGGCAATAGATAATTATGATAGTTATTATGTATCAAATTAATTTGATGCAGTGTAGTAGTAGTTTTACGCAGGGGTAGTTGCTATCAAAAATACCACATCGATCGTCTTTATTATAACAAAAAAAAACTTTTAATAAGTGAAAGCAAAAAAGTTCACGCAAAGACTGTATCGAATGTGTGCGGCCCATAAATAACACGATTTTACCGTGTTTTTTGTGAAAGTTCACTTCAGTGGGAAGAATTTTAGTTTGAGGCCCCTGGACTTATTTGGCACTCAATAAACACGGTTTTTCAGGTCGGAGAAATACTTCGTTTTCCAATTGTAGGTTGATATATATATAAAAATGAAATCATCAAATCTAAAGTTTTGAGGCCCGAAGTGCGTGTTCTTTCTGCTCCTACAGATAAATCCGCCACTGGTACAGAAATAAAAAAAGAAAGAATTTTTAGACAAACTTTAAACTGAATATCCATGAACTCTTCGCACTTCTTTTCTACCCGGCTTAGTGTTGACTAGGGAATCCAATCCCGAGCCAAAATTTCGATCCCGGGATTTCGGGATTTCATTAGACAATCCCGGGACCAGTCCCGGGATCCCGGGATTGGGATTTTCAATATTTTAAGAAATTACCTTGATGAATTTGATCAAAAATTACTAATAAGTCCATTTGTTCAATATAAAAAATCACTCGAAGGCCAAAGAATTTTATTTATTTAAGAAAATATAAAAATACAATTCAAAAATAGATAAATAAAACACTAAAAAATTCAAATATTATTTTGAAAATATGCCCGAAGTAACATTAACATTAAACATTAGTGTTTCATCATTTAGTCTGGATCTGATTTTGGAAGTCAGACAACTTGCTGCTGAAAGGGCACGCTCAGCTTCCACACTCGTTGGAGGTATCGTCATCAAATATTTAAATGCTAGTTCGAGTTGATGACCGCGTGAGCCTTCATTTTCGTATAACACCATTAATGTGACTGATAAAATTCTTTTCTGCTGAGACACGGACTAAAACTCGCAAAATTCCCGATTTCCCGACAAATTATTTATTTCCGTCGCTGCAGATGAATACTTATATACTATAATACTTTGATGTGATTCGTAATTATATTACGGAGGAATACAAAAATTCTGAACACCGTATTTATTATATTTCATATCAATATTCCCATTATTCGTCGAGGTGTAGTAAATACATCACCGGTACGGAAAGGTCACTATAACAATTTGAAAAATATACATGTACGCTATATATGTATACATAGATTAGATAGTCACTGCTCCTATGCGTCGCCTAAGTTCGTCAATTATTAATTACGCCACTGTTTCCTAGCGTCCAGATTTCGTCGGGAATGTCTCGATTTAGTAGCTTTCATCGTGTTGGTGAGGTGTACGATTTCTGTTAGATAAAAATTTCAATCCCGGGATTTTCGGGATTACGTTTTCTAATCCCGGGATTCTTAATTACCTAAAACTGTCCGGGATCCCGGGATTGGATTCCCTAGTGTTGACTAGTGTCTTAGTAGTTAAAACACAAGTATCATCCTTATCATTAACCACAAAGATTCCATTGCAAAACTATGGACCTCTTCAATATCCATTCACAGAAAGGGATTACATTCATCTCGTCTGTATAATACATTCATCTCTTCATTCGCTCGATATTGAAGGTTTTCATGAATAACCTCAGAGTTTCATTTTGCTCAACCAGCGGGTCTCCTGAATGAACGTATTGATTAACGCTTTCGCGATCGTTAATCTGTAAATAAGTACTAGTCAGGTGGAATTGGAAGCAAACTGAAAAAATAGACATAGCTGGAACAAACAGGTGAGAGTCAGGTATCAAATAATATCAAATAGTCAGGTCAATTACATCCAACGGTTCTATAGTCAAAATCGTAGTATCGGAGTAGTCAAAACAGCCCTTAGGCGGTCGAACCGCGAGACGAGTTGTGCAAGTTTATCTTCTGGACTTAGTGTTGAGATAATCATACTCGTCCCTAAATGTTGAAGTCAAATGCTTTTATTTACTTCATTGATGCAATTTATTTTAAAGCATCGTTCAATAATTTCGTAGGATTTTTTTTCTACTTTATACAAATAAAAACGTTTCTAACGATTCAACTAGAAATAAGTTATAAATTAGCTTAGTGTGCAATATTACAAAGAAAATTTCAAGCTATCTGACGTATTTAATGATCTCCTCCTCCATGTTTTTGTCTGTATATCAGCAAATGAAACTCAGATGTTAGGTATGTTTATCATTTATATGAGACTATTTTGAACATTCACAATTATATGGAATTTATAATAAATTGAAAATTTCGTGGCATTAACCCCTTAAAGAGGTAAGACATAGTGTTGTGTCTGAATTCTAGTGATTCAGAAAGAGTATCTTGCACGTAGAGTTTGGAGACAAACAGAGACAGAGAGAGTATTTTGCGTATATCGTACGATTGTTTAGATCGTTAACCCAAATTTATCGACTAATAATATGCGAATGATATAATAAATCGATTTCAAATATATTGTTTATGTTTACTTGAAAAAATTCTCGAATATTGTATGCTATCGATAGTGTTTATTTATTTATATACAAGCTTCATACATTCTGCGACGGTCTTGACAGATAAGTGAATTTGTATGGATGATAAGTGGCGGGCATACAAATATAGCTTCTAAGTTTATAATGATTTAAAATTAGCTCACTACTCAAAGGGTTGAGAGAAAATTTGATATTTAGGGCGTCTATATGTTAATGGACTGTTTGTGTGCGATGCGCTGTTTTTGTGTAGGAAAGACGGATGATTATTTATTAGCTAAAATAATATGAAGTGACTCGATGAATGCAATATTCAATCTACTTGTAGGATGTCTAATTATGATGCATTTCAAAATGTTTTTCTCAAGCTAAGTCAATGTGACGAAACTCGACGACGGATCCATATTTATGTCCAACGATTGTTCGGATATTAGGCAATTGTCGAAAGACGCTTTCGATGCGATCAGACAATGGCGCTAGGTTCTTCTAGTTTGTTGACACGCCACGGCCGTTGCCCCCGAATGATTTTTGAGCCACGAAGGATGCTGAAGACATTGCATAATTATCCCGCGGCCTTGGATCATTAAAAACGTGTCGCGGTATTATACATTTGGCCGTGGTCAGTAAAATGGCCAGTCATCTGTTGGGATCAAAGCTCCGAAACGGTACCGTTATCTGCGCAGAGCAGGTCGGATGGAGCGCGCCTTGGTCTCGATCCTCGATGCAGACTTTTCGACGTGTCTTCCCAAAATGCGGAGATTTCGACGGAATCGATCGATTTCGTATGCAATTGTGGCGTTATGGCGTTGGAACAGGTTTAAAAATTGTATGTGGTTGAATGGCCAGTCTAGTGAAGCATATTATGATACTGCTACGTATGCCTCAATGGATTCTCAGGTCATTGCTATCGGACTCATATTTTCCCATGCTATTTCTCGGCAACGGTTCACAAGTGCAAATCCATTTTTGCACCATCGATGCATGGAAGCGATCAACTGTCCTCGATTTTGCTCCATAATCTCAAATGCGCTTCTTTTTAATTCGAGTGCAATGCCTGATACGAATTACAGCCCCATCCCCTTCTCGTTGATTATAGGACTCGTGGCACAAACGCCACCCCTTCATACGTCCATGAAAAAATACACGCTTACTTTCTTTGCCCCAACTTGCACATTTGTCCATGGTAAGCTTTATTGCGACTCTCCTTTTCCTCTCGTACTTGTTACGTGACTCGAATAAATATAATATTCCCGACGATTATTTCGCCATAGGATTTGATGTTGTGGTCGTATCGCACAATAACAACCATAACATTTAAACACTCTTTGGTGTTTTTTATATTTCTCTTCAAATCTTCCCTGGATTCATCCGAGATTTGGCTTCATTTTGCGATTTTTTTTTCCACTGATTAATCTTCGAATTTGACTTCTCTATCGATCTCCGCCCACCAGCAATGGATGCGATACTCCGGCATGTAATTAATTATGATTTTCGCATCTATCATTGGTGGGCGTCTATCGGCGTTATTTAAGTTCCATTTAACTCGATACATCTATCTCATCCCATTGTGCTTACTATTATCTAGCTAAATATTTGTTTCGCCATATAATTGCGCCGTTTAAGACTGGGGGGGTGTTTGTGTACTCGGTTGCGGGTGAACCGAATTATACATGACTGAGGAACGATAATTAATGTACATAAAATAATGGCATTACCACGTTTAAGCACGAATTGTTTCAATGTAACGATGCAATTTTGCAAGATCTTGCATAAATATGATCAGATTCCTCCAATTATTCCCGCTCTCTATTCTATTGGCGCGTTGAAATGAGGCGTATAAAGACTGTCTGGGCAAATGACCTCTTCCTATTTTTTCCTGACTACCTACCATTAATCGCATATTCAAGACTGGGCTCGATTGACTTTCCGTGTATCAAAAACATATAGACGTCACACTAAATTTATAATCAAGGAATAAGTGACTAATCAATGAAAAATCAATTTACCTTAGTTGTACTTAAATCTATTCAAATTTTTGCTCTGTTCCCTAAGCGATAAGAATCTTATTCATACAATAAAATAATTTTTGTCATGTTAGTCATATCGACTAACATTAGTTTTCTATGCCATTTAACAATGCCAAGCTAACATGCGTGTATTTTAATCATTATTATTTGTGTTTTTAACTCAACTAGACTATTAATTAAATGAATGAGTAAATGAATCGATCTTAGGTAAATGTTCTAAGTGGATATTCTATTAAGCCTTTCTAAGAGCATTAGTCAGATTTTCCACTTAAAAAATCTTATTTTTTGCAATAGATGGCTTTGTTTCAATGGTTACCAGATGTATAGGACTTATTATTTCATAAAATGTGGATTGAATCTTTTTTGCATACACTGCGTAATCCAATACCAACATTTAGTTGCAATAAAATTGCGAAGACGTCTGCATAAACGCCCTCCATTGTACGAAAGGTTGTAAAATGCATGTTTATTTAAAAGACTTTCCAAGAAATTTGCGAGACTGTTGCAAACAAAGATCTGATGTTTATCAAAGGATTTGTGTTTTCGTCGTATTGTTCAACTTTGGAACAGCACTGTGCCATTTCAAACATGCATTTTTTATATTTAAATTTGTATTTTATAAGCAAATCAATCAAAAATATAGTAATGAACTCGTCAGACGAATGGCTGACAATTCGATCAATCGGAGGGTATTCTGAGATTAAAAGATATGCATTTAAATGTATCAATATCATAGAGGTGGCGGATTTGCTGCTGATTATTTTTTTAAACCCCTCAAAGAGTTAAGACACAATGTTATGTCCGAATTATTGCGCTATATTGGCTTGTCCGTCATTTATCGTCGTATAAATCCATTTATCTGTCAGGACCGTCGCAGCTCGTATGAAGCTTGTACATAAATTAATAAACACTGTCGATAGCACACAATATTCGGTCATTTATTCAAGTAAACATATACAATACATTTGAAATCGATCTATCGTTCACATATTATTATTAGTCGATACATTTGAGTTAATGATCTATACAGTCGTAAGATGTACGCAAGATACTCTCTCCATCTCTATTTCTCTCTAAACTCAACGTGCAAAACACTCTCCGTCTCTGTCTATTTCCGAGCTCAACGTGTAAAAATGTTGTTAATTGTCTCCTTTTCTTTCAAGCCCCTCCGTTGCTAGAAACTATTTGGAGGGCGTAGCCTTGTACTACTGAGGAAGCAGACGATCCATCCTTCTCGTCGTAGTAATGTGGGCTGGGGAAGACAACAATGGGCTTAATGTTACATTTACAAATCAGTCACCCATAATTAGTCCTGCCCGACATTATTAATCGTCTCAGTATTTATTTTTTCTGATTCAGGGTAATCAGGCTAAACCTTGGATATGTTAATGCTTCCCTCTTATAATAAGAGTCCAAGAATGAACCCAATATACCAACACTCGGGCAATCCATAATTAGTATTCAGAATTCGTCGTAAATACAAGAAAAATTAAAACAAACTTTCATAATTTCGTGACCCTTTAATGAAACCCTCCGGAATGTCTTACGAAAGCGACCCCAAGAGCACTTAGCCCATTTCATGACGATCGTGCTCAAATCGTTGCTTATTTAATTCGGTCGCCATGTGCGCTGCGTGTTGGGAAATTTTACAAATTGACGCTTTAAATCTTCGCTCGAATAAAAATCGAATAACCCGTCGACTTTCGTAGCCGCTTGTGATTCTTATAGAGGCCTACGCAAGACGTCGTTTGCTCGACTATTGTTTTTCGGGCATTATTAATGAAATGAATTTATTTCGGGAGCGAAAACAAAGGGGGAGGCTTGGGTTGTGACTCCGAATTCACCACCAGTCAAAAGCAGCCCGCTGAAACAGAGAGCGCCGTAAAATTATCCAGAAAACGACAAAGTCTTCATTATGAAAATAATTAAAATCGTCTTAAATAAGGGATGAATCTCTGTTCGAAAATAAAATAAAATGTTAAATCTATTCGTACAAAAAAAAAAGTTTATCGCCAATCCGCTCGTTCAACTTTCTCATGGTCCATTCTGATCTATCGACTGTCAACATTGTTCATTGATTGCACCGGCATTGTTCAGTTTATTTATGATTGAATTTGGATCCTCTATTTTCTTCGCAGATCTTTCAATCGAGCTCCGCCCGTCGAGAGAACGTTTCCTCTCTCCTCTATGCCTTCATCGGCGTTACAATTTTTTCTATCTCTTCTTTTTCGGATCCGGCCAGAACCGTGTAATTAAATTATGTTGTATTCCAAATTAATTTATCCACGGATCACATCTCCTGTACGATGTTCGTTTGTGCGGTTAATTAGTTTTCAGCCCATCCCGTCGCTGAAAACACACGAACGTCGGGCGCTCTGAAATGTGACGGCTTTGCGATACAACCAATCGTTAATAAATAATCAACGGCGCATCATGTACACGAATATATATCGTACATAAATGTGAATCTAATTACTGTCAAATATTAATTAACTGGCGTACCGAATGCATCGGTAATTGTGTACATATCCCTTGTCTTATCTGTTAATGGGGAAAGTGCTGCGGGAGATAACGAATCAATCTGATGTTTTTCATGCTGGGAATGTATGCTCTCTTTTGAGCATTACATATCGATGCGATTTTTTTTTCTGCATACAGACAAAGCACTTTCTCAAAATAAAAGTGTTTTAATCGAACAATGATCGCGTTAACCATTTGTATATCTCCGACTTACGCTCACCATTTGATATATTTCTTCTTAAAGTGCCATGTCTATTATCGGGCATAGACTATTTTCTTCGCCATCTTCTGTGGCGCTGCGGGGACATTGCACCTGCAATTACCTATCGTTAGCTTCTTGCGCGTGCACCGTTGCCGGTTGATTGGTGACGCGCAGGAGGTGGGAGTTTAGGAGTCGGCGATTAGCCTTGGCTGCGGGAAGGCATCCTTTCCGCTGCCAAGCTAACTTTACTACAACTCGACTATGTGTAGTAAATACACCACAGTAAAAAAAAGAGCAAAGACTCAGTGTTGTGTCCGAGTTCCAATGATTCAGAAAAAGCATTCTTACACGTTGAGTTTGGAGACAGACAGAGACGGAAAGTATCTTGCACGTATAGCTTGGAGACAAACAGAGACAGAGAGAGTATCTTGCGTGTATCGTACGATTGTACAAATTTATCGACTAATAATGATATGTGAATGATATAATTAATCGATTTCAAGTGTATTATTCATGTTTACTTGAAGAAATGCTCGAATATTGTGCGCTATCATTAGTGTTTATTTATTTATATACAAGCTTCATACATTCTGCGACGGTCCTTGCAGATAAGTTTATTTGTGCGGATGATAAATGGCGGACATACAAATATAGTATCTAAGTTTATGATGATTTAAAATTAGCTCACTTCTTAAAGGGTTAATGGTTGTTGCAAATCATCATAAAATATTTTTATTTTAAATCTGAACCATTATAATAAGAATCTAAGATATTATCTACTATACTAATGCTTGATTCAATACTTTATTATTGTGATTGATAATCGAGATGGAGTTTTAACAGCCCGATCCAGATAATCTGGACGTATTGCCAGACAAGCAAGATGATGAGAATATTCAAATGGAGATCTTGAACGTGAAAAATCATGGTCCATCAATGAGTAACCTTCGAATCATGACGATGCATTCAAAACTGCTTCAAATAGTGTCAATATATAATGACACTTGACGCGCATTCATGGTCGATAATTTATTGACAATGACGGCCGTTTCGCTTTATAGGGGCATATTCAGACTTAGCATCGTATTCAATACCAGACATATTGCAATTTCAACGAAATCGTTATGGATTCTTATATATGTAGATTTGAAACGATTCACTCTGTTGATCTTCTAATTTTAAGTTTATCGGACCAACGGGAAGTTTGTGGATAACCATATGTTTTGCAATCCCGAGCTATCTGGTGGTCGTTGATGTTTTCAGCAAATTGTTGGTTTAATTAACGCCGACTTTAATTCCTCCTCGTCCCTGGAGTGCTTGCGTGGTTTCAGAGTATGGATCGAAATTAGTGGAAGAGAACATATTCTTATCTGGCTTGTATTTGAATATCAATTGAGTTTTCTTCTTGAATTATAACTGAATTATAATATAAAATATTTAACAAATCAATACCCATTGTGATATTCAATGCAATTCTCAGACTTAGTGACGCATTAAATAGATTCGCATTGTTAAAAGACCAATAAACAACGTCGATGTTGACTATATTTTAAAATATTTATTTGATAAAAGCCTATTATTTTATTATGCTTCATTGTCATATGATTAATGCGTCTTTTAAAGTCACATGATTAAAATAAGACTTATAGTGGCGTATCCCCGACTTGGGATCATTTTGTAAAATTGCAATCGGTGGATCGGAGGTTTATTTTTGCTGACGCATCAGGAAATAGATTCGATAGGACGTCACATCTTTATTCATCTTATGAATTATTCATCGGCGTTGAAGAGTTCAAGAGATTTTCCTGTTCCTGTTGTAGCTTTGTTCGGATCCCTTTTAGCTTCGGCATCATCTTCAGCACGTTTGGTGGTGCGCTTCGATCTGGGGCATCGTCTTTGAGTCATGTGCTTTTAAGTCGAAACCGCTGTTATAAAAGACGACCGCGGATGACGCGGATTCGGTATTTTAGTTTCGTGGCTCTTGACTTAGATCTGCATTTTGAGTCAAATGTGCATGACTCAAACGTCCCTATGCAGCGATATTGCATGTTGCACTCGAGAGCAGATTGAGCGTCACTGATTGCAGTGGTGATATACTATTGATGATGGCATACATTAAATATCGATAGTCACTGCGTTCGCTGAATCGCATATGTTTGCGTATTTATGTTCTCATCCTACATATTGGTTCGTTTCTAAAAAAAAAAAATTGCTATGGCAATTTGGCCATGTTGAAATTTTCTAAATTTTGATTTTATTCAATCATTTCATGGTGAATACGGTTCGGTTTACCAATATAAAGCGTCGAATGCGCGCTAATGGACTGAAAATTGTATTTCGTGGCGTTTTGCAGCCTAATTTCTTTCATTTTGTGTGTTTAAAAGTTCATTGCACCAACGAAACAATCGTCGGACGGAACTGTTCGGTCATGGTGCTACAATGGTAATTTTGAAATGAAATGGGATTTGAACCTCCGCGCTGAAGTTGAACGAGATGCTGCAGACACCATGGTAATGATGGCCGAAATAAATTGGCGTTTTTAACTCTTTTTTTTCAGCATCAAATCAATGTTCTTTTGTATAAATTTCGTTATTTTTGGTTACGTTTAATGAGTTATATCTCCGTGACTTTGGATATGATATATATACAACACTAGTTCGTAACTCGAGGTTAATTATTCCCCATGGAATAATCAAATGGCGAATGAGTTCATCAACGTGCTCCATATACGATATTATAAATAGATTCAAACCGCGATAATTTCAAAAACGTTTTGTTAATTATTCATAATTGACAACCCTGTTTTTAAGAAGTTTTTTTGATACAAACGATAAATTCTAAGCGTCATATTTACAAGATAATTAAAAATTCTTAAGAACTAACGGGCTAAGCCTTTACCACTCAATTTTTTTTCTGTCTCGCCATTCGCTTGGGATTACGTTTTATTTAAAAGGATTAGCCAAAACGCTTCGTTTCTTTGAACCCTTCTAATCAAAAACAGTACTTTAAACTCACGTTTCATCGGTTAAATATTTGCATGGTTATACATTTTACCACATGTGATTCATCATCATCGTCAGCCCGATGGAATCCATTGCAGGAAAAAGGCTTCTCAAATATTTTGTTTCATATATTCCAAAAGCATGATAATTTTCATACAAAATACTCGGATCATTTATGGCAATGTATAGATTGATAACATCGGTGGCAGCTTATCAGATTGAAACATAGACCATGACGGTTTTAAGAGTAAAAATTAGATTTATTCATGATCAAATCCGGAGATCATGGACATGTCGATCGATGGCTTTTTCCTTCGCTGGACAGACCATGAAGCACGCCACCGGACCCATCAGAAACGATAGTTTCAAATCATTGAAAATATTAATTTTAATTTAAGCATTCTTAGTCGTTTTATTTTCTAGTTCATCAAATCTTGTCGTGGAATTGAATTCGTCGTGTTGCACAGTGACATCAGTGACATACGGTAATTTTTCAAATAAAAAATTAGCCCAGCTAACATGAGTTCGGTACGTTGTTTTTGGGGATTCCTCCTTTTCGGTGTTGCCAAATGAGCGGTCGGAGATAAAGATCCCCTTTACGAAGATAAAATAAAGAATTCCGTCGTATGCTGCAAGTCCGTGTCGAGGCTGCGGAGCCCCATCGGTACTGAGGAGGGCAGATGCCTCCGTCCTTCTCGTCGAAGCCCTTCAGGCTAAAATGAGAGACACACGGGCGCAACCGACCCTCGGACTACCCCTTGACTAGATGGCGAGGGGTTAAAACGCAACAAGAGAATGCAATAATTCTCCTTCTCTTTCCGATCTGGGTGAGTGTCAGAATCCACGATGCCCACCTATAAAGCCCCCACGGGGGAGCCAACCCTACGCCCATGGGCTACGGTTGAACCGCTGGAGTAATGATGTGCTCATCAAACGCTACGGGGGTAGTCCAGCTAACATGAGTTGGGTACGCAGGTCACCCTGCGCTGCGTACCGTAAAGGGGTGTGTGGAACTGCTGATTACAGAAGTTGGTGGAGTCTGTATCAAAGGCATTACCACTATCATCATCAGTCTATAAAGGGGATAACGACTTTGGGCTGCTCGAACGGCAACTCATCTCCGTGGCTAGGTACTACAAATGACAACAGATACGAGTACCACGTGGAAAGGGTAGCCCCTGCAGTCCATCATCTGATGCAGCCCCCTTCAAACTGAGGTTGGATTCATGGAAGTAAACCCACGTTAATAGTTCCTTTGGTTTTAGAATAACCTCCTCCAACGCACGTAGTCTGAAGTTGCTGTCTGTCGTCTTTCTGTATCATTATCACGTAACCAAAAAAATGTCAAAGCGAAATAAAGCTGCACGAATTCTAAATGTGATATAGTATGAAAAGCTCTAGTCATCCTTCTTAGATTTTGAAGTTACTGAACTGATACTGAAATTTTCAATAATGCCATCCATAAATCATAGACTATTCTAATAACATCCATTCGTGCGGTTGCTATTTTTAGTTGCTCCTTTCCCAAAAACTAATAATACAAAGTCCGAAACGCTTAAAAGCAATATATTTGAAATTAACACAAAATATCGCAGGTTGAGTTTGAAAATTTGTCAAGATGAATTTAAACTGAACCCATCATATCTAATAATTAACACTTTAATTACGTCCATATAAAAATATCCGAAAAAAGGTTATCTTGTTACGATTATTGGACGATGAGCTGTTCAAATAATCTAATATATAAAAATAAGTTGCGTTTCCCGTCTAATGCTCGGGCGAAATGGGTTGATATGCGCGTTCATCGGATTGAGACAAAACTTGGTCCACTTATTGCCAAGGGATCAGGGGGTGACATAGGCATAGTACAATTAACTTACAGTAGATTTTTAATTCAAAACTTAATGTGTGAAAGTTGTTGATTCTGACGTGTTTGAGATTATGCGTTGCTAAGGCTATAGGTATATAGTACCTACAAGTTGCAGTAGGAGGCGTCGTGTCGTCGCCACATACAACGCATACGTCAAACGTCAATGTCATTTGCAGGTTATCCATCGGCGTGAGTCAATTATATCCAAATTATTTATCGCAAGCACTTTTAAAATGCTTCATTTCATTCATCGCTTATTCACGTACGTAACAACCGAAAAAGTACGTTTGAGTGCTATCCGATAAAAAATCAGACGACCAACGTGCAACGAGAATCGAAAGTACATGTTGATTTGAATATTGCTGCATTTCAATATGATATTCATTACGATTACAGATTGCATCCCAGTGTAAAATGGATAAAGGTTAAATCCTGTTAACGAGGGGCAAATTTATTGGTAAATTGAAAACGCCTTCATTTCGACACAATGAAAACAAACAAACCTAACCTAACCAGATTTGAATTTAAATTTAATTTAAAAAATAAAAAACAAGAATCAAATGAATAATTATTTTATTTAATAACAATATGTTGACGATTGATTTGATTTGATCAGAGCTTGATTTTCAATCAAGCTCTGATCGAAATCGAAGACATTTGCTTAACCATCAACATCAAAGAATTCATTCAACAAGAATTCGTTCTGCACTTGAACAGCAGTACAATGCTAATGATTTGGATGCATTTGTCGAAGCAAACGAACAAATTTTGCTTGCGGAACAAAAATTGACCTACGATACAATTACAAATGATCTGTTCTTCCTTGATGCGCCTGGCGGTACTGGAAAAACGTATCTCATCACTTTACTATTGGCTCACATTCGATCTCAAAATAGAATTGCTTTAGCTCTTGCTTCATTAGGTATTCCGGCAACATTATTAGATGGTGGACGAACAGCGCATTCGGCATTCAAATTGCCATTAGATATGCATTTATTGGAAGCTCTGACATGTAACATTCCTAAAGTTTTTGACATAGCTAAAGTTTTGAAAATTTGCAAGGGGATTATCTGGGACGAATGCAATGCTTGATCGAACTCTTAAAGACTTACGATCAAATGCAAAACCGTTTGGTGGCGCTCTAATTTTATTATGTGGCGACTTTCGACAACCTCTTCCAGTGATGCTTTCATCGACACCAGCTGATGCTTGCCTCAAAGCATCGCATCTTTGGAGAGACGTGCGAAAACTGACATTAAAGACAAATATGCGCGTACATTTGTAGCGTGATGCGTCGGCAGCCACATTTTTAAAACGACTATTGAACATTGGTGAAGGAAAAGTGCATGTTGATGCTACCAAGTTTATTTAATTTCCATCGAACTTTTGCGTTGTTGTGCCATCCATCGATTTACTCATTCAGAAAGTTTTTCCGCAGATTTTTAGTAATTATAAAAATCATTATTGGCTTTGCGAACATGCTATTTTGGCAGCAGAAAACACCGACGTCAATACAATCAACCACACAATACAATAACAAATTGCAAATGATTCTGTTACCTACAAATCGATTGATAGCGCCATGAATGCAGACCAAGTTACTAACTATCCAATCGAGTTTTTAAATTCGTCAGATCTTCCTGATGTGCCACCTTACAAATTGGAACAAGACTCACTATGAAGAAATTGATGCCGAATATCATCGAAACAACTATATATTCTTAATGGAAAGTCGAAAGGAGAAGATGTGCTCATTCTCACCGACGTGCAATTTGATAAGAGACGACTGCAGCTCCCCGTTGGGCTTGCATTCTCAATGACCATCAACAAGGCACTTCAAGTGTGCGGAAGAATCTAGAAAATCCACGTTGGACAGCCGAGAAATTTATTTGTATTTGTTAAAGACGGAAAAGCCAAAACTATTCTCTACCCTAAAGCACTTAGCAGAACAATTAAGTAAGCAAAATGTACGCTTTAATATTTTTTTCTTATATATCATTCAATATCAATAAATGTATTAATTGTCGGAAAAAATATCATTATTTATATCATTGCTAATTAAACAAGATAACTCTTTCAAATTTCAAATGATATTTTTAGAACTATTTCTTCTGTGGCAGCAACGCGCCGGGTACCAGCTAGTAATAAATAAAAACATCGTGCCACAATTCCTGAAATACTAGTATTGTTATCATATGTCAGCGAAATTCTACGAATTATTCTTTACATTAAAATTAACAACGTTTTTTATCGTTACCATATGGTCACACTCGATTGAAGCATTTTTGCGATATGGTCGTTCTTCGTTTCTTGTCTATACGCTTAATGAATTTCACCAAACACCCCAATGACAAATCAAATAAAGGCTAAAATACAGTCTGTTGATGAGCATGCTCCGATATAATTATATCATGACCAGATTGATATCCTGCAATACCTAATGACATATGCATACATTTGGTGGATGCATGTGTATTGTGTCGGATCGAAGTTTGCTTTAAATAACACACCACAAAGGCAATCGCAGATCGATCTGCCGGACCAAAATTTGCGGTCGTATCACCACGTTGGTCGGTTGGTTTTGGCACGAGCTTCTACATTTGCTTGATTGTTATCCATGCTCTATTTTACAAATGTTCTTAATGCGGTGTCGAAATGTACGATTGCAACATCATGCAGAATTCCATATTATATTTTGGTGTGCGTTAATCTTGTCCCTTTGTCTGCGAATTGGAATAATTTACACATTGTGAGAATAAACACCCGATGGCGACGTTTTTCCCCGGAGCTACTTAAAACTTAAATCCTTTAACGTTATTTGTTGAACTACCTGAAATTCTAATTTGTCCCGAAGGGCTTTCTCAACATGTGTTCGGAATTAAAGTGGCGAATTTGTATTGAAACGTTTCGTTCTTCAGTGCGATCCTGCTCAGCGTGAAGAGAGGTCATCATTGGTTGCTTCTGTTGGAAGGTTAATAAATTCTTCGTTATTTATTTTTAATGTTATACCATCGCCTTGCTTAACTTTTAGGGCGACCCATTTTTTAGTATCGTGATTTTAATATTCTGGCTCGCATCTGATGAAAAAGGCGAACTGGACGTTAATGTATTAATATAATTTGAGTGCTCTTAGATTAATTTGGAGATTTCGTGAGGAAATGTCATAAAATCCACTTTTTCGCCATTGGGGCCTCCGCATAGAAGAAATTTCGTCTATGTCCGTATCCACAATATTTGACATTTTCGTTTCGAATTAATCCCATCATAGCTTTTCTAAATATGAGAGTAAATTCAGAATTCCCCTTTTGTGTTTTTAATTATCCAGATATACTATTTGGGCGTTTGCTCTTTGGATTTTGAAAAGTTTTACAGCTAAGCAAACATATGCTTTGTGAAGTTTTGGGCTGGTTGGAATGTAAATATTCCGTAAAACGGATCATATTATCAATCTTCACCCCATTCTCTCGCATACCGAAACCACCACCCCCAAGGGGAAATTCCTTGCGTGAGATCATAAAGGAAGTTTCTATTCGATCACAAATCTTGCATCACAACTGGCCAACCTGCAAGACCTTGGACAAGGCAATCTAAATTGCCAATTTTTGACTTCATCGTTTATGCATCTTCAGCTGCGATCATTTTCTACCCATCCTAACGAGGATGCGATTTCGACGTCCCCGTTTCGTTGAGCAGGTCGGGTTATTGGAGACTCTGCTTTTATCGATCGCCTAAAAGCATTTTATCCGGAGCCATATGTTATACGATAAGTGAAGCACGTGTCCAAGCCGCAGCACTGCTGGTACTTTATTCAGGTGTGGCGTAACAACCATTCCTTTGTTCGGAAAAAAATGATGATGCTTCAACTTTCCCATGTCACTTCTGACTGCAGTCCATATGTTGGCCCGCTACATTAATGGTATTGTTACCATAACATTACTATTGTTATCGGTTGCCACTTTCGTAACAGTAAGAGCGGCCTGAAATTCGAGACGAGGATCCTGGACAAAAACGGACTAATGCCGATCGAATTGCTTTATCTATCGACAATAAGAACATAAAAACATCAATTAACTTTGCTATGATACATTTAATGATTGAAAACATCAGATTTACCATTTTTTTAAAATTAAAACTTGTATAAGTATGACAAATTGATTTAAACATCACGAAAAGTGAAACTCCAACCGGTCAGAAAAATAATGAAAATCCATAACGTAACATCATAAACATGATGTATGTGCCGCGCCGCCTCTATTTTGTGTATGTGTATATGTAGCATAAAGTAACAAGCCTATCTAATATATAAAAATCAGTGTTTGTTTGTCCGTATTCAATGCGCTGCCATATCGTTCATCCGATTGCGATAAAACGTTGTCAACTTATTGTTTACACTTGCGGGAATAACATAGGCATGGTAAAATTTTTGTATGGATGCACCATGTTGGCGCATATTGATCTGGTGAAATGAAGTTTGCAACGCATGCCGGTTATTCTCTAGTTAACTAAACGATATTAAATAAATATACGAAAATGTTTTTAACTGGCTGTAAAGTTTTGGTAGGAAGATAGAAATTGAATATCGTTTTAATTTTGGCAAGTGGAAGCTCAAGTATATTTGTAAAAAAATATACATGTAAGACAAAAAAAAGTTTATATTTTATTTTAACATTGGCTGCTAGTCAAAAATTTATGCTTTTGAAGAAATGAATTGTTCAATTGTATGCTTGGCAAACTTATTTGCAAGATTTTATATTGTTGTTTTCTTGCGAAATCGTACGAATATAAGGATTTCCATACGTTTGTCTGCTTGGCATTGCGTTAAAAAAAAAAACAAACCACATTTCTTGGGCAAAAATGTATCATGTTTCTGACACGGAAATTTTCCATTTCACCATATAAAGATTCCCCAATCTCGTCGCTTTCAAATGAAATTTTTGATTAGTTTTACAAAGCTGAGAGAGACCTAAATTTGATTATACATTCATATAATTCCATAAATACTAGGGAATAATAGTAAGGATTTTTGTAATTTTACTCATGAAGTTCAATTTCCCTCAAATTGACGGGTGTGGTAAATCTAGTGTAAAGAATCGCAAAGCATACGTGATAGGCCCTGCCCTGCCAAGCAGATAAGAACACTTAAAATACCTCACATGAAATGGGTCAAAGAATCGAATGGCTTAAAACGATGTGTGCGATTTTATCCCATCTGATTGTTCCATGATGTCGATTATCTCAGTTGAACTTTGTATATTTGCTAAATTTACATAATGCGAAATGATCGCATAACTGTATGACCCAAGCGGAAATACAATAGTAACATCTGCGGAAGATGTCGTTGTTATCAGATCTTCTTCAAATGCTATCCGCTGCGAAATGCTCAACTGCACCATTCGATATTGAAGAACTTTGACCGATACATCCGTTTCCTGGTAACTGCATATCTGAACTAAAGTGAGGTCGAAGGGGCGGCGACGAAAGATAATATTTTTATCGCCGTGCCCAGTTGTCGCATCAATTCATCATCATCAACCCGATGAAGAGCATCTTTATGCTGAACGATTTGTGTAATATTAATTAAATATCGATGTGTCTTCATTATTCGGCGTTGATGAATGATTTAATGAATCCGAGGCCAAAAACACAAGCGGAGAACAATCTTCGACGATCGTTTTGGTTCAAATTTTGACCCAAGTGAGTCCTTGCTATTATATGGTCACTCATTGGTTCTAATGGTTGACGGACTATATGTTCTTTTTCTGTTAGTCGATGTATTTTATTTGCTAAAGTCCCATTCTGAGATGCATTTCTTAGGCGTCATATAGATCTTCACCCTTGCAAGGAAAGGAAGAATTAAAAACCGTTTTCGATAAAATCAACATGGTGTTTAACCTTTTCCTTGCAAAAAAAAAACACCCACGCGATATCATGATATGTATTTGATACACCGTATGAAATTCTGGACCCCGTATCTTTTATATTTCATATCGATATTCCCATTATTAGAGTCAAGTTGTAATAAATACATCGTGGTGAAGGAAAAGTTAAATAAATTTTCCACTATTTTCCAATGAAAATTTTTCAATATATAAAATTATTCACATATAAAATTCCGAGAACTTGTTGTCTTTAATATTATACGAAGAGGTGTGAATTTTTAATACATATGAATAATGAAGAGATTCTATTTCTGTCATTCAGAGTCTACAGTGGCCCACTGGCTACCTTTTTGTGCGTTAGATGCGTTACGCAGAAAATCGCACAAAAAAGCTATGACTTACATAGAAAAAGTGAAATGCGTTCCATGGATTTTAAAAACCGCATAACTTTGAAACTGCTATATAAAATATATCCAAAATCGCATAAAAAAGTTAATAAACAACAGGAAAATAATAGGGCAATTAAAAAATAACATTTTTGGTAACATTTAAAAGACGTCTTGCATCATTGGTAAAATTTATAGATATCTGACATCTGGTATCTCAAAATCCAGAAACCCACTAGAGAAATACTAATTATTTTAATTACAAACTATCATCGCTGTATAATAATTTTCGTTGAGTTTTCGCTCTCTTTTTCGGAAGAAATAGTATACCCTGTGTCAATGTCATCATTGTTCTATGTAGATTTTCTCTTTCCAACAATATAATTTGTAAAGATGTCACTATAGTCCCTAACTCAAAAAAAAAACACAAAATAGCAACTGTTTAAAAAAATCAGTTAAGTCATATTTTGACCTTATTTTGTCTCAGTTTTAATTTTTTTTTTTTTTAATAGTTAAAGAATACATTTTGACAAATCTGGCAGGAATAATAGAGGGTGATATAGAAAAGATTTGTACACAGTTTGAAGTAAATGATTTATTAAAACTTGAGATATGATGTCAACCGTGTTGGAAAAAAGTATTTTTAGGAAAAACGCGTTAAAAGATTTCATTATGATAGGACCGACAAAATTGCCGCCTCACTAAAATAGCTATTACTCCGTTAGTAGTTGGAATTTTGGATATTAAAAAAAAGAAAAAAGTGCTTTGAAAAAACCGCATAACTTCGAAATCGCACAAAAAGAGTGTATTTTGGATTTAGTTCGATTCATTTGCGCCCTTTTTGTCGTCCGTTTTTTAACGTGATTGATTTTGAATCGAAGCTGAACATACAAAGGACGCCATAGTACTTTGTGGAGTAGAGTTGCAATATTTTTAGTAGTCCTCTTCGACTCCTCGGCAAGGATTTTTTTCTAATCGAAGTTTCATAGGATATCCTGCTGCAAATAGTTGAGATTCACCTTTGGGACGTGTCCGGTTGCGTGATCCGATTACGGACGCTCCAACGAAGCGGTTAAAGGCCTTTCCGACTTACGTTTGTCTTTGCCATCCACTAATCGAATAATCGCTCAAAGCGCTCTATAAGGGCTTCAGACCCTCGCTTAGACCTTCAGTCCTTAGCTTCTGCTGCCTCCTCTTTACATCTTTACTCTATCATCGAAAACTGTGCAATTTACCTCCGTTTAACGCCCGTCCGATCGTTCCACAAAATCACAGTAACTAAAAATACATTTCGTTTGGATCCAAACATAAAAAAATGCATCGTCGAAAATGGCCTTAGATATAATAACAATTTATCATTCGCGGGTTAGAGGTGACTATTGAACTGGCATTGATGCGCCCTTTAGTCCAGTCAACCTCGAAAAGCGATATATCATTATTTGGTGGTTATGCCAAAAGTGTCGACATTGATATATCACTGCTGAAAAAAAATGGTAGGAGCGATGTCACAAATTTCAAATCTATACAATTATCGATGATAAACATACGATTGATATGACACTGAACTACTGTACTTCGTCTCGTCGTCGAATTGACATAGAAAAAATGACATTACTTAATGGTATCTCCATCGTGCGAAGAAAGCGATTTATTGCGTAATTCTTCCATTTTTTGTTGTTGTTTTGTTGAAATTAATTACGGACATAATTTATGGCTTATATTTGGAATAAGCGAGCGCCTGACTTTCACCACCTTCACTTTTTTCTGTGTGTGTGTATGAATTTCGGACCACTTTTCGAATTAATTCGTTCTTAATTAATCGATTTTCGATAATCCTTACGAATGAACAAGTTGCGTAACGCATTATTTGCTTTGGATTCCTATTAATTTAATCGATTTTGCTCCAAAACCGTCATTTAAAAACGGTTCGAAAGTAAATCGATTACACTATTTTTTGCTAAATATGTCTATTAATTTTTTTTTTCAAATCGTCTGTAAAACATATAATTAGATCTCATCATACATGTTTGATTGAACAATCGATCGAAAAAACATGATTTTTAAAATAACTGCTTTTGCCGTAATCAGATCATAAAGATGCTAAAAACTCTTAGTCTAGTTACATTATTTTTGCACGCATATTCATCCGGTTAATCCGATAGTCTTTGTTCAACGTCATAAAGAACGTGGTCGATCAATTTTACCAATGTATTTGTTACGAAATATACATTATGGAGAGTCTTATGCTGATTTTTAAATTAAATAGAGATATGATTTTAAAAAAACGCGTAACCATATAGTAACGCGATGGAAATCGATCAAATCAATTTGGGAAAAGTCTATGCGTGTATATGCTAAATATTTTTAACACTTTGTATGCTGGTGGTTCAGTCATGTATCGAACGCGGTCAAACAATTTTTTGAACTGCCGCCCTTTTCTAATTACAATTTTAGACAAAGGGTACAAAATAAAGACATGCATGATTAATGTCAACCCGATGCGTATTTGAATGTCGCATATTAAAAAATACTAAGATGTTAGTGTAGGGAAAAGTATTTCATGTTTAAAAATTGGCATTCCAATTAACAGGGGGATGGCAAAGCAGGCGCCCGCCAAGGGCGCAACTGAGCTTGAGGCGCAAAATGTAAAATACTAAGTTGTCTAATTCCTCTTCTTCGTTATCGCTCAAACATTATTAAACTGAACCAGTCAACATAAGCCCGCAATAAAATAAAGACAACAATATTTTCGAGCGATTGTCCAATCGCGAGGCGCTCATTCGTCATAACAGCGGTCCGAAAAGCGGACCGATTGGACACAGACCTTGTAGCCACTTCGTACTCTTTGCTATGATCTGTACGATCACAGAAGCTCCTTCCGTAACTAACTTACATAGGTGGTTCGCACCAAATGAGGTCACGAACGTGTCTAGATTTCCCCCCACCCATAAATATTATACGATTATTTATCTTATAAATGTATTTATATTTAAATTTCCTCGCGGACACAAACACTCGATTGAAACATCATCACGACATTGTTTTTATTCCACTGTGAGCAATCGTGGCACCCATCCTGCGCACAGCTTTCTCATGTTCAAAATTTCACTCAAAATGCAATGTACGACGCTCTTTGAAAGGCCTACCAGGTTTGTTAGCTCGTGCACTTTCAGTCAACAGTCATCCAATGCCATTTTGTGGATTTTCTTTACTATTTCTGGAGTGGTTATATCATTTGGTCGACCACTGTGCTGTTCATCTTGGCAGCTCGTATTGTCTTGTTTAAATGCTGCCATCCAACATCTTACTGTTGTAAAGGAAGGAGCAGACTCCCCCAGAATATAATCTAACTCGACGTTTGATATTAGTTGGACTGAGACTTTTTTTAAATGTGTTAATATAGTGGAAATATCTAGACTTGATCCTAAAAGTTAATATAAATGATGTCGGCAAATAATCGACGAAAGAGATAAAATAAAATATCGGCTTGTAAAAAATACGCAAGGACTTGTGAAACGACCCATTGATTCGAATACTAATACTGTAAATTAAATTTTCAAAACGGCAAGATGGAATCTTTCGAGTCGAAATAGCATTTCGAAGCTACAAATTCGAACCGTATGCAAATTCGAAAACGATCCCATATATATCAGGTGAATTTCCATTAGCCCACCCAATCCCTCGGGATAACCCGACACGCTGATCCCGGCGTCGGCCGGCTATATTCCGTAACTGATTTCATCCGCGCTCCAATTTTAAATGCATTTCATCGAAATTACGCAACGACGGTAACAGGTCCATGGGATCGTAATAAATGTTCGTTATAACTTTTTATTGCGACATCCACCATCACGAACCGGCTGAATAATTGCAACGAAAATGCTCGCAGACGCAAGAAATTGGATCGCCGCGATTGTCGAACGAACATCATGACTTCTCTAATAATATATCATTACAATTTAGCTTCCAGAGTTGCCCATTTAAGAGGTCCTACGAATAGTTCCCAATAGCGGTTCTTGATCGACCATCCGAATGAACGCACTAAAACCATAAACCAATTACAAAGCTTAACACTTTACTTACGGGGTTGCTTTAGTTCGCCATGCATTAAATGCAGAGGCGATCTGATATGCTTCTGGTTCACGTTTTGGTGTAATCGCTTTGGAATCGATGATATTCAATTAATCGCTGCGTGGCATTTCAATTAACACCGACAATCGCAATAAGATGTCGTCCAAATGAATCTAAATAAGCGTAATTGTATCAGAGCTAATTAAGCAGTTCCTTGGAGCGTCTGTTCCCATGGCATGCTTTGAATAAGGACGCCTGCAGAGTTTTATGGGGGCTTCGCGGACAAAACTATGCACATGTGGTCCTGGCTGGGAAACTTTGCAACACGGGGAACAGGAAGGAAACTGCTCTTCCTCCCGTGGGAACTAATTGATGCAAGTTGACCCGCAGGGCGCATTTCAACATATTCTCTGCACAATTTATAACAATTCCCCAGCTGCGCCCCATATATTTTCTGTCATATAACTATGGTTTTATTAAGAGAAAACCGTATTATTGCGTACTTATCAAACGCGTCGTTCCCCTATCGATTTTACGCGAGGGGTGAATATTTAGAACAAAGTCGATCAATTGACCCCAAATATTGACCGTGTGAAAATTCGGCTGCTAATAATATCCCCATGTACACAAGCACCGCCGGAAATTATGTTCCGACTTTTGTAATTTAGCTTGGAGCTTCAATTTGGTAGTTGTGTCTTGATCTTTCGCCACATTTTACCACACTACCAGAACCAAATGGAAATATTTTAATCCTTTGAGTAGTGAGCTAATTTTTAAACGTAATAAACTTAGATACTATATTTGTATGTCCGCCATTTATCATCCACACAGATAAACTTATCTGTCAGGACCGTCGCAGAATGTATGAAGCTTGTATTTAAATAAATAAACACTATCGATAGCACACAATATTCGAGCACTTCTTCAAGTTTTAGTCGATATATTTGGGTTAACGATCTATACAATTGTTCTATGTACGCAAGATACTCTTTCCGTCTCTGTCTCTTTCCGAGCTCAACGTGTAAAAATGCTCTTTTTGAATCATTGAAATTCGGACACAACTCTTCTTCTATGTCTTACCTCCTTAAGGGGTTAAGACATTTAAAAATATCATCATCAATCAATGAGATTGAAAACGAACCCCGAACAAATTTGTCTAGGAATAATGAACCAGAACAGTGCAATCCTACGCCGTAATAACTCTTGCCACACTGCAGCAAAAACTCTTAATTTGGTTGGAAATTCTTGCTGCATTTTACATTATTCCTTTAGATTAACATTAGTTTTATAACATTATAAAAATGACAATTTTACATGGCAAAATATATTGAATTAAGATGGATAATATATCATTGATTGATATTGCCTTTCCCTTTCCAGTAGAATCAAAAAGGTTGTCTAAAGTAGTTTTCCACTGTCTCACAAAGAAAACTACTCAGTTTTTACAAACCTCCCACACTCCTATATCAAGACGGTTGCGAAAGCGTTCGTCAATAAGTTCATTCAGGAGAACCGCTGGATGAGTGTTCGAAATGAAACTCGATGGTAATGCTACCTTCAATATCGAGCGGAATGAGGAGTTGATTGTATGATACAGACAGGATGGATGTAACCCCTTCCTGTAAATGGATATTAAGGCCCATAGTTCTGCGGTGGACTGATTGTGGATGCACTATGATGCTAATGATTACAACTGCAACAAGTCCCTCAAAATGGGACAGTATCTATGAGCCAACCAATGCTTGTATGCAAATAGAGTCTACAAAAGCAATTCTTTGGCATGATCCATGAATGTTTATTAAAAGGTTTTAATCCTTCGACTGATAGAACATTGCATACTGTGACAATATTGATATATTTTACAATATTAATATCAGTAATCCGTGTAGAAAGATTGAATTTAACAATATTAAATATACCAATGCACAAATTAGTATTTTTTTAACACTGTAAAATTCAAGACATTTCATCACATTTATTTTGTCACCGTTCATAACATATTTTTGCACGCTTCCTATTCATGTGAGATAATAACGTTTGCTCAAACTCACTATACTCCGAAAAATGCTAAACAAGTCACTGAAATAGATGAATAAGCATGCGTGATCTGTGTTTATTTCCCTGCGAATAAAAAATATTTTATATTAGTTTAAATATTAGCAAAATATCGACAAAAATATTAGCCTTGGATATAAATTTGAACTGCGATAATTCATATTTTTTTCGTTTCTTTCCAGGTTTTATACACTCTGCAGATGATTTCATGCTGACATCCAATCTGAGATAAATTTTAGGACAGTTATTTTACTGTCAAATTTATTCTACAAATATATGTTGAAGACTGCTTTATAATCATGGGAAACAAATGCTGTAGTAGACGACACGATGCCGACCGTCCCCTGGGTAATTATTATGCTTGTTAATTTAACAAGTTCGTACGACATCAGGTGTATGAGTATTTTAATATTTATTTTTCGTATACAGTTTATCCCGCCTTCAAAAAGAATGACACGGGATTCGGCGGAATGGGTGTCGGTGGAGTTGGTGGCGGTGGCACGTTGGAAACCCGCTATACAGGTGAACCAAACAACAGACTCAACAACAGAAGAGGTGCTGATATTGTACGCACTAGAACACCATGTAAGTCTTTATATATTACTTGTTGTTATATTTAAAAAATCTATTTACTATATGGTTTTTTTATTTTTAGCACATGCATCCAAACTATCGCATAGGCGAATAGTAAAGGCGCTATGCAGTTATACAGCGCGGGCCGAAACTGATATTTCGTTCCATAAAGGAGACCGTATGGAAGTCCTTTCGGATGCCGAATCTGACTGGTGGAGAGTGCTTCATCTAACTACACATTGCGAAGGTCTTATACCGGGTAATTTTGTTGCGGAAGAGACTTCAGTCGAAAGCGAAGAGTGAGTTTTATTATTTTAAAATTGTAATTGAATTGAATTATTTACATTATCATGTCATATTTATTAAATTTATTAATTGCAGCTGGTTTTTCCCTCACGTGTCACGAAAAGAAGCCGATAAACTTCTATTGGTGGCGGAAAATCCACGTGGAACTTTCTTAGTGAGACCAGCCGAACATAATCCTCACGGATATAGTTTATCCGTTAAGGATTGGGAAGATGGAAGAGGATATCACGTCAAGCATTACAAAATTAAACCGTTGGATAACGGTGGCTTTTATATCGCCACAAATCAAACCTTCCCCAATTTACCCGCATTAGTATTGTCTTATACGAGTAAGTCAAATAAATATTTGCTAAGTAAGACCTACAGATATTTCAATTTCAATTTAACCGTCTTATAAATTATTTTATAAACACTATTAATCGTATTTTTGTTATAGAAAACGCCTTAGGCCTATGCCATGTACTAGCGCGCCCTTGTCCAAAACCAGAGCCCCAGATGTGGGATCTTGGACCTGAATTAAGAGACAAATGGGAAATACCTCGATCTGAAATACAATTGGTGAGAAAGTTAGGTCAAGGAAATTTTGGGGAGGTCTATTATGGAAAATGGAGAAACAATATCGAGGTTGGTCTTACACTCAAATACTTTAAATACAAGTTTTACATTGACTAATTAAATATTTTTGCTCTCATTTAATTATTAATTTTTTATAGGTTGCTGTGAAAACGCTACGAGAAGGTACTATGTCTACTCAAGCTTTTCTTCAAGAAGCTGCTATAATGAAGAAATTTAGACACAAGCGCTTAGTAGCTCTATATGCTGTTTGCTCAAAACAAGAACCTGTTTACATCGTACAAGAATATATGAGCAAGGGATCGTTATTGGAATTTTTGCGAAATGGAGAAGGAAAGTTTTTGCAATTCGAAGATCTTATATACATTGCTGCTCAAGTGGCTTCCGGAATGGAATATTTAGAATCCAAACTACTTATTCATCGCGATTTGGCTGCCCGAAATGTTTTAATAGGGGAAAATAATTCAGCTAAAATTTGCGATTTTGGTCTTGCGCGAGTGATAGAAGATAACTGAATACTGTCCCAAACAAGGATCTAGATTCCCCGTTAAATGGACGGCACCGGAGGCGATCGTCTACGGCAGATTTTCAATAAAGAGCGATGTCTGGTCTTACGGAATTCTCTTGATGGAAGTCTTCACATACGGCCAAATACCTTATCCGGGAATGCACGGCAGAGAAGTTATAGAACAAGTAGAGAGGGGTTACCGTATGCCTAAACCTCCCGGTCATCATTTACCTGACGATATTTACACATTAATGATCCAGTGTTGGGATGCTATACCAGATAAAAGACCAACATTTGAATTCCTGAATCATTACTTTGAAAGTTTTACAGTGACAAGTGAAATTCCATATCGAGAAGTTCAAGATTAAACACTTTGGCCTTGTTACATATCTGGTGCTCTTTTTGCTAATCATTTTGTGTTAGAAGTGAAATATTTATTTAACGGAAACATTTTAGTCAAATTATTTTAACAATTCAATGTTATTTAAAGGGACATACAGTATATGATTCTAGTTTTCGAGTGCGCTACTGGACGTTTATTAGATTTTGATACGAAAAATATTATTTTGTGTTCTCAAACTGTTTTCTTCCTTTTATCGATTTGTATGTTTATGAACTCAATGTGTTTGTTTATTATGAAAACAGTGCCATTGATAATGAAAGATGTTTTGATGAAAAAGAAATATGCTAAATTTATAGAGTATCGATTATTCTATTTATGTGCCACTTTTCCATTTTAATCAGACCTTGCTTGTTAATAAATGTATTGAATGATCTTAGGATGCATAATTTTTATTGAATTCAACTGATATTTTATAATTTCGTATTAATGTATACATTTTACACTGGATTTATTAAAATTTTATAAGATCAATGCAATATTTTCTATTATTGTCAATAGGACGTTAAATGTTTCTAATGCGTTTTCAAGTCTTGATGATCATTACATATCTACAATATCCTTTGGAAGTTTTTTCCCTATCATATATCAGTTGTCTCAATAAATCTTACCAAGATAACTGATGACCTGTTAAACAGACGTTATCTTATTTGAGAATTCCATCATAGTTTGTTAAAAAATATTGTGCAAATAAATGAGGAGTTAAATAATATTAAATAGGGATGTTAAATGTAGACACCTTTCAATATTACTTACTCACTTACATATAGTGGAAGTAAAATTCCATGTAAAAGACTGTTTATAGTATATGTATTTAGTTTTCATACCTTAAGTACGATATGCTAATCGAATTTAGTTAACAAAAAAGAACAAATATTAACGTATATCTTTAAGAGGAGTAATTATTATTTTTTAAATATAAAGAACAATTTTTTCTTTAGCGTTAAGATAATTGTACATTGTTTATGTTCTATCCAATCAAAATTAGTCTGCCAAAATTTTGTCCTGGCTATTCTAATAATTGTATTGCACTAAATTGCAATTTTATAGCGTTAAAATATTATTTATATCCTGATTCCTATTGAATATATTGTGATACGGAAATTATTATCGTGTTTACTACGGATGATGATCAATTTAATTTTAGTTTAGACTTCCGCATTTTGAGAATATCTTTACATATGCCATTTATACGACCGAAATTCAGTATAAAAAATGTTCGATCAGCCACACTGCCTTATGAATCCAAAGATAACATATGTCAACCGAGCATATCTAAAATTATTTCTTTTTCGACATCAAACCATTTTAACGTATAGAATGTTTGTATATATTTATGTATATAAAGTGTGAATGTGCGCGTGAATTCTGTATATATATATATATTATGCTCTGTGACATGCAGAATTTGTAAAATCTGTACATTTCTGTTCGACGTTTATTTTATGATTTCATATTACGATATTCCATACTCTTTTAACGCGAGTACAACCGTTTTGATTGACCTTACTTTTGATCTCAAGTCATAATGTAAAAATGATGTCAATGGAATAGCTTATATTTCATATTTATTGTGTTAGGCTTAAAGGTATTTATAATGTAGTTATTTTAAAATAAGTGACTGGTAATCATTGGACTGTTATATTGGTTAAAAAAATGTTCGATATAACTGTTTATTAAGTATATACGTAATGCTCACTCTATTTATCACATTATTTTTCCTAATATTTCAGTGCGTCACTTGATGTTCTTGCCTTCTGTTTATATGAAATAGATCTGTATGATTTAATATCGTCGTTACTTTAGTAAAATTATTTCGCATTTAAAAACATGTCTGATAATTGATACATAAACATTAGCGTATTTTTCTGTATTTAAATTCATATACGTATGACCGGATATAATTTTGGATTTCTGTACATAATGCATTGTAATACTTATTTTAGCATTTGTAGGAATGTTGTTTTTACAGGGTAAGATTACTAGCTTTTCACATTCTTTGTAAATATAGAATTCAAGTAGTGTACTTCTGATGTTTTGGATACTGTTTATTTTTTGTATTGAAGAAACTAAAATATAGTCATACCTTGTAAGACACTATTAATCACACTTTTAATCAAATTTTGATATATACTCATGTATATCGTTTGAATGGAAATAATTTTTGTATTGTAATCACAAGCGTGCATCATAAACGGTATGGCTATATTTATATATTAGAATAATGCTTTGATATTTGAATACTCAATATGTAAAACGTTGCTTTAAAGATTCTCGTTATGGTTATGTTACTTAATGTACAGGGCTTAAACGATTCTGCTGTACACAACAAATTATTATTGTATCCATTGAATTACAAATCTCTCATATTAACACAGTAAATCATTAATTGTACGAGTCTAAAACAATAAAATATTGATGAAGTTCAATTAAAATAAGCGTTCGTTTATAGAAAATTCAATGTGACTTCATAATATTCATGATATAAGGAATAAGGGCATTTTTTATTGAAATGAAATTAATATTTAACATTTGTACTAGAAAACTTGATTTGAAGATCGTGAACGTGTTAAAACATTAATTTTTCAAAATGTATAGAATATGATTTAGGTAATCTTATAGGTCTTTTCATGTACTCACTGCGCATTATTTCATTCTTTAAATCGCTTTAAATACTTCATACGTATCATCCCCGAGTAATCTTCAAATAGATCGTTATTTTTCGATTTCACCCCAAAAAAAAAATATATATTTGTTGACATTATTCCAAAATGTATGCAATAACGTGCCTTAAAATCAATAACAATGTAATCCGACAGCCAAATTATATTTTGCAAATAAACGTATTTGAATATTGTATCTAAATTGTATCAAAATTGTTTAAACTCAACTTTGAAACCATCGAAAGAGATATCTTTAAAATCGTAAACTCTACAAATGTAAGGATTTCATGTATATTTTTTATGAAGATCATTTCTACTTTTCCAAATCTAGCCGCAATCACAAAAACAAATATTCACATTCGTTATATCACATAGAATAATTATACACAAAAAATAATTAATATGTATTTCATTAATCCATCCGTTTTTTAATTAAGTTCATAGTTATGTATATAATTTTTTCACAGTACTTGTAAGTAAGTCGTTGTATTTTTATTTTAAAACTTTGGTATGTTTAGCGTATTGCAGACATTTTTTTAAAATTCTTATATTTTATTCGTACTAATCTGTATCAAAGTTTAGCGTCGCAAATGTAGGTATAACCCTTCAATGTAAAAGGTATTCTTTAATTTAATTGTATCAAAATTAAATGAAAGTTCATATATCTATCCGGATTCGATGTAACAGTGACTGTGAAAAAAATATATAGTGATTTTTTTTACTATTATATATGTAATTTAAAAAATAATTTGTACTTTTTAATAGCTTAATATTATTAAAAATTGTAATTACAATTTTTGTATATAAAAAATAAAAATAATGAAAAAATGTATTTATTTTCATTCATATAATTTACATTTTAAATAGTGGATTTGAGCAAATAACTACAGCCTTTATGTACAGAAATTAACCTTGAGAAGGGACAAACTAAGAATCTTGCTTCGCAGTGATGTCTTTCATTATTTTACTTTTGGTAGTGCTTATAGCCCTATTAGAGAGCCCCGGCCACCGACAATGCTTACTGCCATTTTTTTCTGTCTCCAATTGCCCCAATGGAGACAGCGGGTTCAGATGAAGCTTGTATATCAAATAGTTATCTTGCCGTACATGTCCATGACCTCGTGGTTTCAGACGCAGAGGTTTTATCCTGGATCCCAAATTTTTTTCTCAAAACTTTTCTTTTGAACTTCTCGAGACGCATCGCGTTTCATGTTCCATGGTTATGGTTTATGTTTCATCCCCGTAAACCACTACCAGCCTAATCAATGTTTTATATATTTTTATTTTAGCCAGTAGTTTCCTAACATATTTTTCAGGCCATGGTAACACCGATTACCACATTGAATCCTGGAATTTATTTCATTATACATCAAGTTCTTTTCCGTGAGCATGGATCCTAGATATTTAAAATATGAAAGAGAATCTGGGAGAAGACGTCTCCCTGTCTAACTCCCGTCATCAACTTGAAAGGCTTCGACAGGGCACCGTTGAAACGTACAACATTGATCGATCCAGTCACGCACATCCTCAATAGCTACACCAGCTTACTTGGGATTCCCATCATGATCCTCGCAAAGTTTTTCCCGATTGATGCTGTTGTATGTCTTGCAAAAGTCTACAAATATGTGATGGAGATCGACACCATATTCCCACATTTTTTGTGAGAATAGTTTGACCGTAAATAGTTGGTCCACAGAAGACCTACAGTGTCTCAGAAGTACCTCCACGTTGAGCTATAGCCGTCCGATGAGAGTTTTTGTAAATAATTTATATGCTATATTTAAAAGAGACACCCTCTGTTAGTATAGAAGCAAATATGAAATGCACTTAAGTATCACATATGTCAAGCAAGGAAAGGTGGGACTGAACACATTGTACTCCAAAAAACCCTTTTCAATAAATTCAAAAGGTTGTCTCAAGTAGTTTTTCAGAGTCTTTACATATTTCCCACACTCCCTATTGAGACGGTTAAGAAAGCACCCTTTGATATGTTCACTTAAATGAACTGGACACTTTTAATATCGAACGAACGAGGGGGTGAATGTATAATACAGACAAGATGAGTGTAATTCTTTCCTATTAATGGATATTGAAGAAGCCTTAGCCTACAGTGGATGGTTTATAGTTGCACTATTATGATGATGAATTTGTAGACATTGAAGAACATATTTATCACAAAACTCATTTCTTTGCGTAAACAAATAACACACTTGAAATCGAAAACATTATAAGTTGATAAATTTGGGCTTAACAATCTATATAATCATGAGATGCATGCAAGGAAGCTCTCCGTCTCAGTCTCCCGAACTGCGCTAAGTTCTCTCTGTCTCTGAGCTTCAATGTGCAAGAGTGCTCTTTCTGGGACATGAGATTTCGGACATACATGTATGTCGATGCTCCCCAACATTTTATTCTGAGCTGTCTTTTATAATGAATGCTCATCATAGTGCAGTACACATATTACACTGAATGTATTGAAAGGTCCTTTCTTGACCATCTCAATAGAAATTGTGTTGACCATCTCAATAGAAAAACACTGCATCTCTTCAATTATTTTTTTTTATAATGTGAAAGCTTCTGACATCCTTTTATGGTAAGGTGAATCCCCAAGAAATATCCTTCCCATTCTCAAAGATGCACAAGGATGGGAAAACACATTGTGAGTGTAAGAGTGATCCTTTGATAGGCTTTTTGAGCATCACAAGGGTCTTAAACTCAGCCTTTGCGAGGAAGGAGGGTTGAACTCCGTGTAAAAACTTAAAACAACTTTACAGTAAACGTGGCCTTCTTAAGAAATTTTCCATTAACTCAAAAACCAGTCACAATATCTATTGAGATGGTCAAGAAAGGACCTTTCAATACATTCAGTGTAATATGTGTACTGCACTATGATGAGCATTCATTATAAAAGACAGTTCAGAATAAAATGTTGGGGAGCATCGACATACATGTATGTCCGAATTCTCATGTCCCAAAAAGAGCACTCTTGCACATTGAAGCTCGGAGACAGACAGAGAAAGAGAGAACTTAGCGCAGTTCGGGAGACTGAGACGGATAGCTTCCTCACATGCATCGCATGATTGTATAGATCGTTAAGCCCAAATTTATCGACTTATAATGATTTCGATTTCAAGTGTGTTATTTGTTTACGCAAAGAAACAACCGAATATTGTGTGTTATCGAGAGTGTTTGTTTATTTAACTGCTTGCCATTCTTCTCTGCGTGTTGAATGAGTCTTTGTTCAATTATCATTTCCTTCTAAAGGAGGAGCAAATGAATCGATTTTTTGTGCATTGTTTATGTAAAGAAATGACGTGGTCTTGTATTCACTATCAAGTGTTCATTGACAATTGAAGATTGTCTTACGCTGATTAGGAGCTGACAGAAAGTAATCGGCGTAAAGCGATTATGACATCAACGACTTCATCGATTTTAAATTTGCTCGCTCCTCAACAGGTTAAAGACTGAACAGTTTTCCTCAGAATATAAAATAATTCAATGTGTTAATAGGACTGCTATAATCAGCTGGTTAAAATAATAGGCACTGAGTGAAGTCAAAACTACTTATGTATATTGTTAATATGTATATAGACTCAATTTCAATTTGTACAAATAGAAATACTGTAATTTATACAATAATATCACAGGAATTAAAATGTTAAAACAACAGCAATATCACTTATATCTTGTCTGTTAAATAATATGTTAATAGAATATAATCATCAAATTAATATCTAAAATAAAATCTTCTTAATGCTTATACAACATCTGAGAGTAGTTTGACGTGTGACCTTTTCCAAAACTTAGGACAGTTGGCTGACAAAAATGAAGATATAGAAAACTTAGGATATTTTTTGCTATATACATTTAAATATATTCCAAGCAAAACAATGCAGCCTGACCATAAGTATCTGAAAGGAATAAATAAAATTAATATAATAAAATGATGACATTCAGATATATTCAGATAATATAAATAAACACTTACTGAAAAATAAAAGGTTTGCTAAATAAAATAAAGGAAAATATCATCGTAACTGCTTTCCTTAAGGTAGTAACTGTCGCTGCAGTGGGAGCTCCGCATGTACGTACTAACATCAAAACTGCTTGAATTCCCATATAGCCCGTTAAACTGAACAAAAGTCCATATCCATATGTTTCGTAAGGATGCTAAAAAGAAATTATAGGTGACTGACTAACAATCATGTAAAAAATCAATCAATAATCGAAAACGTAAACATACCTTTGAACAGAAATTAAATCCTTTACTAAAATATCCGGATGGTATCATAATAACGCAGAGATAAAGGAAGCCAATAAAATAAGAATATAACACGACTTCAGTGTTTGAGGCTTGAAAGGTTTTCATGGCCTTTTCTTGAATATTTCCAATCATAGCATCGCAAAGCAACGCCATTGAGATCATCATAACTCCAATGGGATCAAAATTTGGTGATGTTTTAGAATCAGCTAAAACACAATAATCATGTGTGACATAAATAAAAACATATGCGATTAATTCAAATATAGAAAAATAAAATGTGCATTGTGATATATCACAATTTTTAATAAAGATTATTTCACACACCGAGAATAAAGAGAGTTAATCCGATGCACATTAAAACGGCAGCCATATAATCCAAAAAACTATATTTTTTTCCTTGTATTATAACACTTCCAATAAGAACAGGAACTAATTTGCAGCATTTAAAAATGACTTGCGTGGGATAATTTAAATATCCCAAAGAAGAATTTGAAAATCCCATAGTTCCTAACGTCAAGAATGCTAAGATCGCATATGTCCTCATCGGGATTCTAAGGGAGAAATAATCAAAATTAACATCCAACTTTTTTTATGTTCGTCTGTTATTGGAAACTGCAAAGTGAGTGAACAATGTAAAATTTATCCACATCGCTCCTTAAAATAGCTGTCTCCAATATCAGGCGCATGTTGAAATTGCAGATATCTATGATGGGATATGTTTTTATCTAATAGCTAAATATTTTAATTCTGTTATAAAATTTAAATTCAGTTCGTACCGTCTCTGTTCGGGTTTTCTTAATTTTGTTTCGATCCAGCCGAAGATGGAATAATATAGAAACTGTATTTGGGTGAGATACCATCCGTAAGGCTTGAAACCCTCGAGGGTGAATATTCGCTCTTGCAAATAGCCGTAGGCCAGATAAAATATGAAAACTGCCACGCAGCAAATGAAAAATTGCACGGTCGGATTGAACTGCGAGAGGTCCAAACACAACAATTTCATTCGCCGCTCTTCGGGCGGCTTGGATTCCCCCCTGGCGACTCCATCGTCGGCGTCGATGGAAACCTTCGACTCCATCTGAGAGTCGCCGAGTCAGAGCGGCGGCTCAGACGATCCGAGCTTTCATTCCCGAACTCGATCCACGACATCAAATCACGACCGGCGATCCATCGACAATATAACCTGTCAGTTGCCCGACTGATCTTAAAAGCGCAAATAGTGGCTCGTTCCGCATGAATAATTATAATGGATATAAAAATGCATTTCGTTAAATGGCCGAAATGAGAGAATTAATATGTATTTTTTCAAATGCTTAAAATCAGTGAACATTATTTTTCTTAAAATGTATATGTATTTATTTAAAAAAATCGCATATAATCAACGTGATATTAAATTTATCAAGTTTTGATTCAAATTTATTTAATTAAGCATTTGATGAATATTAAAAATATTTTCCAAATTATTTTCAGTTGATTTAATTTGAATATCGAGTTTTGAATTCAAATAGTATTTTTTGTTATAGTCGCATAAGCGAAGTAAATTTGAATTTCATGCTATTGACGTTCGGAAACGCGTTCGTTCGTCTTCTAAGGAGTGTGTCGATTATCTTTTCGAATTTATCGATTGTTGTTTTCAAATATATATATTAATATTTGGATTGAATATGGGTTGATTTTAAAAGTATCGATGAATTTTATGTCGTATTTGATTGATTGAGGTGTATTTGAAAGACCGAGGGATTCGCGAGGAAGTGTGGGTCGCACGATATCGATTTTTTGAAAAGGACGGAGAGTAGGTGGTCTGTGAGATGTGCCTTTGTTGTAGGTAGATAGGTATTGCGAAAGGCGAAGTGCGTCTGTTGCGCGGTCAGGAGCGAGGAGGGAAGGGGCGAGTGGCGGGGTTCGCGAACGCGCAGGTGCGCAAGTCGGGCGCGGGCGCCATTATCGTTTTGTTCGCCGCAGGGGAGAGTCGCTCGGCTGCTCGATTCGCAGCAGCGGCACACCAGGTGAGGGTCGCTCGGCCGTCCCAGCCTCGCCCGGACGCTCCCGCCCCCGCCACGCGACTTCCGTCACTGAAGCGGATTTATGTTTCAGGCGGAGCTAATCGGCGAGATGCAATTCGGCGGAGCTCCTCTGGGTGCGGCCCCGCAGCCGTGAGTATTTGACTCGACGAAGGGTCGCCCGCGGGTCCTTCGCCTTCTTTGTCCCCCCTTCCCCGTTCCCCCGTGACCCTTCCCCTGGCTGTGCGCATCGGCGGCCATCTTGCGCGGTGACGTGGGCAGCGGCGCCGGCGTCAGCTGACGTCCGGAAAGTAAGAGACGCGGCGGCGGCGAAGTCGGGAAGGCCGTCCGCGCGGGCGGCATCGCTCCCGATCGCCGCGGGAACGCGGGAGATGCGACGCGCCACTCGGCGGAGAACGGCGAGCCTCCATTTTGAAATTCCGCCTCGGTCGCGATTCCCCGCGACGCGGACTCCGCAGTCGCCGGGGACTCGCTGCGACCTCATCTCGCTCGGGCCTCGAATTTGAATGCTTTTAGAAAAATATGGAATTGAGTAAAATCGTCCGAGATCGATACGCATCAATGCGAACGCACGCATCGCGTCGACCTCGTGCAGAGCGACGGGACGCGCGAAGCGTCGGAAGTCTCCGTCCTTTCGCTTCGTATTTGCGATATTGGAAGAAAGCTTCGCTTGAAATATTCGCCTCTTCCGCGTGCTGTAGTCGGTCATTGAGATCGCACCCCAAACCCCCCCATTGCGGCCCTAATTATATTTATTTCATTTAAAACTTCTCATGTCGACTAAGAAGTCTGTCGCACATGTAATCTTATCCCTCGATGGAATGGACGCTCGCAAGGTCATCGTGTAGAGGTTTTTCTGCCCGATGAAACTCGAGCAAAATCGAACATAACCACAAAATACAGCTTACAGCTGATCTCTATATTGTCTGCTGTTAATCGATGAAAACACTTTAAATGTTTATTTAATCCTAAACATAAACTGCTGATGATACTGAGAATTTGAAAAAAAATACAATTAATGACAGACATTACATATAAAAGTAAATTAATTCAATTCACTGATTTTAAAAAAGATCTCATTCGATATAGTAATATTTGAATGGGAATGCAGTAGAAATTGTTAAAACTGTAGGTTTCTAATATTTTTTTGTGTAAAATTATTTTAATGTTGAATTATTAGTCAGGGTATACGCTAACATTTTATACAAATTGAGGGATGTGCGATTTATTAAAATTTAATGCCAGAGTGCTCTTCAGGCTGCGCTCTGCTCGGGGTCGCATTGTAAAAATCAAATTGGGGTAGGGACCAGGAAGACAAAATAAGACGGTTAGACAAACAAAAGACAGCTGGTTTGTTCTAGATCAGTGATGGCAAACCTTTTTTAGAAGTGGGTCAAATTTTGTTAATTATTTTTTAAATATTAAATCATGGGTCACCAAGTCAGTGGCGTCATTCGGAAACGCAAAATTTATTAACCACTTCCCCGGCGAATTATTTTTGCAAAAATGTTACAAAATTTTAATAATTATTTACTATCGTCGAGTTATTTATCAAATATAGTAGACGCTCGATTATCCGAGCTAATGCGGAGGAGGACGGACACGGACAACTGGAAAATGCTGATAATCCAATCAAATCAAATTTTTTACTTGGTTTTGAATATAATATCATATTTGCAATGCGAATTTTTGTTTCATGATTTTAATACTTATTATTTATTAAGAAAAATGCTCATATTTAAGCAGATAAGTGGCCGTAAGTAGTTAGTAATAAACATTACCAAAATATGAGTATTCACATATTTCAGTTATTTCATTCTCTTCAGAATTAATTAATGTAGCATTCAATATCATAATTTTTTTCTAAGACTGACGATAGAGATATTTCATTGATGCTATAAAACCTTAGTCCATGGGCTGTGCTCACAATCTGGCACTCTTGATATATGCATCGTTTAACAAACTTTCTTAAAATTAATTGTCCAATTGTTTTGGTAATTAACCCCTTAAAGAGGTAAGACATAGAGTCGTGTCTGAATTCCAGTGGTTCAGAAAGAGCATTCTTACACGTTGAGCTCGGAGACAGACAAAGACGAAGAGTGGGAAAAAAGATAATAAAAAAATAATTCATATTTTTCAGGCATAAATAATCCGCACCTGGATAATCGAGAGTACACTGTAGTATCAGATACGTGCATTTGCATGTTGTTTTATTAAATTTTGCTGTCATAAAACGGGTAAAACACATAATTACGTCAACGTCGAGAATCAAACAATTTCCATCAATTGTTCCCCCTCCGGATGAGCATAAATAAAATGAGGCTTATTGTTTAGTCGTTGTTCCTTGTCTGTAGTGGATACTCATCCCGGTTTTTTATTTGGGGGTCTAAAATCACCAATGAGGTTTAATAATGATACCGTACGAAAAGCTTTGTGTTTCATCGGCTTCTTCCCTTCTTTTATGGAACATGCTTTGTGCAAAATATAGGCATTGATTATAGATACCTCTAAACTCCAAAAAAACAGCTTTCTCCACCATTTTAGGGTTTTTCGGAGGAAACATACTGATCCCATATGTTTGTTGTAATTTACTATTACGCCAGATTTTTGCACTTATTCGTTTAGACTCTACCTTATCGGTCTTACTGCTCGTCGTGTTACTCTTGGTCGTCGAGTGACAGCTGTCCTGGACGAATTAGACCATGTAATTAGCATTGTGACTACTCTTTGGTCAAGCCATGCCGAAACAACATTTTTTTTCGTAATTAAATTTGTTCTCCTTTGGCCAATCTTGATTTTTTTTATATTTTCTGGAAGTCCTCTCTTGTTTGTCATAATAATTCTTCTTTACTTTCTTTACCTATTGCTAATTTTTGCAATTCAATACTCAGTTCACGCATATAATAACTGTCGTCACTACTCATTTATATCACTTTTTTATACAATTTTTGACATTTTGTATATCCGTTAGTTTTGCACAAAAATATTATGAATATTATATGATTACGAAAAAAATATCGTAAGTATTATCGGAGATGGAGACGAAAGCGTGCGTCAAGGGTCACTTGAGGATTTTATCCAGGCAACAGCCCCCTTTCCTTCGTATCTTTAGCTGGTAGGCGAAACACTATGAAGGATCATAAAAACCAACATTCCTTTCCAAAAACCCCTAAACATGATACGCAAAATAAAATCACATGATTTTAAATCTGAATTGGAACAAAATGCAGAAACGAAATGTCAAGTCAGACTCTGCATAGGACTCACCGGAATGAAATCAATGTCAATTCAGACTCGACATAGGACTGCAAAGAGTTAAAATGTTCATATGTATGCACTTTGGGTTAGACACATTCGCTTCAACACCGAAATTGGAGCGCTTTGTTCGACGCATATTCATGTCGACGCCGGGGAAGTGGTTAACAGAAATCTTGATAGCTAAGCCTTTCTTTGGTGTCCCACTTTTAAAATCTTCCAAAAGAAAGAAAAAATCTGATAGCCAATGTCCGCTTGGATTTTTTTACTTGATTTCCCGTTGTCAATACTCTTTTGTGATGAAGCTTTTGCGCAGTAGAATTGTTAGCTAAAATATGAAGCTGTGTTTGTGTAATATATAATAAAATAGAAAATTTGGCTTTTTCCAATCGATTCATCTAAAAAATCATGGGTAAATGTATGAACCGCAAGTCATAAGTTCGTTACCACTGTTCTAGATATTTATTTCGGGTTTCCTTACGGGAGAAACCATGTCAAGGGATCCTGAAGAAAAGACATTTTCTCGCTGCCAAGGATCAATCTCTCGGTATTGACGGCGTCAGGTCTGAAATCCCCCTTCAGGGCTTCTTCGCCTGCTGAAAAGGACTGCGACCCCTGCCATTTCAAATGCGCGCGCAATGGGGCCACTAGAGCTTGGCCCTTAAGATTAAATAGCATCTTTATGCTGGGGTAATTTTATTTTATGCTATAAATACTTTTATTCGTTAATTGTACTCCTTTTCTAAAATATGCTGGTAACACACGCCCCGGATGATGGACATATGCCCTTTAGATTTTTTTTTTTTTACTTGATTCTAAATAATGCAAATGTGCATCATTAGAATTTTCATGCTTCTGCCTGAAAGTAATTGATAAAATGCTATCAATACTATTATCCTTTTGAGATATCATAACTGTTATTTCATCATCTACATATTGGTAATAGTCTTTAGGCATATTATCAAATTCTGGAATGTGCAATTCTTTTCATGGTAAAATCATATAAATGTGTGAAATGATATTTCATTTTGTCAGGCCAGCTTTTAATTTCGTCACAATTGATTTTTCATGTTTTCGCTGTACATTTTTAAGCCCAAATCTCCACAGCATGTAATAAAAAGCATACATTTTATTCTCTATGTAACTATATTATTGTAGTAGAGCTTTTCAACTTATGTGTAACAGTAGGACCACACCCCCATTGCATTTCAGCTGCAGTTTAACATCCAGTTGCACATAATTAGCAGCACATTACTTGCATAGAGGATTTTTACCTTAATGCAAATTTATGCCATGGATACTCATGATATTTCTGACATATTGTATATTGTTCTGATGTGTTCTCAATTGAATTTTAAATGGATTGCTTCGCTCTAATCTCAGATTGTTGGTGTCTCAGACTGTCCCTTTATAAAATTGGAAGCATTCTCCATTGATTAAAATGAGTCTTCATGTCAGTTGATCATCTAAATAGTCTAGTATCCGCGTTATAAATGAAAAAAAAAATTCAATGCTGTTCAAAAATGATACCATATGTCAATATATCGGTCGGCTTAAATATATTTTTGTGAAAATGTTTTTACTCAAAAGAGCATTAATAGATGTATCTAGTCAAATCAAAAGGACTGGGATCACAATCACCCGCATACAATGTGTTAAAATAGGAATGGTAACATTCCCTTTCCTATGCACATTTAGACCCTTTCACTTGGTGTGCTACCTAGACTTCCACATTCCAGTAAATAATCAATACTGTTTGGCTTCATTAGAAATATTGCTCTTAGCATAGATTATAGTTTTTTCACAATTCTCACTCATATACATTAACTGCAGTAAGACAATGTGATCTGTAAATTAGATTGTTTTAAGTTTGTTACTAATATCATAATTTTAGCTTCCTCGCCTTTTGAGCTCAAGGAATTGGGTCTTTTTAACACCATTTTGCTTGCATTTTCTAAGGACTAAGGAAATAGATAGTATATATCCTCTGCTGCTTGTTGGTTGTTTTACTTTAGAATCACATGTATTAAATTGGCTTCTATCATGATTAACATTGAATTAAGTAAGTTTAAGGATTTTTTACCATGAAATCTATGAAAATATATCAACTTCTCGACCTATTTTCTCAATAATATTCAGAATTAGGTAATTCAGATTAACTTGGAATTTTGCTGTACAAATTTATTTATGTTATATACTGTATTCAGCCGCACATTGTCATGCGGAACGACAGCTCAAATCGGTTTCTTTCGTCTTTTGTTACAATAAGCACCTTTAGCTAGCGTTCACCATCTGTCTGTCATATAAAAAATCAATAAAACACCTTTCGAGCCCCAAAATGCTGTAGCCATCATTTTTCCAGCAGACTTTTATCTACATTCAGATTTCACGCTTTTATTTACGAGAAAACATAATTATGCATTGCGTAACAGAGGATGCTACTTCTCCCTCGCTCATGGCTGTACAGACAGTGTGTGTATGTGTCCCCTCCGAGTTCCTAACTACTGATCCTCTTATTAGGAGATCTAGATTGTATGTCTAGGTTTACTTAAATACATAATATACAGTAGATCCACAGTAATGCGACAAACTTTTTGCAAAGTGTTATTGAATTGTCCAATTTGTCAGGCAATAGCAGTTATAAAAAATAAAAACCTGTTACCGTTATCAAACGTATTCTATAACGATATTTGAAGCGTTCCAACCATCCCTTATTAGCTACTAGGTATTTTTTGTTATCTCCTTGTAAAACAACTTTCGTGTCCAATATGGGCCCAGAAAAAGTGTATGCCCGTTTCTTTCCTGAAGAAACCATGTATACAAATCTTCCACCTCTTGATATTTAGCATTCTTGAGAGTTTACATTTTGCCTGGCCCACAGTATAGAATGTTCTTGCGGTTCTTTTCTATAAGCAGTCTGGAATCTCACTTTTGCATATTTCACATTGATTTACTGTACATATGTACTATACTTGTATTGGGATGTTGGAATACAGGGAGGGGCCGGATTATCACAGGTCTATTGTAATCGAGAATTAGAGGTTATTTATAAACCATGCTAAATAAGCATGTGTATATATTTTTATTATATAAATTATTCATGAACTAATATGTTAATTTTTAATTATATTGCTTGTTCATTCTAAGTTCAACTTTTAATGAACGTTTATGAAAATTATAGCTTAGTTTAATGCAAGAAATAGGATGTCTTGTTATTATGACCATTGCTGCGTGCATTATAAAAGATGATAACAAAATTCCATATAAACAAAGGGTTATCTAGCTAACCTTTTATTCACTTATATATGCAATAACTAGATGCCTTTCATTATATGGCAAATCAAAATTATGTTGTGCTTATAATGATGCCCAGAAATATTTGCATTATTCGATTAAATAATTTAAACAAAAATCTATTACGCCCAAAAATTCTAATTCTACGGTCTGTGTCCACATTTACGCGTGATAACAGAATAGTGAATAATTTTTGGTCTTGCATTATGTGTGTTAAAAATAACATTAAAATGTTATTTCTGCTATCACGCGGATCCAGCGTAGTGTTATATATATACAATATAATTATATTGTATTTTTCTTACATATAATATATAGTTTTTTAGAATCTTGTGGTCAGCTCCGACTCTCTTGATCTATCATCATAAGCAGTTACAATCAACCCAGTGGTCTTTTGTTATAATAATTTTGATTATTAAATGACAACGAATGAGACTGAATCTATTTTTGAAACACATAAGAACTGTGTAGTTTTAAATTCACTTTGTAGATGAGCCCAAATCTTTTTGTGTGCAAAATAAAATACATTTTAATTTATAACTCCATATGATATTTTAAAATTTGCAACAATAACTTTAATATTAATAAACGGCAAAGTGACCTTTTCCTTAATATTGTACCATTAAATATTTGATACCGAACCACAGTAGTATGCAAACAAAATTCCATCCCCTACTCCAAAAAAATAATATTCTAGCAATGCTCTTTAATAACCAGGGAAATACTGGATTAAATATTGGAAATTATATGAAAATCATGAATTAATCTATATTTAACAATTTTAGGTATCGAACTCGTCCCGACCGCGGTGAACAATACGGTAATAAGAACTGGATTGGACCACCTCATTCTGATGATTTTGGTGGTCCAAAAAATTTTGGAGGTCCAAAGAACAACTACAATGGACCAAAAAACAACTTTGGTGGTCCCAAAAACAATTTTGGAGGTCCAAAACCTAATTTTGGGGCACCGAAGAATAACTACAGTCCACCAAATGGATTTGGTGGACCAAAAAACAATTCAGATGGAGTGAAATCCATGGGATCTAAAAATGGATTTGCTCCTAAGGGTCAATTTATTCCAAGAATGGAATTCGGCGGTCCTAAATTGCAGAGCATGAAAGCTAAAAATCCCGGAGAAGGTCTCAAGAAGCCCAACTGGGATGTGTTGAAACAGACCCTTCAACCGTTTAGAAAAGATTTCTATAAGCCCCATGCAAATGTGCAAGCACGAACTGAAGATGATGTTAGAAAATTCCGTGAATTGAAGGAAATCACCGTCAGTGGTAATAATGTTCCTAGACCTAACCAAGAATTTGATGAAGGTAATTTCCCAGAACATGTTTTGGTGGAAATACGCAAGCAAGGATGGACAGAACCTACTAGTATTCAAGCGCAAGGTTGGCCCATTGCTCTTTCAGGCAGAGACATGGTAGGAATCGCTCAAACCGGATCAGGAAAAACTCTGGCTTATATGCTGCCTGCTGCTGTTCATATCGGTTATCAGGAGAGATTGGCTCGTGGTGACGGTCCCATTGTTCTTATTTTGGCTCCAACGAGGGAATTGGCCCAACAGATTCAAACTGTTGCTAAAGACTACGGTGCGTCCAGTGCCATACGCAACACTTGCATCTTTGGCGGTTCACCGAAAGGTCCTCAAGCGAGGGATCTCGAAAGAGGCGTCGAAATCGTCATAGCCACACCAGGACGACTTATCGATTTCTTGGAGAAGGGTACAACCAATCTGAAGCGTTGCACTTATTTAGTACTGGATGAAGCCGATCGTATGTTAGATATGGGATTCGAACCTCAGATACGTAAAATTATCGAACAAATTCGTCCCGATCGCCAAGTATTGATGTGGTCTGCAACCTGGCCCAAAGAAGTGCAAGCATTGGCTGAAGATTTCTTGAATGATTACATTCAAGTCAACATTGGTTCTCTAAATCTCGCTGCAAACAACAATATCAGACAGATCGTTGATGTATGTCAAGACCACGAAAAAGAAAGTAAATTGTCCAATTTGCTTCGGGATATTGCATCTGAACGAGACAACAAAGTTATTATCTTCGTTGAAACTAAAAAGAAGGTATGCATTTTAGATGAGTTACTTTAGCACATTCTCTTTATCTTACCGCCTAGCATTCAATATAAAATATTTTATGGTAATGTCTTTTATAGGTTGATGACATAACTAAAACTATAAGGCGCGAAGGATACCAAGCTATATCTATTCATGGAGATAAGTCACAACCGGAAAGAGATTATGTGTTGGCCGAATTCAGGACTGGAAAATCTTCAATTTTAGTTGCAACAGATGTAGCTGCAAGGGGTCTCGATGTAGAGGACGTGAAGTATGTTGTGAATTATGACTACCCGAATTCATCTGAAGATTATATACATCGCATTGGTAACTACACATTTTGATTGCATTTTCATTTTCTTGCAATAACTGAGAATTTTAATTCCAATGTGATTTTATTGTTTGTGATCAGGTCGCACAGGTAGATGTCAACAAGCCGGAACTGCTTACACATTTTTCACACCTGGAAATGGACGGCAAGCCAGAGAACTGATCGCTGTTATGCTAGAAGGCTCTCAAACACCACCACCAGCTTTGTTAGAATTGGCTGGCAGAAGTTTCTACAACAACAAAGGTGAAATATTTTTTATAAAATGGTCATTTTAAACAAAATTGCTATTAAATATTATCTTGTTTGTTATAAATATTTTATGTCAATTTTATCAAATAAGTAAATTTTGTTAACGAGTTTTCTTGTGTCTTGCGGTTTACACATAGTCTTTGTAAATACGAGAATCCTCGTGTCCCGCTCTAGGTGCATGGATTCGTAAATACGAGAATTCTCGTTTCCCACAGTCAATGTGTTAAAACATAAACGTAATACTTCACCAATAGAAGGTAACTTTGACTTATGTAGATTTGGTGTTGATTGGTCGATAAGCCAAATATTGGTTTTATTTTTAATTAATAAACTCCCATCACTGCTTATGGACGCCATGATAATAATTTGAAATAAGTATGTATATTTGGGGAAGCAAAAAGCGCGTGCTCTCACTAATGACTAAATTTGAAGTGATGAGAGCAGGGCAGGGCTCAATCTTAATACGTACTCGCAGAAAATAATTAAGGAAGGGGAGGAGGGTTGACTTTAGTGAAGTAGTGAGTCTTTCTGCATGCTATTCCACTTCAAAATAGATTAATAAATATACCAGAATCAATAAGTCAGATTAATAGTTAAGTAGCCATATGTTTTTTTTTTTCTCTAAAACTTTGACTTATGGTAGCAACTTCTAATTTTTTTTTTAAATAAAAAATACATATTCCTTTTTAAGGCAGAAAATCATATGACAAACCTCTGAAGGCAATATTTTGTGTGCTGAGGAGATCATTATTTAGTTATGCTAATGTTATTTTACATGATTTTGTATTAAAAAAAAGGTCGTCAGCGTTGGCAGCAGAAGAAGGAAAATGGAAACAATACCAATTCTGTACAACCACGTACCAATCATTGGTCTAATCAGCAAGGACAACAAGCTCTAGTGCAACCACCACAACATTACCAACAGAACGGTCCGAGGATTAACAACCAGCCACCACGTTTCAATAACCAGAACCAAACTGGGCAGCAAGGATTCAGACCTAATAATACACATTCTGGATACCAAAAGAATGGTGGGCACTATCAAAGTAACGGTTATCAGGGTACACAACCTGGAGGAAATAATTACCAAGGTGGATATAACCAGAGCAATAACGGATATCAGGGTGGATATAATGGCCAAGGCTTCGCCAATCAGAGGAACTACAGTAAGTTAAATTTAATTTAATTGCTATTTTACATTCCGTTTTAAAACCTTTATACGGTTTAGTTTTATTAAAACTTTCTAAAACTACCTTTTCTTATTTGGTGTTACATAATTGAAATGCCCTCAATTTTTGATCGGATTGGGGTTATCCAATTTTCTTTCCCTTTTCTATAAATCTACTGTAGTCCACAATCTGCAAAAAAAACATATTTTAAATATGTAAATTAACATGCATGATATTTATATCACCAGCAAGACATCCATATATGTGTATGTTTGGATATTTTATTTTAGAAAATGTGTTCATGGATATTTGGAATACATTTATTTCAATGAATTATGTACGCTTGTAAAATATTATGTGTTTACCCTGCTCTTGTGCATACGCATCTGGTTAGCACATACCAGCTCTCATCTGTTGAAAATATGCAAATACAATTACTAAGACGAATATTGCTTGAAAGAAAAAAAAAATGTATATGATTTATACTTCACTTTGATTCTCATCCTGAGGCTTATGATTTTGTATATAATGTATTTAAGTGTTCAATATTTAACATAAGTTTGTAACAAAATCATTCTGTGAGTAAATTGTTAATGTGTACGTTCATATTTTCCACGTTCCAAAAAAAAAATACGTTTAATCAACTCTGACCGTCTGTTATTATTTTTCAACAAGCAAGTGTTTTCAAAAAATTAAATTCATATTCAAGCCCCCATACAAGTGACAAATTTATGACTTCCAGGTGTCCTAACATTGCACATTTGTATCAATGTTACACAATAAATAAGATTGATATATCTTTGATATTCATTCGATATCTTTTACAAATATTTTGGTGTAGGAAATTATTAATATATTTTAAATTCATGTAAACGTTTTTAATTTTCAAAAAGGTTCATTTGGTTACATGTGTAAACAGCTGTCGCGCTTCAATTTTAATGTGCATATCCCCTCCTTACACCCTCAGTTGGTGTAGGAGCGAATCCGAGATGCACGTCTGTCTTCGCCCTAGTCCTGGCAACACCTAAACTCTGCATTCTAGAAAGCCCTTTCCAGTAGAATTAAAAAGATCATCTAGAGTAGTTTCCCATTGTCTCCTGAAAAAAACTGCTTTGTCTTTACAAACCTCCCACACTCCCTATCGAGACGGTTGCGAAAGCGTTCGTCAATAAGTTCATTCAGGAGAACCGCTGGATGAGTGTTCGAAATGATACTCGATGGTAATGCTATCTTCAATATCGAGCGAATGAGGAGGTGAATGTATGATACAGACGAGATGGATGTAACCCCTTCCTGTGAATGGATATTGAAGAGGCTCATAGTTCTGCAGTGGACTGTTTGTGGCTGGCTGCACTATGATGATGATGATATTTTCATACGCTTAATACGGTTTACTTGAATAAATTAAAAATGAAATATAAAAAAATCCTGCAACACTGCTATTAGTTGATCTTCTTTTACGTTTAAGATAACAACGGTGGTATGAGATACAACAACGGAAACAATCGCTTCAACAATGGACAACGTATGGGAAATGGAACGTACTGCAGCCCTCCGCCACCAATGGGATCGCCTCCCCAGCCTCAACCGACTCACTACGCCGGACCACCACCTTATATGGTTTCGCACGAAGCCCAGATGCAGTCCATCATAGGCATGTCACATTTCTACGGATAAACATTTTAAATATAATTTAATATATGATAAATGTAACTAGAGCAAATTTGCGAAATCATTGCTACATATTATATATTCAAAATATTTTCTTCAATATATTAGCGACAATTTCTATTACAATTAACTGAAAAAAGAATTCTTCCCGCAACTGTTTATTCTTTATAAACTTATATCTCATAATCACAATTTTGAGTTTCAGCGAAGAAACTGACTTATTAATCACACTGATATTTAGTTATATATATATAGCTTAGAATTCATTATTCTGCAGTTTAAAATGACTGTAATTACTCGAGTAACTTCGTCGTCCGTTATTGCTTTTGATAATTAAAAACATATTTTTGTTGATTGACTACTTCCTTCTGGGAGCGTTTTGACATTGGTTTTTTATAAATCTAGTACTAATTGTGTTATCATATAATGTTTTAATACTTTTCCTTGCAGACTCGATGTGAAATATTTAACCCCTGACTGCTAATTGGCATATTAAATTGCGCGTATACTGTTCCCTTTCAAATTGATTTAAAAATATATATCTTGTTGTATGATTTATTTTTAGCTGGTTAAATAAATAATATGATGAGATGATAATATTTTTAAATTCAATTGAATTTTATATTTACAAAATAATGATGTGCTTGAATTTGCAGTTTAAGGGGGGGCTATATTTCTCATTTATAACATGGCATGATATCAGTTAACATTTAATACACTTTACAATTCGATTGAATATCCATCGTGAGAATTTATCATTTGACGCTGTTAATTAACGTCCTCCCCTCCTTCACCGTTTAAAGTAAATAAGAATGTTTTTTAAATTATATTCACATTTTTAGTTGGGGTGGAAAAATATTATATTTCCTAATAATTCAACAATTTCGTCCTAAAAGGGCAGCCCTAATATTTAGTAATTATTCCAAAAATTGATATAATTCTATATCATATTTGAGCATCCTTGGTGCTTTTACATCTTCATTTCAAGTGTACCAATTTGAATAAAACAATACCATTTAATAGTTAGTTATCATTGTAACGTACATATACGTATTTTGCGAAACGAGCCCTTGTTTTATTTTTATTGAAAAGTAGTTTTCAGTCATTAAATGATATAAAATCTATTGATTCTAAATTTGAAATATTGGTATTGTTTAGAAGTAAAAAATCACAATGTAATAGAAATTCTTTTGGTCTTCATAATTATAGGGTGTAATCATATCATTATATCTTAAGATTGAAGCATTCATTTATTCTATCGCTTTCAGCTTTAAATGATTACAAGCCGAATGTTACTGATCTATAGAGGTTATTCAAAGAATCAGGGTTGAAAAATATAGGTTTATTTGATTTTGTAGAGTAATTATTTCAAATCATTCATACTTCATGTTCTTTTTTCCGAAGCTTTTTGCAGTATGACTTGACAATGAAGTGTGAAATATTTGCACCGAACAAAAAAACATCACATGAACAAACATCGATTGCGATCGATGAAAATGCTGCAACGTTGTTCATTATGTCAACTACGCACATATAGTTTGACTCATTTTTATTTTTATTTGCTGTTAGATGACTATTTTTACGATTTTAATCCTTGTGTATAAACTTACATAAACTTGGTGTTTTATGCATTTTATACAATTTTATTTTTCTTTTCAATCTAGATTTTAACGCTTTTTTACATTTAGTTGAATTTGCATTGTTCTATTATTGCAGGCAATAAATTCTTCCAATCGGGCCGCGGTGGTTGTGGATATCAAGCTGCTCCTTTCCCTCACAATTTCATGGCACCGCAAATGTTGTATACGACTCCCACACCAGTACAACAATAAAGTTTTTTTGACTCAGTTTTGTAGTGATTCCACACATGCAACGGAGTGATCTATTTTACTTGACTCTTCTCTAGTCCATCACTTTTTAATATTTAAAATGTTAAATGGTATACAATTTTTATGGTACTCATTACTTTCATTTAATACATAATTTTGTCTGTTTCAAAAGCTCTTTGCGGAAAACGAGGTTTTTTATTAGGTGTATAGTGATTTTAATTAAATAACTTTGTCTCCAAGTGTATCATACTTTCGAATATTTATTAATCTACTTATGATTTTAACAAATAGTACAAAATTGTTCTATTTTCTTTGGTAGATGTTAGATCAGGTTTAGATACGGATTGCTTTATATCCTGTCTATAAAGGGAGATTTAGTCATTCCATTAGTTGCCTGGAATCTCTAGTAGTATAAGTTGTCTCTGTGCCCCTCAGAGCTATTCACGGTGGCACTTAATTAATATTTGTTCTTATCGCAGCTGCCAAGGGATCAGACGTTTGCAATTGAATCGGTTCTGCAGCATCACATGCTTTGTGTTTTTTAATATTAACTATAATTATTATAATATGTGTATAATCAATGGTGGTGAATGTGCACTCTATTTCTTTAAATTTGGTTTGGTAATCGATGTCTCTCATGCTCTATTACACCGATTAGAAGTGAGTGTAATAATAATCACAGCTCTTTGAGTACTTAAACTCGCGAGTTGTTCTGTGAAAAGCTATCTTTGTGTAGTAAAGTGTTAACCTATTACAGATTATTGTTTATATGTACTGTAGAGTAGTTGATGTGGTGCCCTATTGTATTCCCCGGGTGCCTTTTTTTTTGTCTGTATGCTGTTTGAAATGCACGAAACATATAGAAGACGTATTTTTATGGGGTTTCTATAATAATTTTAAAAGTAATTATTTAAATATATATGCAAAGCGAGTGCCGAAATACTGTTAAAACATCTTCTCGACAGCTAGTTAAGATGTGCAGTGTCAAAAATTTATTTATAAGAACGATGAGTCAATGCCGTTATATTTTTTTAGTTAAAATCTCAGAAATAAGTAACAAATTTATTAGATATGTTGATAAATCGAGCGATTGCTACACTTCTAGTGTTCTATTTATAAGCATGTCCAACGTGGAAAGTATTTTGTCCGGGAATATTGTATGTTTGTTTTTATGAAAATCAGAGTTGATTATCAAGTGCCCCATGAAAGTACAATAAAAATGATATCCTGATTATCCAAAGAAATAAAAGTATTTGGAATGTATACTATCTGTGATATAATATGCAATTGCAGCATTCTCTGTGGGTCAATTGTTAGTAGTTGTGTGTGCTTGATAATTTCCAGTGGGCTCTGTTACAGCATTCAAATACTGAACCGTATATATATTTTTTCACTGGTTAATTAGTGTGAGACAGAATGTTGCATATGTAAGTGGAAAATGTTTTAAGGATATCGTGAGCCATTTTCAAAATTTAGTGTATGAATACATGATAGTTTTAAGATTTAAATTATCGCTCGCATTTCACCTGTTTCATTGCTATAAGCTCGTCAGTAAGGAAAGAGACCATTAAATATTATTTCATTATGTTTATTAATTGATAAGTATATTTAAAAGTGGCAAGGATGAAATTATATTTGCCCGAATAAATGGATTACTTATTAAAAGTTATATATTGCTCACTTTCGAAAGTTATCACATAATTAAATGATCTTTATCCCTTTAGTGATCTGTCAGCCCTCGAGGGCCCTGTACATATATATTCTTAGTGTAATAATTGAGTAAACATATTTTTTTGTCATAGTGGAGATTTCACATTAGTGATGTACAGCTTACTTGAGATGTGATCGCTTTCAACGATTTGTGATAAGTTATAATGGTGGTAAATAACATGTAACGCGGAGCGGTTTCCGAAGGGCGGCTCGCGCAGACGCCTCTCTCGACTGCGAAGCGCCCAGCTGTGTTATCGACCAGTGGTGTTTGATTACTGTCATATCTATCTGTACAAGAACAATCACCCACCTCATTTTAACTAACTGTGATAATAACGCTAAGTAGGTAGCAGGCGGTACATTAACTAGTGTCCAAGAGAAAGGTTGACACCATATCTTACTTATATTTAAGTAAACTATTGTGTATGTATGTATGTGTGCAAAAAATGTGGTATGTGATATTCATTATTTCTCTGTACAAAAGACTGATTTTTTTTATTAAAGCATTTTACATAACTTCACGGGAAGTTTTCAGAGCTATTATATTATAAATGAACAGATTTTAACACTATTTGTGGTGTGCAAATATTTATTAGGATTATATCGAAATTTTCTATAAATTATATTAATTTTTATAATATTCTAACATGCCAAAAACACACTTTTCAAGATCAGGGATTGTGGCCATTGCCAATTCTTGAATGTTTGACGATATGATGTGTCTCCCTTGCCTTTCTCGTGGGCCGCCAGTCGCTTCCGGCTTTTTTTTATATACGAGCCAGGGTGTCTCTCGAGATAGGAAGCGACCCGGTAGAGGATCAGCCTTTCGCCAAAAAGGCAACGTAAAAGTATTGCTTCAATCCTTTATTTGTTTATGCAGATATTAAAATATATGTTATTTATGTTTGTTATTTACTGTCTGTTGCATAAAGGTGAATCCAAGATTATATTTATGTGACAATTTTCTAATTATTTTTATATCAATGTGTAGTTTCATGACTCATAAGCCATTTGTAAGCACAAGTCAAAATAATAAGGCTCTCCAAATGTATAAATATTATATTTTAAAACAAATTGCCTTTCATTATTAAACAAAAATATAATATTTTTATGTGGATTTATATCCCGACAAATCATTGCGATTATTACTCATTTGAGTGATGTTAATTAATAGAAAAAAAGAATATATAGTTTATATTTATGTGGTGACCCTTGTTGAATGAGTAACAAAAAAATCTCTTTCTTACAAGTAAACTCTTCTGTAAGTTTCCAACAAGTGCATTTCTTGTAAGTATTACAGTATTATGATTATAATAAACTGATTAATTAATTACGTATCTCTTTTATTCCACCTCATCCAATTTCCCCCAATCTTACGGAGGCTTTTTAATTTCATCGATTGCCATGAAGCTAAGAAATTATCCATGGAAAATGAATCTTGTTTATTCACCACAAACTTTAATTATGCATATATGTACATGCAATGTTAATTTTAAATTCCATATTCGTATTCTAATGATAGATTTTTTTTTCTTGCTTTTCAAGAAAATATTTTTCTCTAATGTTAAATGAGCGAGCGATACTTTCAGTATAGCTTATTTATTCTTGCAATGTAAAAAAAAAAGTAAAAATATTTAAGCGTACCACATGAATGTTTGGTATTCATAGGTGAAAATTAGGGCTTTCAATTTACTGTCAAATTGCAATTACTGGTAAAAATCCCTCCCATTATCGGTTTACTGATATATGAAAAAGTCTTAAAATAGAAAAATATGCTTAAAAATTATATTTGAATGTTAATGTGTAAACACAAGTTTAGCTTTAAAAATACACAGATAAAAGAGCTTGGATGTAAATTATAAGAAAATAAATACATAAGATGTGTTTGGATTAGAATGAAAATAGACCCTAATAACTAATTCTTTATTTATTAAAAAATGTTTATTTTTTGGGCATAATTTTCCGACGTTGATTCGAACAAGTTCAAGACGAAACTCCCAATTTCACATGCAAATGTACTATAAACTTAAATAAAATATACATACTTGATTTGCGACAAAATATATTTCGGTATTTTTATTAATTTACCTGTAATTATCAATGTCACTTTTTGGTTGATAAACCGGTAATGCAAGCCCTAGTAATAATTAAAACAATTTATTAGAATTGGCTATTTCTTTGGCGCCCGCCATGAGCGCAACTGGGCTTGGGGCGCAAAACGCATAATACCGACCCATCCGATCAGTCTTCGTTTCATAATAAGAGTTTGTAATCGTTCTGTAGACACGTTCAGGTATGGCATACGATCGCGACGCACTCATTCGTCGTATCAGCGCTCCGAAAAATTGACCGATTGGACATACACCACTCCGTCCTCTTTTAGGGTTTTTTGTGGAACTTTCTATGATCAGTATGATCACGGAAGCAACGTAGCGTCTAGACATTTTCTATCAGAGTATTTTTTAAAACAGTAACCACCATCTACACGTGTAACCGAATGTAATAACTTCAGTTCGCGTATAATAAGCTGCGTCTGAAGACTGGCTGAGGTCATACAATTTTCTCAGACAAAAATATGCAATAATTGGACGCCAGACAATGAGCTTTGACAGGAAGCGACAATGGATCATTATTTTTACAAAATTACAATAATACCAAAATCAAGGTCGTATACCGAATTTAAATTGTACACGGGTGCAATTTAAAATTTTAATGCGACCACATAATCAAGGATTGCTTGTGCTTATGAAATCAGCATTCAGAGTGCAGACGGTCCAGCGGTCAATCGATATCTCTGCTGATTGTCCTGTCATTTTTTTTCCAATTAAATTAACATCGCGGATTTTCTTCGCTGATGCCAATCAATCGTCGGCTACATTTTATTGAGGGTATCAGGCTTTTTTTTTTTGCTTAAGTGAACTTTAGTAAAAGCAGTCATAACCACTGATAAAGAGTTGTTGGAATATAGCACGTCTAAATTAAACAATTAAATCAATCGAATCTAATGCTGTCAAGCGTTTGGCATAACTTGAAGATAACACCTCGTTATAAGAGTGGTACTTGTCAATTCTTATAAGGTTAGTCTTTGAGAACTGCTTGAAGAAGTAGCGTCTTTTTACGAAGATGGTTGCCAAGCTGATTGTTAGTGCTTTATGCATTGCATTCGTGACTGCAGGAAATGTCACTCCAGAGCCAAAAATGAACGTTAGCGAAGTGATTGGGTTTCTACTATACACCAGGTAAATTATCAATTTAGATTTTTCAAGAATGATATTGATACATTGAATAATATTTTAACATTTTTTTAAATCAGAGAAAATCCTTCAGAACCCCAACCGTTAATAAATGACGATCCTTATTCAGTATTGGACTCGAACTTCAACCCTTGCAAGCCAACTAAATTTTACTTCCATGGATGGACGGCACAACCCAGTAATCCATCTTTAGTTAACGGTATTTAAAACTGCATTGTATAGACACACACGCGATAAATATTTAAAATGTTGATGACGATAATTATTTTTTGCAGCATTTTTGAACGTCTCCGACGTCAACATCATCATGGTAAATTGGACATTGGCTGGAGAAGGAGAAGAATCAGTGGTCGTAGCAAGAGTACCAGATATGGGAAAATACATAGCCTCTTTCGTAGATTTTCTGCATAAATTTGGACTCGCCTATGAAAATATTCATTTCGTCGCGATGAGTCTGGGATGTCACGTTTCTGGATTTACTGGAAGAAACATGAAACAAGTGCCCGAATATATCACAGGTAAATCATCAATCATTTTTTTTTTTTTTCAAACAATGCAAAATGAAAAATTGTCATTTATCTCGCAGCATGCGATCCACCGAAGAGATTCTGGGAAGACAACGAAGAAAGAATCAATCGCGGCGATGCAAAATACGTCGAAGTAATCCACTCCAATACTGCACATCACGGCTTAATTTTGCCAACTGGGCATACAGACTTTTATCCCAATGGAGGAGAAGAAATGCCCGGATGCGAAGACAATCCCAATTGCTCCCACGCAAGATCGATCCAATACTTTGTAGACTCCATCGATCATGAACTCTTCCAATCGATCGAATGCACCGATTATGAAGAACTCATCGAGGGAAATTGCGCGAATCTCACACAGCTTTATATGGGCGGCATGAAACCAAAATACAAGTATTAATCGTTTATTGACTTATTTACGTGGTTGGCCAGATCAAATGCAGAAAGTAATCTTCAGCAGTCAGCTAAACCCGATTCACGACCTAAGCATAGCATAGGCATTTGATAGCTATAATAGATTGAAATTGGTAACATTTGATCTGGCGCCATTGCGTGATTTTTATTATGAACGCTGTATTGTATTTATCATAACTACATTTTATTTGCAGAACTGGAGTTTTCTATCTCGAAACCAATGCTGAACAACCATTTTACAAGGGCTAATTGATTTTAAACCCAAATGTAATAAAAAAGCATTTTTTAAATTTTCCAATAAATAATCATAAATTTACACATTCTTTTTCATATTTAAATTTACTTAATTTAATTCAAATAAATCCCTATTTGAAAAAAGAGCGGGAAAAAGAGAAAATGTATAAAATGATAAAGCATGTTCAAATATTATCTAACATAATTTGATTATTGTTTGAGCAGTAGTTTGTTTTAACATCTCTCGAAAAATAAAGAAACTATATACGGTAGAATCTCGATTATCCGTACTAATTGGGGATAAAAATAGTTGGGATAACGAAAATCCGGATAATCGAAAATAATTATAATTGAAAGGGAAAGTATGAGTCATTTTTCTTTGTCTAGATTTACAATATCAATTATCGATTTTGGCTTTAAGCTAGCTCTTCTTTTAGAAGCTGCCAAATCGCGAACACTCTTAAGATGTATAAGTTGTCCTGAATTATACTCTTCTTGGTTCTCAAGACATTTCATGGGTCCAGGATCGTTTGCATCACAGTTTATAGCAAAAATCTTTTAAATTTATTTTCTTGTGAAAGCTGATAACTGTTTCTTATTATTTACGTCTGCTAGCAATAATCGTCGAAGCATCTGATTTCTATGTAAACGTTCGAATGTCTCTATCACACCCTGATCCATTGGTTGTATTACCGACGTGATATTTGGTTGAAGAAATTCTATCGTATCTATCGGCTTTTAACTTTCTATAGATGGATAAGACGATGCATTGTCTAGTAATAATAATATCTTTTATCCATGCAGTTTTGTTATCTTTTCACTTTCACATAAAAATACACTCTTTAAGTTTTGTATTTCCTGATTTTTTCATAACTTTTCGCTCTGAGCTTTCATCTTCTGATATTAAAAAAATGGTAAACTTCCTAATATGCAATCCATTACGTACGTGAGCAAAAGTGGACACAATACTCCACGTGCAAATCAGCAAATTATATATATTTCAAACAATCCGGATAATCGAGGTTCTACTGTAGATGTATTATAAAAACTTTTATATAGGATATTTTTTCACTGGAAACAAAACCTACGAATTTGTAACTACTTGTCGTTTGTTATTTCATCTCGACAAACTCATACAAACATGAAAAAAGTCATTGTTTGTATCTATTTATATTAGCCATCATTGTATTCCACTATGAAGGTGATTAAAAGAAAATTTAACAAATTCTTAGATGAATATCGTCATTCAAATGGAAATAATAAAATACTGATACAACATAATTAATCGGCATCAATCTCGATGCAATCTGTAAAAATCAATTCACTCTGAAACAACAATGTTTTTAGTATCACTATTTCAGGTTTAGCATAATTTTTTTGTTGTGCCAGCTCTTGAAAATCTTCACGTCGTCGATTCAGAAGCGTTTGAGTTTTCTATGTGGGCGGTAGGATTTGTTTCATATATGAAACATGATGTAACTTCAGAGGAGATACCAAATATTTAGATTCGCAGAATCAGCCTCAAAGACCTCATTAATAATGAATTAGTTGTAATTTCGATAGATTTTATAATTTGCGATTAAAGGTTATTTCAGACAGTGTTTATACACTGTAAATCAGGAAAGTTACAATCTGCTGAGCTTTCGATGTTGCGTATATGAATAACAATTTTAGAAACATGAATAACAGTACGCACCGGCAATAAATTAAAATCTCTATATCGATTGATACAATCTAAATGTCTATACACGAGTCCAAATTACATCACCCTAAGATTATTTAACGATGATAGGCTCAATCGATTTTATCTTGAAAATTGATTAAAAACAATTCCAGAAATAACAATAACAACTGAATTATTTCAAGTCTTCGTTACAACTTATTGGGTGCAAGGTTTCATTTTTTTAATTATCATAAAAGCATTAAATTGTTCTAAATCGTCAATATCACCAATTCAACAAAAGGTGAAGGATTTAATGGCTGAAGGAATTGAAAACTATTTTTGAATGTTTTCAGGGGAAAAACGTGAGATTTTTCTGTCATTTTCATTTTAAGTCCTTTTTCTCTAAATCTGCATTGAAGGTTTCATCTACTAATATAGACATGCATTGTCGAAAATTTGTCTGCAATAATTCGTGCAATAATTGAATATAACAAAATCAAATAAAATCCACTTAACATAAAACTGAATATATTAAAGGAACAATTAATATTCATATCATATTTTATATGAATCAATTCAATATTAAATCTTAAGTATGCATTATATTTGATAATTCTTTTATCTTAATTATTTTATATTGCATTTTAAGATATGTTTGGTATTTAGATGAAAACCTATTGAGAGAGATAAAAGAGTTTGCGTGCCCTTAAAATTATTGCCCTTTATCGGAGTCCATTGGACACCAATGTACAAAAGTTCAAAAACTGGGGCGCCAGACAAAAGTCACGTTGCTTGTCCAAAAGTCACGTTCGCAAAAACAAAATTCAATAGCCTGTTCAATGATCACGTATCTATCTAATTTTGTAAAAGTTAAATTTGAGATCCAATGATATAACTCTACATTCTGATGATTCATTGAAATGCAAAAGATCTCAGATCTAATATTTGGCATCTATTTGAAATTAACAATTTATCACACCATTGTATTCTTACATCATGAATATTTTTGTCATAGATAATATGACATGTTATCTATAATACATTACATTGATGCTTACATGTATTACCTTTTGAATTATAAATAAAAAGGGTGTGTGTTACATCGCCAGGGTACTGTCATTCCCACAGTGCCTTTTCTCCCTCACAACTTCGGATGTAGACAGGGTCATAACAAGGGGGTGGCAAAGCAGGCGTCTGCCACGGGCACAACTGGACTTGAGACGCAAAACAAAGAATACCGACAGAGTCTGATCATTCTACTTTATATATATCAATATTGATTGATTCTCTCCGTTTTTATTATATATACTAAGCTGTCTACTCCCTTTTTTCTTCGTTATCGCTTAAACATTGGGCGACCCAGCCGGCATAAGCCAGTATTAAAATAAAGACACCAATATTTTTGACCGATTGAAAAATTTAAACAATTTGATTGGACTTCTTCGGACAACTTCGTTTTGTAATGAGAGATCGTAATCGTTCTATACACATGCCAGGTATGACGTTCGATCGGGAAGCGCTCATTCGTCATGTCAGCGATCCCAAAAGTGGACCGGTTGAACACAGATCTTGTGGCCACTCCGTCCTCTTTTAGTCCGTTCGCTTTTTCCGGCATTTTCTATGATCTGTACGATCATGAAGCTCCCTCAGATGCTAACTTACAAATCTAGTTAATTTCTCCCCCGCAGTCAAAGCGTAAGTAGGCACTCGATGTTAATGAATGATCGTGTCCTTGCGAACATGGATATTAAATTCAGGTTTTGTACCTTGCTGTGCACTTTTGACGAGCGGATTGGCATGCTCCCGAATAACGAGACCAATAAACTGCTCGGACCAATGGAGAATTCCCATGTTCCTTTGTCTCAGATGTGAAGTGATGAAGCCATGTTTCATCATGAATTGATGCAAAAACTCGGCCTTATTGCTATGAAACATCGCCAAACACTCGATTTAAACATCATCACGCTGCCGTTTTTCTTTCGTTGTGAGCAAACGCGACACCCATCTTGCGCACAGCTTTCTTATGTCCAAACTATACGCACCGCGCCACGTACTTCAAAAATAAATCTTCTACTTGATCATAATGAATACCATAAATTCCAGATGGCTTTAAAGATAAAAATATCTCAACAGTAAAGACAATCGAAATCTAGACTGTTTAGTTTAATGTTTTTCACTAATAAAAGATATCACCAATAAATGTGATCAAATCTTCAAAGGTATTTTGCCAATTCATTTAAAGATAAATCAGACTTTTTTACAGCGGAAAAATACTGCAGATTTTGAACCTATAAATATGAAGTAATTTTAAGGACATTTATTTATAACAATTTAATATTTACTTGTATAAATTCATTAAACCAAATATTTTCAACAAAGTTATCTTGCTCTGAATTTTTTTATGTAATATAAAAAATAATAGTATAAGCTTAAAATTAATAAATATTTGATTTTCTTAAATTAAATTGAATTGTTAACATGAAATTCACCACTACAATACTTTATCCCATTAATTAACATATTTGAGTATTTTTATAAAACATGCTTTAAATAGTCATTATCTATATAAAAATCATACAACGATATTGATCTTGATTTATATCAATAATTTCCGAGATTCATTTCAATATTACATCATGAAAGCATTGCATCACTAAAGATAGCCTTTATCCGCTGATAATCATACAGAAATTTAATTTACATATGTGCAATGACTTCAAATTCAATGAAAATGAATACAATTGTATCAGGTTTGGATCGAAAGCCTTTGAAATGATAATAAAAAAAATGTATATAAAGTCCTTACATATGGATTTGCTACTTCAATAGACGATTCAAGTTTGCTTCGCACCGAATGAAAACTATTATGAAAATGTTGCTGCTTGTGTTTATCTTCACTTTCATTGCTGCAGGTAAATATAACATAGTAAAAATATGCAATGAATACACAATAAAATGTTTTAATTCCAAACAATTTAATAGAAGCAAGTATAGCGCCAACATTTGATCCGGCAGCTGATATTGTATTCATTCTTTATACAAGGTATGGCATATTTTTATTCCCAAATACTTGAATTAAAATGTAGATTTTTCTTGGTATTAATATTTTAATTACATTTATCAGGCAAAACCCATTGGATGGACAGATATTAGTGCATGGAGATGTGAATAATTTATTAGAATCCAATTTCAATCCCAATGGTCCCACAAAATTTTTAATCCATGGCTGGAATGGTCCATCAGATGATCCTGATTTTACAGCTAGTAATATCATATAATACATATTTTATTTTAAAATTACTTCATTTCAAAAAAAGTATATATTTTTATACTATTTTTTAGCATTCTTGGCAGAGTCTGATGTAAATGTTATCATAGTAGACTGGACTAAGGGTTCAAGTGGACCTGAACCGCCTGTCTTAGCAAATGCTCCATATGCTGGAAGATTCTTAGGAACGTTTATTAACTATTTAAACGCAAATGGTCTCGCTTTTGAAAATGTTCATATTGTTGGTGTAAGTTTAGGAAGTCACGTCGCCGGATTTGCTGGAAGAACTTGCAACCAAGTTCCTGAATACATCACCGGTAAACTATCAAATATTAATATCGAATACTTTTATGAGAATATTTCATGTATTTGAATTTAAAACTACAGCTTGTGACCCGTCGAGGACATCTTGGGAGGATAACGACGAAAGAATTAATCCCGGTGATGCCAAATATGTTGAAATCATACACTCGAACACTGCCCATCATGGTTTTATTTATCCGACAGGCCATACAGATTTTTATCCTAACGGAGGAGCCGAAATGCCTGGATGCACAGAGACTCTATGCTCCCATTTGAGAGCATTTGATTACTTTTTAGATTCAATCGATCATGAAAAATTCCAATCAATTGAATGTACTGATTATGATGAGCTAATCAGTGGAAATTGTGCAAATCTTTCACAGACACATATGGGCGGAATCTCTCCTAAATACATGTTTGTTCTTTTAAATTATTATATTAGCTTACTTATTCATTCAAATCCAACTCCATTCAATGTTTTAATTTATTTTTTCAGAACTGGGGTGTTTTATCTTGAAACCAACGCCGAACAACCGTTCTATAAAGGATAATTATATATTATATTATTTCCATCGTCTCTGTGTATTGCAAACCTTGTTATTATGTATTTCATAATAAAAATTAAAATTTGATTTACAAATGTGACCATTTTTAAAATCTCTATCATAAAAATTATATTTAGAATGTATATTATTTTGTTAGTGTATTGTGAATCAAAACACCTAATTAAAAACCTTTCAAAGGTCTAAAGACGTTTTAATATTTAGTCTTTTGATTAATTTATCTAGAAGTTTCATATTTATTTGACTTTAGGCATATTATTTTCCCCCTTTGATTATAGTTGTAATTAATTATGAGGTATTTAATATAATCCTGAACCTTTTTAATTAGAGTTATTAATAAGCCATAATGTGGTATTTTGTTAATTCATTTAAATTTTGTAGTTTATCTGCTTTAGATAATTTAAAGCCTTTGTACTACCGTCTTATACTATTTTAGAACTTTAAGACCAGACTGTAATTTCTAATATCTATAGCTTGTGGAAGCTGATAACTGTTTCTTATTATTTTCGTCTGCTAGCAATAATCGTCGAAGCATCTGACTTCTATGTAAACGTTCGAATGTCTCTATTACACCCTGATCCATTGGTTGTATTACCGACGTGATATTTGGTTGAAGAAATTCTATCGTATCTATCGGCTTTTAACTTTCTATAGATGAATAAGACGATGCATTATCTAGTAATAATAATATTTTTCCTCTTTTATCCATGTAGTTTTGTTATCTTTTCACTTTCACATAAAAATACACTCTTTAAGTTTTGTATTTCCTGATTTTTTCATAACTTTTCGCTCTGAGCTTTCATCTTCTGATATTAAAAAAATGGTAAACTTCCTAATATGCAATCCATTACGTACGTGAGCAAAAGTGGACACAATTCTCCACGTGCAAATCAGCAAATTATATATATTTTGAACAATCCGGATAATCGAGGTTCTACTGTAGATGTATTATAAAAACTTTTATATAGGATATTTTTTCACTGGAAACAAAACCTACGAATTTGTAACTACTTGTCGTTTGTTATTTCATCTTAACAAACTCATGCAAACATGAAAAAAGTCATTGTTTGTATCTATTTATATTAGCCATCATTGTATTCCACTATGAAGGTGACAAATTCTTAGATGAATATCGTCATTCAAATGGAAATAATAAAATACTGATACAACATAATTAATCGGCATCAATCTCGATGCAATCTGTAAAAATCAATTCACTCTGAAACAACGATGTTTTTAGTATCACTATTTCAGGTTTAGCATAATTTTTTTGTTGTGCCAGCTCTTGAAAATCGTCACGTCGTCGATTCAGAAGCGTTTGAGTTTTTTATGTGGGCGGTAGGATTTGTTTCATATATGAAACATGATGTAACTTCAGAGGAGATACCAAATATTTAGATTCGCAGAATCAGCCTCAAAGACCTCATTAATAATGAATTAGTTGTAATTTAGATAGATTTTATAATTTGCGATCAAAGATTATTTCAGTCAGTGTTTATACACTGTAAAGCAGGAAAGTTACAGTCTACCGAGCTTTCAATGTTGTGGTTATTGACAACAATTTTAGAAACCTGAATAACTGTACACACCGGCATTAAATTAAAATCTACAAAGCTGTTTTTTTTTTGTCTACAAGTAGTTAATTACAATATAAAAACAACAAAATGAGAAATAATCAGCTTTGTATGAATAATTACACAACTAACGTCATTGCCTCCCATACTATAAACTGTATAACATTTTAAAAACCATTCCACAAATAAATATACAAATTTCTTTGATTCACTTGACATCTTCTAAAATTAATTTAAGTGTATAAAAATAATATAAACACGAGGCAAAATTAATCATACAGCTCATTTCAAAGAGTATGACTTTGAGATAATCATTGATTTTGATCAAGATAAATCCAATTTAGATGTCTATTAGATGAATTGGATTTTCTATATCGATTGATACAATCTAAATGTCTATACAAGAGTCCAAATTACATCACCCTAAGATTATTTAACGATGATAGGCTCAATCGATTTTATCTTGAAAATTGATTTTAAAAAAATTCCAAAACTAACAATAACAACTGAATTATTTCAAGCCTTCGTCACAACTTATTGGGTGCAAGGTTTCTGTTATGTACCTCTCCAATATATTCCTTTTTTTTATTCCATATTTTAATTATTGTAATATCTGAAAAACATAGGCAAATATTTCTTAATTATCAATCAAACAATCAACATTAATAATACTTAAACTTTGAACTATAATTTATCAAATCAAGTAACATAGCCAATCATTAAATTTATTATTTATTTTTTGAATTAAAATTTTTACCACGTAAAGAATTTTTCTCAAATGATAATAATTTATTTCTGACGAGCAAAGACACACGAGGCCTGGCGTTATCGTGATGAAAAATAACGCCTCGTCTGTTCGCTAATTCTTGCCGTTTTAAGAAGAAAAAAGCTATGAAACGTACTCTTGATATGTTGGCAAGTAAATTGGTATTAAGGGAATATTTAATATATAGCAGAAGATTAAATAAAAATATTGATAATGGAAGTACATGCATATAAATATTTGAAGTTATAGCGATATTGTAAAAATAAGTAGGTAGTGAAATTATATTAAAATATAGTGATGATAGCAAATAAATTCTAGCTGACGAAATAAAAAGAATAATAATGAGTCCAGGTCTCGTTACCTGCTCCCGTTGTCCAAATTTGAACATCATCATATAAGTCAGAGTGGCAACAATAATACAATAGCACAGCGGTTCTTAAACAGGAGTTCGCGAAGCCATTTCCGGGGGTCCGCGAAGATATAAAAAAAACATTTATCTGGAGTTGAACAAGATATTTTCGTGAAATTATTTACAGAAAACATTATAAGAAGATCTATTTTGGCCAGGAAATGTTTCTTTGTTTGAAAAATTAAGTCACAAGGGTTGGGATGAGGTTGACCAAAAAAAAATTGTTCAAAAGGGGGTCCGCGAAAAAAAATTTACTCAAGAGGGGTCCGCGAAGGAAATTTTGCTCCAAGAGGGGGTCCGCGAACTATATAAGTATAAGAAGCGCTGCAATAGCATAATGAGATGTATGCGGTACTCAAACATAGACAAAATAAAATAAATAGATTTGAAAGTGGACAGAAACAAAGTTGACATTGATATTCACAATTTACAATAAATGAAAAAAAATAAAAAAGGAAGTAATGGGTAATTTACTGGATTTTCTTTAAATTCCGTTCTGAATAAATTACCGAAAATGGTGAGGTTTTCCGCACTAAAATCTTTGAGTTTTTCACCCACACGTACAAAAAATCTCGATCCTTGGCCGTAGATTTTACCTTAGTGAGCAGCATTTTGTTAGAAATAGTTAGATGATCGTTGACATAAACCCGTCTGACATCTGAAATCCCAAGATCACCGGATGACAGCGATTTCAAACGCCGCGTTGCTAATAAGAATTCTTCCTCAAGGTGATAGCTCATAAAGGAAACCACAATAGCCTTAGAGTCGTTGTTGGCTCGAGAGGGAACTCTTGTAACAAAGTTTATTTGGCTAGATGTGATCGGGCATTTAATTATAACACCTAACTTGATAATGGTATCCATCAAGTTTTTCGTCCTTGAAGGTGGGACTCCTTTAATTTCAATGTTATTCCTTCTTGACCATTGTTCCTTCTCATTCAATTTCATTTCAATGAGGTCTAACTTATTTTAAAGTGTCGTAATGTCTTGGTGCGATTTTTCGAGGGCATCTAGTCTGGTTTCAAGCTTCTGGACTTTCATAGTGAAGTCATTAATGAGCGAGTGAGCCTTCTCCACAGAGTTTTTTAAGGAACTTATCTCAATTTTTAACGATTTGATGTCCTCTGACATTGGTCTAAGTGGAGTTAAGTCCATTTTTATGCTCCTTAATTCCGCAAGTAGTTGATCCATAGTTGCTGATGAGTTGGAGCCAAGCAGTAAATCACCTCCAGAGAGGGACGGACTATTAGCTGCCTTGCAGGAAACACACTTCCAATGGAGCTTTCGGTCACCGAGATTTTTGTACCCCCGTTCAGTTATCCCTGCGCAAGGAAAGTCGAATTTCGACTTACAGATACTGCACAAAGCACCGTTTGTACTTTCAGAATTGCACTGATCACACTTAAACATTGGTATATCGTTACAAAAAAAATCCAAAAAATCAAAAAAAAAAATACACCTTTGCGGTGACACCTAGACAAACTCGAAATACGTGGAGCACTTCAAAACCGTACGTTCTTGCCCGTAGCAACGGATTAACTCAATTATTTATAATTAAATAATAACGTTTAAGAAGCACTGGGATTTTATATAACTACTGGCACGAGTACTCGTTAGCAAGTCCCAATGACGAATCAAATCATTAGCTTATATTTAGGTTTTAACATTCTTTTCGCGACTCATCTCGAGTCTTTTCACTGTGTTAAACTGTGTAATCTAAAAGTGTAAAAAATAAACCTGTGTAAATTAGTGTAAAACAAGAGTTTCCTTTAAAACCATCTAAATACACGTTTTTATGCATAAAACATAAACTACACCCTTATTCATAACATTTAATTGGCGCAGCCGACGGTAGGATTGTAGAACAACAGAAGATTAAAACGCTCAACAGAAGATCGCAACATTAAAATTCGGGTAACTGGTAGGACTTTCCCTGTCCAACTCGCTGGCCGTAACATTTCTTTTTTTTTTAATTATTATAAAAGCATCAAATTGTTCTAAATCGCCAATATGACCCATTCAACAAAAGGCGAAGGATTTAATTGTTGACCCAACCGGCATAAGCCAGTATTAAAATAAAGACAACAATATTTTTGACCGATTGAAAAATTTAAAAAATTTGATTGGACTTCTTCGGACAACTTCGTTTTGTAATGAGAGATCGTAATCGTTCTATACACATGTCAGGTATGACGTTCGATCGGGAAGCGCTCATTCGTCATGTCAGCGATCCCAAAAGTGGACCGGTTGAACACAGATCTTGTGGCCACTCCGTCCTCTTTTAGTCCGTTCGCTTTTTCCGGCATTTTCTATGATCTGTACGATCATGAAGCTCCCTCAGATGCTAACTTACAAATCTAGTTAATTTTCTCCCCCGCAGTCAAAGCGTAAGTAGGCACTCGATGTTAATGAATGATCGTGTCCTTGCGAACATGGATATTAAATTCAGGTTTTGTACCTTGCTGTGCACTCTGGACGAGCGGATTGGCATGCTCCCGAATAACGAGACCAATAAACAGCTCGAACCAATGGAGGATTCCCATGTTCCTTTGTCTCAGATGTGAATTGATGAACCCATGTTTCATCATGAATTGATGCAAAAACTCGGCCTTATTGCTATGAAACATCGCCAAACACTCGATTTAAACATCATCACGATCCCGTTTTTCTTCCATTGTGAGCAAACGCGACATCCATCTTGCGCACAGCTTTCTTATGTCCAAACTATACGCACCGCGCCACATGCTTCAAAAATAAATCTTCTACTTGATCATAATGAATACCATAAATTCCGGATGGCTTTAAAGATAAAAATATCTCAACAGTAAAGACAATCGACATCTAAACTGCTTAGTTTAATGTTTATCACTAATAAAAATATATCTCCAATAAATGTGATCAAATCTTCAAAGGTATTTTGCCAATTAATTTAAGGATAAATTAGATTTTTTTACAGAGGGAAAATACTTCAGATTTTGAACCTATAAATATGAAGTAATTTTAAGGACGATTCAAGTTTGCTTCGCACCGAATGAAAACTATTATGAAAATGTTGCTGCTTGTGTTTATCTTCACTTTCATTGCTGCAGGTAAATATAACATAGTAAAAATATGCAATAAATACAATAAAATGTTTTAATTCCAAACAATTTAATAGAAGCAAGAATAGCGCCAACATTTGATCCGGCAGCTGATATTGTATTCATTCTTTATACAAGGTATGGCATATTTTTTATTCCCATATAATTAAAATGTATGATTTTTCTTGGTATTAATATTTTAATTACATTTATTAGAAAAAACCCATTGGATGGACAGATATTAGTGCATGGAGATGTGAATAATTTATTAGAATCCAATTTCAATCCCAATGGTCCCACAAAATTTATAATCCATGGTTGGAATGGTCCATCAGATGATCCTGTTTTTACAGCTAGTAATAACATATAATACATATTTTTATTTTAAAATTACTTCATTTAAAAAAAAAAAAATGTATATTATTTTTTAGCATTCTTGGCAGTGTCTGATGTAAATGTTATCGTGGTAGACTGGACTAAGGGTTCAAATGGACTTAAACCGCCTGTCTTAGCAAATGCTCCTTATGCTGGAAGATTCTTAGGAACGTTTATTAACCATTTAAACGCAAATGGTCTCGCTTTTGAAAATGTTCATATTGTTGGAATAAGTTTAGGAAGTCACGTCGCCGGATTTGCTGGAAGAACTTGCAACCAAGCTCCTGAATATATCACCGGTAAACTATCAAATATGAATATCGAATACTTTTGTGAGAATATTTCATGTATTTGAATTTAAAACTACAGCTTGTGACCCGTCGAGAACATCTTGGGAGGGTAACGACGAAAGAATTAATGCCGGTGATGCCAAATATGTTGAAGTCATACATTCAAACACTGCCCATCGTGGTTTAATTTATCCGACAGGCCATGCAGATTTTTATCCTAACGGAGGAGCCGAAATGCCTGGATGCACAGAATCTCTATGCTCCCATTTGAGAGCATTTAATTACTTTTTAGATTCAATCGATCATGAAAAATTCCAATCAATTGAATGTACTGATTATGATGAGCTAATCAGTGGAAATTGTGCAAATCTTTCACAGACACATATGGGCGGAATCTCTCCTAAATACATGTTTGTTCTTTTAAATTATTATATTAGCTACTTATTCATTTAAATCCAACTCCATTCAATGTTTTAATTTATTTTTTCAGAACTGGGGTGTTTTATCTTGAAACCAACGCCGAACAACCGTTCTATAAAGGATAATTATATATTATATTATTTCCATCGTCTCTGTGTATTGCAAACTTTGTTATTATTTCATAATAAATATTAAAATTTGAATTAAAAATGTGACCATTTTTAATATCTCTACCCAAAAAGCTATATTTAGAATGTATATTATTTTTTGAATGTATTGTGAATAAAAACCTTTCAAAGGTCAAATGACGTTTTATTATTTAAATAAATAAATAAGCAAATATAATTAATAAATATATGATATACATATATATATATATATATATATATATATAAATATTGGGAAAAGGGTATTTGAGCTCCAATTTGTGCCCCAAGCCCTGTTGCGCCCGTGGCAGGCGCCTGTTTTGACACCCCCTAGTTACGATCCTGACCTTGGCAGCGGGAATAGGCATTCTTCACGCTGGCTTGTTTGTTATCCTCGTGACTGTAACCTCTTTCTTCGATAAAAAATATAGTTGTTAAGATGAGTATATTTCTGTCACATCCAACCACTCCCATCTTCCTGTTTGGCTTCCTTCCCTTGATCGGAAGACGAACTAGTGGAAGTTCGACTAGACTAAATCAACCAAAAAAATACGAGCAATAAAGAGCGTATGCCGTCCTGCACCCTATTTTATCATAGTTCTACAATTTTTTAGAGCTCGCCAAAAGCGAAGAACTGAGAACAGCTACGAGGAAGCTTTGAAAGAGCCATCTGAAGGAAAGGATCATGGGAATTGGAGGGAGCGACTGGAAGGGTTCGACTGTCAGGAGCTCAGATTATGCGTTTTTGTATACTGATAAGATCACCGCGTATAACTATACCAGTTGGAATAGAGGGACATCATTACGTATTCCATCGAGATCCAGAATCGATTCAATAGGGAAGAAAAAGGGAGCTTGGCTGTGGAGTAGAGGATTTAACGAAAGACGAAATGAATCGAAATAAAACATTTAAATAAAATTGTTCACAAAATAATATATTTACACAATATTTATAAATTCAATACAATTACATTTACGGTACATATTCATTTTACAACAATTTTGTTATGATAGCTTCAAAATAAAATATGGAAAAGAGCTTTCTTATAACAAAATCCTTTTTACAAAAGTGCTTACAATTGTTTTATTAAATCGACAAATTATGAAAAATGCTAGTATACCTTCAAAACAGTTTAAGTGATTTGGCATCCTTGAGGGGTTTGCAAACTAATTCATTGACTTAACACGTCGGCTTGCATTTTATTAAAACAATTAAACGTACAAAGGTTACGTTTACGTGTACGTAGGGTACGTACAAATCATACATAGGTGGACTATTTCAAAATAGGTCGAATTCATGTGTTTGTTTTACATAAAAATGGATCAACTTCTTCAGCATAACTCCATTTTTTAAGCAAAGTTGGAGTCAAATGTGCGTTGCAATCAGAAAGTTCGTCGTCTTCGTCAATTAGACACATTGGATGCATTCCATCGTGACTTTTCGAATGAAGACGAATGTTTTTAAGAAACTTATTAAATGGTATATCTTTAACGCAGTTGCAAATCCATGGATTGCCATGAAGAGTTACGGTTAGAAAAGTGTTACTTCTTCTTGTCAAGAAGCCGGTAGACAATGTCGTCAAATTGTTGCAATGTATCGATAAATCTGCCAACGACTTGTGAGAGGTGAACTTGGAAGAAATATATGATAGCTGATTACCGTTCAAAATCAATTGAGACAAGTGTTGAAGATTTTCTATGATTTCATAATCAAACTTCCTTAATTGAATTGTCGGCCAGATTAATACTTCTCAAATTTTTATTATAAAGAAACTGATCAAATACTACAACCATACGGTTTTTACTGAAATCTACAAATTCCAAGGTTGGTTAGTTTCCGAATGTTGAGGGAATTAATTCCTTGAATTTTGTTGTTTGAAGCATTCAAATGTGTGATATTTAAAGGAAATGGAAAATTTTTAGTAATATATTCGAACTTATTAAAACTGATATCGAGTGTCTTGGCGTTTATATTATTAGAAAACATCATTTTACTTAAAAACTCAAGTTGATTGTGAGACAAATTTATATTTTGGAGTTCCTTTAGGCTGCTGAAAATATTACCGGGTAGAGTCTTTAAGCAATTTTTTGACAAATCGATCAGAGTTATCTTTTCATTATTTTTGAAGATATCAGAAGGTATGGACTGAAATATTATTATTGTCGAGATAAATTTCTTTTAATCGCATGCATTGCGAAAACAAATCTACGTGCAACATGTGTAATTCATTTCTGCTCAGTTTAATAAATATAATGTTAATCAAACCAAAGAAGGTCGAATTTTCCAACCCGGTCAGCTTATTATTACTGAGATCAACTTTAGATGCTTCTCCCGTACTGCTGAAAAAAATATCAGGCAGACTTGAGAGTTCATTGCTGTTCAGACAAATTACTCCTAATTGCTTAGTTTCTGAGAGCAAACTAGATGAAATATTAGTCAAGTGATTTCGTGACAGGTCGACAGTCTTTAGTGCGACATTATTTGAGAACAAATCTGACGGAATGGAGTTTAAGCGGTTATCATTCAAAGAAACCTCAACAAGGAGATCCAAGTGTGCAAATGTTTTCTCTTCGATCTCTTGCAACTTGTTGTGTTGAAGATCCAAAGTCCTGAGGTTGATATTGCTTCGAAATTGATCCACGGAAAGATTTTCGATCAAATTAAAATGGAGCATAAGATCTCTAAGCGAAATGTTGTCGCTGAAAAGTCTATTCGGTAATTGTTTCAATTTGTTGTATGAAAGATTTAATTCAATCAAATTCCTAAGACCGTTAAAAGTAAATTCACTCAGATTCATTAAATTGTTATGGCTGATATACAAAGATCTCAACATCGAAATGTTGCCTAACTCAACATCTAATGTTTCTATTTGGTTGTAACCTAAATGAAGTTCCTTCAACAACTCGAGATTGGAAAAAACATTCGAATGCAAATTCATTATGATATTTCTGCTCAAATCGAGAATTGCAAGAGAGGATAGGGGACTGAATATATTAATAGGAAGGTTTCTTAAAGAATTCGACGATATGTTGAGAGAATGGAGGGATGTGAGGTTAGCGAAAGCCTTCTCGTTAAAACGTGTCAGTAAATTTTGGTGAAAATTTAGCTCCCGAAGATTTCCCAAAGATGCAAACGAGTTTGATGGAATTGAAATAAACTTGTTCGATTCGAGATATAAATGAATAAGTGATGTCAAATCACTCAAGAAACTCAAAGGAAAGGAATACAATTGATTTGAATTAAGATTTAAGGTGTTAAGATACGTCAAACCATTAAAAGCTCTAGGTGAAATTGTATGAATATGGTTCGAGTTGAGTTTAATTTCCATTAGTTTTTGGGAATGTACAAAAGCATTCCCTGGGAGAGATTCTATCAAATTGGATGAGAGATCTAATTTAGTCAGCGATTCCAACCCAATGAATGTTTTGCTTGTTATTGTATGTATTGTGTTATCATGTAGATCCATAAAGAGTAAGTTTTGTCAAAAGTGAAAACGCGTTATCCGATACGGAACTAATCACAGTTGTTATAGAGATACAACTTCAGTCAGCGATTCCAGCCCACTGAATGTTTTACTTGTTATTGTATGTATTGTGTTATTATGTAGCCATAAAAGAGTAAGTTTTGTCAAAAGTGAAAACGCGTTATCCGATACGGAACTAATCACGTTGTTATTGAGATACAACTCAGTCAGCGATTCCAACCCACTGAATGTTTTGCTTGTTATTGTATTCATTTTATTATCATGTAGACTCAAACTAGTAAGTTTTGTCAAATGTGAAAACGCGTTATCCGATACGGAACTAATCACATTGTTATAGAGATACAACTTAGTCAGCGATTCCAGCCCACTGAATGTTTTACTTGTTATTGTATGTATTGTGTTATTATGTAACCATAAAAGAGTAAGTTTTGTCAAAAGTGAAAACGCGTTATCCGATACGGAACTAATCACGTTGTTATTGAGATACAACTCAGTCAGCGATTCCAACCCAATGAATGTTTTGCTTGTTATTGTATTAATTTTATTATCATGTAGACTCAAAATAGTAAGTTTTGTCAAATGTGAAAACGCGTTATCCGATACGGAACTAATCATATTGTTATAGAGATACAACTCAGTCAGCGATTCCAACCCACTGAATGTTTTGCTTGTTATTGTATTAATTTTATTATCATGTAGACTCAAAATAGTAAGTTTTTTCAGGTGTGAAAACGCGTTATCCGACACGGAACTAATCACATTGTTATAGAGATACAACTTAGTCAGTGATTCCAGCCCACTGAATGTTTTACTTGTTATTGTATGTATTGTGTTATTATGTAGCCATAAAAGAGTAAGTTTTGTCAAAAGTGAAAACGCGTTATCCGATACGGAACTAATCACGTTGTTGTTGAGATACAACTCAGTCAGCGATTCCAACCCACTGAATGTTTTGCTTGTTATTGTATTAATTTTATTATCATGTAGACTCAAAATAGTAAGTTTTGTCAAATGTGAAAACGCGTTATCCGATACGGAACTAATCATATTGTTATAGAGATACAACTCAGTCAGCGATTCCAACCCACTGAATGTTTTGCTTGTTATTGTATTCATTTTATTATCATGTAGACTCAAACTAGTAAGTTTTGTCAAATGTGAAAACGCGTTATCCGATACGGAACTAATCACATTGTTATAGAGATACAACTTAGTCAGCGATTCCAGCCCACTGAATGTTTTACTTGTTATTGTATGTATTGTGTTGTTATGTAACCATAAAAGAGTAAGTTTTGTCAAAAGTGAAAACGCGTTATCCGATACGGAACTAATCACGTTGTTATTGAGATACAACTCAGTCAGCGATTCCAACCCAATGAATGTTTTGCTTGTTATTGTATTAATTTTATTATCATGTAGACTCAAAATAGTAAGTTTTGTCAAATGTGAAAACGCGTTATCCGACACGGAACTAATCACATTGTTATAGAGATACAACTCAGTCAGCGATTCCAACCCACTGAATGTTTTGCTTGTTATTGTATTCATTTTATTATCATGTAGACTCAAACTAGTAAGTTTTGTCAAATGTGAAAACGCGTTATCCGATACGGAACTAATCACATTGTTATAGAGATACAACTTAGTCAGCGATTCCAGCCCACTGAATGTTTTACTTGTTATTGTATGTATTGTGTTGTTATGTAACCATAAAAGAGTAAGTTTTGTCAAAAGTGAAAACGCGTTATCCGATACGGAACTAATCACGTTGTTATTGAGATACAACTCAGTCAGCGATTCCAACCCACTGAATGTTTTGCTTGTTATTGTATTAATTTTATTATCATGTAGACTCAAAATAGTAAGTTTTGTCAGGTGTGAAAACGCGTTTTCTGACACGGAACTAATCACATTGTTATAGAGATACAACTCAGGCAGCGATTCCAACCCACTGAATGTTTTACTTGTTATTGTATGTATTCTGTTATTATGTAGCCATAAAAGAGTAAGTTTTGTCAAAAGTGAAAACGCGTTATCCGATACGGAACTAATCACGTTGTTATTGAGATACAACTCAGTCAGCGATTCCAACCCACTGAATGTTTTGCTTGTTATTGTATTAATTTTATTATCATGCAGACTCAAAATAGTAAGTTTTGTCAAATGTGAAAACGCGTTATCCGATACGGAACTAATCATATTGTTATAGAGATACAACTCAGGCAGCGATTCCAACCCACTGAATGTTTTACTTGTTATTGTATTTATTGTGTTATTATGTAGCCATAAAAGAGTAAGTTTTGTCAAATGTGAAAACGCGTTATTCGATACGGAACTAATCACGTTGTTATTGAGATACAACTCAGTCAGCGATTCCAACCCACCGAATGTTTTACTTGTTATCGCTGTAATTTTGTTATATTGTAGATTTAATGTACTAAGTTTTGTCAAATGTAAAAACGCGCTATCCGATACGGAGCTAATCACATTGTATGAAAGTTCTAACCATGTCAACGATGTCAGTCCTCTTAATGTCCCGTCTGTTATTACAGTTATCCTGTTTGATTTGAGTGACAAAAATTGAAGATTTATAAAGTTCGAAAAAATATAATTTGGTGGCCATCTTGTACAATTCGAGTAATCTTCGGTTTTCAATTGGTTTTGTATTGTGTCTACAAATATAGCTAGCTTTTCTATTTGAGATAGCTCGATTTTAACGTTACTATTCACTTTATTCAAAAATGAAAGTGATGGGATCGAATTGTAGGTGATCCTATAATTTGACATATTCTTATCGGATATATCCGCATTTTCACGTTCAATACATGGAAGTGATCCATTATAAGTTAAGCATGCAAATTCGACCCAACAAGAAAGATCAGATTGACCGTTAATTAATTGAATGATAGTAAATAATACAAGCAGATATCGGATGGACTTCATTATTTTCTATAGTAGATTGTATATATCTAAACTTTTTTTGTTTTAAATTACATACTTCAAATTTAAAAATAGATACAACTAGATGTATTCATGGACGGCATAAATCCAATATCACAAGATAAGATATGAAGATAATTGGTTTAAAAATAATCAATGTAATGCTAACAAAAGAGTAATTTTTGATGTATAAATTATACGCTGCTCACAATTTCTAGAATAAATATTGTAAAACGGATGAAGTATTATTTTTCGTAAATTAAAAACACAATAATGCCAGTTGTCGATTAGCAAGAAGAGACTAAATGTGTAGAACAAGCCTGAATATCGGTGAGCAGAAGGAACTTGTGTTGACTGGACGTTAGATTGACTTTAGACAGAGGCAGCTTCAAACATATCCAACAGCTTCTCGACGATGCTCAGATGATCAGGCTTTTTAGTATACTCTCGACCTTTGGCAGGATTGATTGACTATTTTTTCTGATGCTGCTGCAAAGAAAATAACACATATGTACAATTTATATTTCATTCGATCAGGAATATTTTGAAAACGGGAAAATAATGGTAACAAGATATGCGATGCGTTTAGATTACCTTATTGACACGGTGGCCGTAGAAATTGGTGATATAGCAGCATTAGCAAATATTGGCTGAATTACGACTTGGAAAAATACCCAAAAGACAGATAAGGGAGCTGTTCAGGTAACGTCTTGCTCAGATTCAACTCGGTGGTGTCAAGAAGCGACTTCAGATATTAGTCTTATATAGTCGTTTTACCAGCACCTTTAAACTATCAGCATGCCAAAGATTAAAGGTTTTATCGCTGTTAATGCTTTAAATGCGACTTGATTTTTTAAAATGATAATATTTACAGTATAAAATTTTCCCAAAGTGAGATTATCGCCATTTTTATTTATACACATTGATAAACTCAATGTTATGAAGAAAATCAAATAAGCAGTAATTTTTTATTAGATACGTGTGTAAATAATGGCGAATTTAAGTGAACGTATTGATAACATGTTTTTGTCGTTTTTCAATATGCTATAAATATTATTAGAATGTATATTTTAAAATAATATACGAAAATAGTCCCAAAAGTACCCGACCTAATGCATCGATACTGGTTACAGTTTTTAAAAAAATACAAAGTTTAAACGAGGCCGTGCGGGCTGCCAAGATGAACAGCGTAGTGATCGACCAAATGAGGTAACTATCTCAGAAATGGTGAAGAAAATCCACAAAATGATACTAGATGATCATCGACTGTAAGTACGCGAGCTAGAAAATTTGGACTTAAGAAATCTATGCGCAAGATGGGTGCCGCGTTTGTTTACAATGGAACAAAAACAGCATCGTTATGTTGTTTCAATCGAGTGTTTGGCGATAGTTCACAGCAATAAGACCGAGTTACTGCATCAATTCAGGATGCAACAAACATATCTGAGAAAAAGAAATATGGGGACCCTTCACTGACTCGAGATGTTTATTGGTTCCGCTATTCGGGATCATGCTAGCCCGCTCAGTAAAAGTACACAGCAAGGTGCAAAACCTAAATGTAATATCCATGTCCGCAAGAGCATGTTCATTCTCAACTTCGAGCGCAGGGGAGAAGTTAGGCAGATGTTGTAGCTTAAAACTAAAAAAATAGCTACGATAGCATCATAAATTAGTAAGATAGATAAATAGCCATATAAATAAATAAATATATAGGTTTTATGGATGGGAGGAAGTCTAGGCTCGTTCGCGACCTCATTTGATGCGAGTCACTTGTGTAACTTAGCCTCCAAGGGAGTTTTCATGATCGCATCACAGAAAATGCCGCAAAAAGCCCTAAAAGTGGACAGAGTGGCCACAAGGTTTATGTGTCCAACCGGTTCGCTTTTCAGACCGCTGGCATGACGAATGAGCGCCTTGCGATCGGACGCCATACCTGAAAATGTCTACAGAGCGATTGCGAACTGTCATTATAAAACGAAGGTGTCCGAAGAAGACTGGGTTGATTTAATTTTACAATCGGTCGAAAATGTTGTTCTCTTTATTTTAAGTTGGCTGGGTCGATCCAATGTAGACAACTTATTATAAAAACGGAGTCAATCAGTGTTGATTCATGTGGTCAAGTAAAATAAAAATCATGTGCAATGCTCGGTCGGATCGGTATTCTGCGCCTCAAGCCCAGTTGCGCCCGTGGCGGGCGCCTGCTTTACCACTCCCTTGTTACGACCCTGCTTTTAAGGATTTGAGTGTTATTCATGACAGTAAAATGCTCTTTGATACGCACATTGATCAAATCGTTGCTAAGGGCATCTAGAGCATTGGGCTTTATTATCAGATGTTCCAAGGAATTTCGATCGATTAAAACCATCAAGATTTTATATTATGCTTATGTAAGAAGCCATCTTGAGTATGCGAGCCAAATCTGGAATCCTCAGTGCTTTCCAAATCGCTCCAGACGTAAATGGCCCCTTTTGCGTATTCCCTTTAAGATGTTGATATGTGTATATATACGTTGTTTTTCCATATCAATAAAATAAATATCATGACAGTATCTTTGCCAAATTAGTCTGTAAAGCAAAATTTAATCCAAATCTCAGATAGTATTTTATTAACAAGATCTCAACTTCAATTCTCCATGACATTAAAAATGTATATTATACAGCGACTGATTAAGTTTTATCACATTTAAAACATTTTTACAATACTATTTTATCAAACTATAATCTGACTGACTCATAGATGATGTTGTAATATTTCATTTTGTCTCATATCATTAATGAAATAATTATAATTGTTTGATTAAATCTTGATAGCTTACAATAGTTGAAAATTGTAAACTTGTATCAAGTTTACATATCTGCATCTATCTTTAAAAAATCAGAAATGCTTATTCAACACTAATCAATTTTTCAAAAGATAAGAGTGTTCCATATAAAACATTAAGATTTTTACAACCAAACTTTAATTGACGATATCATTCCGAAGAAATAACAGTATACAGCATCTGTATCAATATTTCAATGATGATGTTTTCACTGTTCCTCTTTCTGTTTATTGCTGCAGGTAAATATATAAGAACTTATTTTATAAATAATATCAATTTCTGACTTTAATATTAATATTACAGAAGCAAATGTAATACAACCAAAATTTGATGTTACAACTGACGTTGAATTAACTCTCTACACTAGGTTTGATTATATTATTTTTCTATAAATATGAATGTAATTTGTAATCTGCATTGAAATTTGGTTTAATCTGTTATCAGGCAAAATCCTCTAGTAGGTCAAATATTAATAAACGGCGATGAAAGCATTCTATCAGCATCGGATTTTAATCCCGCTCATCTAACAAAATTTTTGATTCATGGCTGGAACGGACGACCACAGAACAGTGATTTTACAGCTGGTAATTAAATACGATTTTTTTTTAAATATGTATAAATACTTGATAATTAATAATATTTTATTATTTTGTAGCATTCTTGGAAGTATCCGAAGCAAATGTTATAATGGTAGATTGGACTAAGGGTGCAACTGGACCTGAGCCACCCGTTTTAGCAAATGCACCAGTCGTCGGAAGATTTTTAGCTACATTTATTAACTTCTTAAATGCAAGTGGTCTCCCGTTTGAAAATGTTCATATCGTCGGTGTAAGCTTGGGAAGTCATGTTGCTGGATTCGCTGGAAGAAATTGCAATCAAGTTCCGGAATACATCACCGGTAATATATTTATATTATCGTATAAGATTTATTGTCGGATTATTTCATGCATTTTATTATTAATTAGCGTGTGATCCATCGAGGACATCTTGGGAGGACAACGATGAAAGAATCAATCCAGGGGATGCAAAGTACGTTGAAATCATACACTCAAACACAGCATCGCACGGTTTAATCCAACCGACAGGTCATGCGGACTTTTATCCCAATGGAGGAGCCAATATGCCTGGATGCCCCGATATTGTTTGTTCTCATTTGAGAGCGATTCAATACTTCATTGATTCGATCGATCACGACAGGTTTCAGTCTATCGAATGCACTAATTATGAAGAACTAGCCAGTGGAAACTGTGCAAATCTTTCACAGACGCACATGGGCGGAGCCACCCCTAAATATATGTACGTACACGTTGTCATTTAAGTATGCCAAATATTAATTTTTCATATTTAAAAAAATATTCTTTTAAATCTTTTCAGAAACGGAGTATATTATCTTGAAACAAATGCGGAAAAACCTTTTTATAAAGGATAATTTTTTTATAAATATTTCTATATAAATATATAATTATTTGTTAATATTTTTATTGAAATAAATAGTTTTCTGAAATCAAAATTATTTCCACCTTTTGAACTTCGAACTTATTGCAAGTGCACCGCGAAAAAATTAGTAAAAACGAAAAATTCTGCAAAATAGTGAAAACCAAAACAGTCGTTGACGAAATTATGAAAGTCAACGAAAAAGTTAATCAATATCTATACTACAAAGAACTTACCGAGCATATAACAGGACAAGATGTTTTTGCTTCTATCTCTTCATATTAAGAACAATTTAAAATATCATGGGAGTTATGTGGACAGTAGTAGTACAGATGGTGCTCCTTCAATGGTTGGCTCAATCAAAGGATTTTTTACCCTTGCAAAGACAAGAAACCCTAATATTATAACCACGCACTGTTTTTTGCATAAATAATCTTTAGTTTCGAAAGCAGCACTAAAACCTGTACCAGATCAAGTTGTAAATATGGTGAAGTTCATAAAATCAAGACATCTTCAATACAAAATCTTTACATTTCTATGGAAGCTAAGTACGAGTGTTTGCTTTTGCACGCTGAAGTCAGGTGGTATTCTTGGGGTAAAGTTTTATGTCGATTCATAGAACTTAAGAATGAATTGTTAATCTTTTTCGAAATTATTTTCCTTCCTTAAATATAGAAGATTATGACTGAATACGAAATCCATTTGCTACGATTGATACATCGTATTGTGAATTTTCATCGCCGAAGAAGAATTCCGAGAGAAATATCCAGATCTCCACATGAAGGCACTGAAAATTTTGTTACAGTTTTCAACATCATATTTGTGTGAACTCAGTGTTTCAACTGTAACTAATATGAAAACTAAAAAACGAGAAAGACTTACGAATTTAGACGAAGAATTGAGTGTAGTTACATATATCAAATATTCGACCTAATACTTCTGATATCTGCCAAAGCCAACAAGCTCAGGTATCACATTAATTGATCGATCATATAAATTCCATTATGTTAAGCAGGGACGTCATTTTGGGCGGACAAAGGGAGAAAATGCCCCACACCCCCTAGATTTGCCACCTAAAAAGAACCTTCAAATATTTTTGTAACTAAATTTATTTTCAATATTAACTTAAAAAGAAAATATGTAACGTCCACATATTTTTTTTGAATTCTTAATTCTGGTGCACCACTTCTTTTCCCATGATCGAAAGTGCACCATGCCTTCGAAAAGATTGAGAACCACTACTCTACTAGCTTGAAAACTAGCCTCGTCTGAATCGTGTATGAGCGACATCTCTTTCCAAAAATGCTTGTGATAATATTTAATAAATACTAAGGCAAGAAAAATATGTAAAATTTTAGAAGTAAAATTCAACTACGACACCTACATATATTTAAGATAAACTTATTGGCAATGAAAAATACAGGTTTGATAATAAACTTGTACAACGATGTAACGAGAATTTTTGCTAACTATTTTTTGTACCTAGGGCGTGGCAAAGCAGGCGCCCGCCACGGGCGCAACTGGACCTGGGGGCGCAAAACAAAGAATACCGACCCGGTCGAGAGTTGCGCATGGTTTTTATTTTACTCAACCATTCTACTTTACATGAACCAACACTGATTGATTCTGTCCATTTTTATAATTTATGCGAAGTTGTCTAATCCCTCTTTTATTCGTTATCGTTATGTTCAAGTATGGTATCCGAACGCGAGCCGCTCATTCGTTATATCAGCGGTCCGAAAAGCGGACCGATTGAGCATACAAACCTTATGGCCACTCCGTCCTCTTTCAGGGCTTTTTGCGGCATTTTCTATGATCTGTACGATCACGGAAGCAACGTAGTGTCCAGACACTTCCTATTATAGTATTTTTTTACGACAGTAACCGTCATCTATACTTTAAATCGGGTACTTTTGGGACTATCATTGTATATTATTTTAAATCAAACATTATAATTTAATATATTGCATTTATGATAGTATTAGTTAAATTTAAAAAATAAATTGGATTCCGGGGGGGTTGGGAGGGCGTTAAGTTAGATACTTGCCACTTATATTCATTCAAATTCAAAGTGTCGATCCTTTTGACTCAACTGTCGGAGCTTAATAAAAAAAAGGTCGTTAATTTATACCCAAATAAAAAATGTATACCCAAGAAAAAATGCTATTTATTTTGCTGGGGATATAGATATGGAAAAAATATTATACTTGTCATAAGTTAAGCTTGTATATTTTAAAATTATTTTTTTGCCGTCTATTACAATGTTTACAAGGTTTAATCGCAATATGACATACGATATCAAAAAATCTACTCAAGACATATATAAATTCTATGTTGCATTATGGTTTAATGTTGTCGTCATTTTATCAAAACATCTTGTTCAAATTCTTATAATCATAAAACATCAATTTTATATTTATGAAAATCTACAGAAAACTGTTTAGCTCTGTCAATCATATTTACATTTGGAATGATAAGAAGTATGTAATATATACTTTGGCCCTCGGCTTCAATTAAAAATTTCACCTCAAATAAGAAACAATCAACTTGTGCTTATAACGATGTCAGTTCTTTTTTTCATTTTTCTCATCGCTGCAATTGGTAAATATTAATTTTATCATCGTTATTCTAATTATTTCATTCTATTGATAAATTGCATTTAACTCGTAGACGCCAGCAATACAGAGCAAAAATTTAATCCAAGAAATGATGTCGAATTTATTTTATACACGAGGTGACTATTTTACCATATATAGTGTCGTGATGAGAATATTATTCAAATAAAACTTGACGTTATAGAGCAAATCCAGTGCAAAAACAAACATTGATAAATGGCGATAGTACGGTCTTGGAAAGATCAAATTTTGTTAGAAGTCATCCGACAAAAATATTCATTCATGGACGGAACGGTCCTGCACAAAATAGAGAATTTACATCCGGTGATTTATATTATTTTTCATTTTATTACACGATATAGATATAATACTAATGTTATTTTTGATTTTTAGTATTTTTAGCCGCGTCCGAAGCAAACGTTATTATGGTAGATTGGATGAGGGGTGCAACAGTGTCCGAACAAAATGTTATACGAAACATACCGATTGTCGGCAGATACATAGCAACATTTGTGAGTTTCTTGAATTCGAATGGGGTCCGATTTGAAAATGTGCATATTACCGGCGTCGGTGAAGGAGGTCACGTTGCTGGTTTCGTTGGAAGAAATTGCAATCAGCGTCCTGAATATATCACTGGTATAATTATTTTAATAAATTTTTACACATTGTTTATTTCGGATTATTAATTCATATATCAATTTAAAGCGTGCGATCCATCAAAGAATACATGGGAGAATTCAAACGAAAGAATAAATTCCGGTGATGCTAGATATGTCGAAGTCATACATTCGAATACAGCATTTCACGGTATAACTCGACTCTCGGGACATACGGACTTCTATCCTAATGGAGGAGCTGTGATGCCTGGATGCTCAAATTCTTCATGTTCTCACTTTCGCGCATTAGATTACTTTATAAATTCCATTGATCATAATTTTTTTAAAGCCAACGAATGCAGAAACTATGACGAAATTGTCCAAAAAAGATGCTCAAATCTCTCACAATTACACATGGGCGGAACCAAACCAAAATACAGGTATTATAAGATTGTAAATTCAATATAAATAAATATAATAAATTTAAATTATTTATTTTTTTAGGACTGGCGTATTCTATTTGGAAACCAACATAAATAAGCCATTTTATAAAGGATAATATTTTTAATGTGTTTAAGATGTTTTATTTATGATTTAATACCAAATACATGAAATATGATTTGATTTTCATTGGCACATTAAATAATTAATCTTAAATATATTCCATTATAGATTATAATTATTATAAATGTATGCAAATAAAAATAGTATTCTTAAAATAAAGCCACTAGGAACCAAATCCGATAACCATACGTCTAGAATGCAGACTAATTTTAAAGCGATACACAATCCCATTGATATTATTTATGGAAGATTATCTAATGAAATCATAAATGGATTAATTTATTTCAGGCATAAAAAGGTCCATTTTGTTTTGCTTTTCCATTCAAGATTATAACACAATACATTATTTATAGAATTGAATATAAAAATGCATAAAAAGCAAATTTTCGCATACTACAAAATTTACTTTAAGATAAACAGACCAAAAAAATCCGAAAGATGAATTTATTCTAAATTATATGCCTATAACTATCATCAATTGAATATTTCATAATACGCACACAGTTTAACTAGTACTCAATATATCTGGAAATTAACTGAAAATAAATTTCAACAAGAAGCCAACATTTTGATTATATTTGATAATTTTTATTTTAGAATTTATATAAAGCTCTCATAATAATGTACCATTTAATGGAGTTATCTATAAGTGTCATCTACTAGCTTATAAGAATTTCAGATAAAAATATGAAGAATCATATCGCGCTACAAATATAAGATCATTTCATTTCAATAGAATCTTATTTAACCCTTCTATCAATGAAATGGTCTGGCCAGACCCTGCTTTTTCTTCATAGAATTTGTATGGAAAAACACATTTTTATTTATGTTCCATAAGGAAATTTTTATCTTTTCGTTCCATAAGATGCTTTATCATATTTCTCATGTTGATCTGTATTTTTATCTTTGAAGTAAGAAAACATCATATGTTTGGAAAAACCCATATTTAGTATATTTTTCTTTTACAAGTGCTGCAAAAAATGTTTTTACACCAAATGTCTGTAAAATCCAGATGGTGAGTCTGTGATTCAGGAAATGGATATCTTCGTAAAAGTATCCTGTATACTGGAAAAGAATAAGGCCAGAGAGCAGTCAACTTAGGTGAAAAGGGAACTGGAATTAACTGACAAGTACAAACGAAGTGGGAAGACAGTTATTATTGACAACTATTTCATAACTTTCAATAGCGCGAACAAACTATAGTAGGCAGGACTCGCTTTTGTTGACTATCCGCCGGAATAAAAAAATGTATTCCAAAAGAAATGTTGCCAGAACGTCGTCGTCCAATATATTAATCTGTGTTCAGATGTACAGACAATGTTGCAACTGTTAAATACTTTCCGAAAAAATCAAAAGCTGCCATCGCATTATCAACTGTCCATTATGATACCGAAGTTGTAGGAGAAGACCAAAAGTCATAGGTAATGTTATTTTACAAAAAGCACAAGGGAAGTGTTGACGTTATGAACCAGATGCTTGGGGAGTATATATACAAATGGCAGACTAATGCCCAGTGCACACGAGACTGGTTTTCAAGCTAGTAGATAAAGCAAAAGTGTTCATTCATTCAAAACCGGACATTCATATGTAAGAAATGAGAGGAGCCAGTTTATCAACAACATAACCAGCCATTTTAAACATGCCATAAAAGCGTGAACGAGTGATAAGTTTTGTATCGTTATGAATTTGAAAAAAAAATCATTTAAATAAATAAAAAAATATTATTAAGCTCAGAAAAACACAAAAACTTATCTTTTTCATATATTTCCATACAAAATATATGATGGTCCAGCCAGACCATTTTCATTGACGCGAGGTAATAGAAATATTCATTGACAGAAGGATTAAAAAGAGCTGATTTTTTTCTGTGATTAAAAAAAACCGCAACGCCAGAAAATCACCCGTCCTTCCGAATCACATCATATAAATCAAATCAAACTAAGGAGCTAATCGAATGAAAAAAATCAGTAACAAATATATCTGAAGATATGTATTTTCACTTGTATTCATCGATTACTTCGTCTACAAATGAACCCATCATTTCTTCGAGAGAAGCGCCTTCTTTGGTATCAGCGGCAGTTTCAGGATTTTCAGTTTGTTTTTCTGGAACATTTGATGCCACCGCTGCGTCAACTTCGGGATTCACCTGGTTGTTTGATTGAGTCAAATTCACTTCGGACGCGCTTGAATCTTTAAACTCTGTTGTTGTGGTCAAACTCAGAAATTCTTTTTTTATATGCAAATTGACTTCTCTGTCTTTGTTTGATACACCGATTACGCAAAACGTATCATCATCTTCTATCAATATGTTTTCCTTATTTTGAGTTGTCGCATCGACAATTTTTGATGGAACACTACCATTAGTTATTTGAAGATTGTTTTCAGCTATGTCAATATTATTTTTATCTTTTTCTGTGTTGCACTCTTTGTTATCTGTGACTTTTTCACATGAATGATTTGTTTCCGTTACTTTTGATTGAGGTTGTGCTATTGAACAATCATTTTCACTATCGCTATCGAATATTTCGTGGATCATTTTATCTGGAGACTTGATAGGTTCAGATGAATTAGCTGCTTTGGTATCGACCTTCCTTTTTTTTATAGGTAAATCACAAACTTCACCATGATTATCTTCTAAAGGTAAACTATAAATGTCATCATGATTATCCATGATCGTTATCCAAGAATCCTGCAAATGAATTTGTATTACAAAATGCTTTTAAAATAAATACTTATCAACACATTATATTCATTATTACAAACCTTTTTAACACGTTTTTGTGTATCATTTTCTACATCATCCAGATCAATGACAACACAATTTTCATGCCTATAAATAAATAATGTAATATTTCAATATTGTTTGAAAAGAATTTCTAAAAATATATCTCAAAATCTACATGTTTACTTACGTAGTTGAATTATTTTCTAATGATTTGCTTTCTAATGCGGTGACTAAATTAATAGTGTTTTGTAGTGGTGAGGGTAGCAGCAAGGGTGGAGCGTTTCCGCGAATCAAATCCAAGCAATTGTTCAATGTCGAATAAGACAATTCTCGAATCTAAAAAAAGTCATTCATATTAATCATGGATGAAAACATATAAATTTGATTACAATTTTGCATATGACATACTTTAAAATCTTCACAATTTTGACTCCTTGAAAATGTGTCTACGCAATGTGATAAAATTGAAGGCTGTTGTTTAGACTGGAATATTTGAATTGCAAATAAAGTTTTTAATAAAGCCTCTTTTAGCTTTTTGTTTGTTGAATTGGTGTATATTTGCTTAATAATTGCTTCTTGAACCGTCTGCAAAATAAAAAATAACATTAAGTTCTTAACATTGTATTTAATTAATAAGCAAAATCATTATAAGTATTAATTGCTATACCTTATGAGTATTCTGTTTCAGGAACGCACCAGAAGCTTTAAAAAAAGCCTCCAAACATAAAAGTGCTGACTGAATGAGATCTATATTCACAGTTATTACATCATCACTGCAAATTAAAAAAATATATCGTTTACTTTAAAATTATTTTAAAACCTCTTGAAGTAATCAATACTATTTTATTTTATTTGAGGATTTATTTATAAATATAATATCACTTGAAATAGTTCTAAAATATATAAAAACACTTTCATTAGCAAAGAGAGATTGCACAATGATCCCTTTAGGCCCGATCCACACTATGGTGCCGTTGACTGGTTCGATCTCGCTTCCGGTCTCAGTCCGATCAAATATTCTTACACAAGAAACAATCAGAGTATTCACACTATCGGATCGTTCCAATCCCGTTTTTTGTATGAGAATATTTAACCGGACCGAGACCGAGATCGAACCGTTACTGGCATCATAGTGTGGATCGGGCCTTAATGCTCAAGGATGCTAGGGCATGGCATGTGTGGTGTAGATACACAAAGTGTAGTTATGCAGCAGAAGGAAAACACCGAACAGTGAGAGGCGAAGAAAAGCTTCTGAAGCAACCCCCACTGAACAGACAGTATAATACCAGCTGAATAACTGAAGAACCCAGGAGGGATACATCGCTGCCACTCTAGTGCAATACTTAACTAGTAGCCAAGTGGCAGCAGAAGAGGAGAAGGGTTTTAGTGGGTAGAAATCCCACACTACCACAAAATAGTGGTGCCTTTTGAAGATTTCCCCCTTTCAGAGTGAATGCTAGGAGGTTACAACTCCGTGGGTGTCAACAATGAATATATTGAAAGGGTCCAAGAGTTTAAATACCTCGGATCTATCCTCACGGAGAACTCAATAAAGAACAAAATAACCTCCAGGATTCGACACGGTAATCAGTGCTATCATGGCCTGAAAAACATATTGGGGAATAAATCACTATCAGCAAGAACAAAGATTAAAATAAGGCCGGTAGTGGTTTATAGGGGTAAAACATGGACCATGACTCGCCGTCTTCAATGGGCAGGCCATGTGGCACGGATGCACAATAGACTCATCGGAAGACCTCGGCTATGCTGAACTGACTAGATCAAAAAAGACACTGCACGTCTGGGCCTGGGTAATTGGAGGGTGGAGACTCTGGACAGACGAAAATGGCGGCAAGCATTATCAGTAACTGGGGCTCTCTTAGTAAAGTAAGTAAATTAATGATTCACATACTAATCATTATTCATTGTATTAGCCTGCGACACATTTTGCGGAAGATTGCTCGCTTCTAGTTGTGACATTGTCAATTTATTCCGAGCTTTTTTACTCATATTTCTTAATGTTCCGACATTTTTCATCTGAAACACATTGTAAATAAATTTATATTAAACAGTTGCTTCAAATGCATATTTAATATATTTAACTTAAATGCTTTTACATAAAGCTGCATAGATGGTTTTAAATAACAAATATCATCCATCAGGTTACTGAGAAGCCTATCCTCGAATCCTTGATCACGCTCTTGTGGAGGAGGTCTTAATGTATGAACGTTCAAAAATAAGCAATATAAAGCTCGATAAGCTGCTTTACGAATGTTCCTAAAATATAAATGTATTTATTAAAATATTTTTAAAAATATGATAATTTGATCCTTGTATATATAAATTATTGAATTATTCACTTGAAGGGTTTGACTCCATAATTATGATTTTCTGTTTTTGTAGACTGTAGTGCTTGTAGTATAACTTTTAACAATAATGTCGTATACGGAAATACATTACTGCGTATGCTGAAAAATTATTTACAATTTGTCTATTAAATTCTTAATAATTCGATTGAAATTATGTGCATCATATTTTGATTTTAAATAAACTTACCATAAAATGAAGGCTTCAATTGTTCGCATAACAACGCAATATAAACCTGGCACGAGGCATACAACTGCCATTGTATCCAAAGTAATTTGTTGATTGGAAATTTTGCATTTCAAAGCCAAGCATTGAAGTAATAAATCAAGAATAGTATTACATCTTATGCTCTTGGCAACAGGATAAGGATCTCTGAAATAAATATTTAATGTATAAATCGAATTTGGTTATAATGTTGAACGGAAACTGTGCGATATTCTTACATTAGCATTGATTGAATGAAAACCAATAAATTCTCCAATCGTATGAATAATCGTTCAATTTTATCTGTGATTGAAATTGATGTATTTTCATCCTCGTTAAAGTCTTTTTTAAAAATGTCAGATAGGTGAATTCCACGACATATATTTTTCATAACAATATGGAATGGTCTATTCTCTGATTGCTTCAAAGAAATATCTAACTCGGCATTCTAAAAGCAATTATGAGATATATTAACATAAATTCAATTAAAATAATATTATTAAGATACACATTTATTAAATATATTTACACTGCTAGAATTATCAACAAAATAGGAAATGTTTTCATATGAGTTGCTGTCATTTGTTATGGAACGTATCTCTTTTAGAATTAAAGATGCACAATGTATATAGAGTTCAAATTGATTTTTCCAAGCATTTTTATAGTTGATACCCTGTTCTCCTCCACCTCGCACCTAGAATTAGAATTTACGGTGTAAAAATATTTCATATTCATATAAAAATGTATGGACATTATATAAAATTAATAATTTAAGTTATACCTGTTGTAAAAGATGACAACATTTGGCTGCATATACCACGGATTTTTTATCTCTACTGTCTAAAAACTGAATCAAATACTTTTCTATTGATGCTTTAAAAGCGCCACTGGACCTGGCATATCTACGGTAAAATCATGTTTTATTTAATCTATATGCTGTATATTTGTTACATAATAAATATTATTGCAAATTATATACCTCAAGAGCAATGTTTGTAAGCACGATAGAGAGGCATAATGGAGTGGAGTCTGACATTTGACCAAATTTTCAGTAAGTTCAGTCAACGCGGTGCCCACAATCGATCTATCCAACTCATGAATTTTTGAAGAACTTTCTAAAAGGTCCTCTGAAAATTTCAAAAATAAATATAATTGTAAAACAATGAAATTTATCTATTTGTAATATTACGAATTGACTTACTTATAACCGACAACGCCAATGATTTTTCTTGCGCAGATACTGCACTAGGTTTTAATGTGTTGATACACAACGGCAACCATGTGGGTCCATGGTTTATCAAAATTTCAGTTAGAGAGATTTTGGATTCTAATAAGCTCTTAAGAATGATGAGACCTCTTATCCTAGTTACACCCCGACTCAGAAAGTTGGTTATGAGTGAAACAATCGATTGTAATTCGTCCTTGTTCTGTAAACATATTTTTATAATGACAAATACTTATAAACGCATATATAAATTCGCTATTTGCTGAATACATAGTTAGATAAAATCGCTATTTATTACAGAGTTTATAAACCTAAATGAAAAAAACCTGGATAAATACTTTCAGAGAGTATCACATATTTTTTTCAGAGGAAATTTATTAAAAAAATCACAATAAAACTTGCTAAATGTCTAGAACCCAAAATGGAGAATAACAGTAAATGCAAAAAAGCACCCTCCCATCAGGAACCATCCCTTGGATCAACCATACCAGGTATCTCAGAGCAATCTTCGATTCACAACATACCAGCTTTCTAGTTCATCCTATGTAGTAGAGCAAAATATCCATTGGAAAAAAATTGCTATTACATAAGTCCCTTATACATCCCATCATGGCCTACGCTTCTCCAGTCTGAAAAGATATCAGCAGGGCGACAAATACAGAATAAAATTTGTTGAAAACATTGCTATACAATGAGTATTTAGGGCTCCCAGATATCTACATAACTTCCAACTTTAGTATGAAGCAAACATCCCTCTCATCAAAGATCACATCAAGTACCTTTCTATCAATTTCTTTTTTTTCAACACCCTGTCGGAGAAATGACTCCGAGCATCAGCACTGAGAAATGACTAACAATAATTGAGACCTTGTATCCTTTGAAAGTATAAATCAAACAATAGCCAAAGTCGCCATGAAAAAAATACTGGGCCATTTATGGTATTTATCGGAAGAGTTGGTGTTTTTTACATTTTTTGACGACGAACTTTCAATTCAAGATAAGAAAATAAGATAGACACACTAAGAATCGAAGGTGTAGAAGATTGCTCGAAAAGAAAAAGCATCGATGTCGAATCACCGAAAAAAAATAGAAGACTTTGTGACTAGAAACTCTTTACGATTTTTCCAGATACATCATTTTTTGAATAAAGATATTAAAACTCGGTGGTGTTGCTTTAATGGATTTGGTTGGTTGGTTTTGTTGATAAAAGATTACAGAAAGAAATATGCTGATACAAAAAAATCAACGCTTGTATCCTGAATATATATCATTTTAATATTAAGAGGGTATCCTTATTTGTAATCTAAGCATTCATTTTACATGTAAATGATAATTAACTGATATTTAAATTATAAGCATTAGTCATTTGCCGAAAATAATAGTATTATTTAAATAATTGTGGAAATGAAATATGCTAAATACTTATTAAATTCGCTGTTAACGAAAATATAAAATCATTCGCCAAATAAGATAAATGCATTTTTGTTGCGATTAAACACCTCGTAGGCGAATATTTTTGTAACTGAAAATTATAAAAGCTTTATATTATCAGTGCAAAATTTAATAGTATTAGAATTAAGACCGGTAATGAGAACTATATCTGACACAAACACATGAAACAGAAGTTTATGTAATATTTTGAAACAACAGTAATTCCTGTATAAAGTATACCTGAAGGCATAATAGAATTACGTGTTCTATATTTAGCAGTGTTCAGAAGGTTGCAGCTCGATAGAATGAACACATGCTGCAGACAATGGGTATCTTTACAAACTGTGTGATTATATGTGTGTATGTAGCATACTAATATGCTAACGGCCGTGTGCCGTAAAACTAGTTTATTTACTCTAGTCTCCGAAATATTCAAACCTTACTTTGTAATACTGCAAATAGCTTTTTATTAAAACATGTTATTTATTCTAGTTATTATTCTTGGTAGAATGTCATAGTAAAAGTAAAAATGTGGAACAAAGCAAGATCTATTACAATTTAATTATTGATCATATGTTTCAGTTGCTTTTAATAGTTGCAATTGAAATTACCTCACCTTGTATGAAAGATATATTCAAAAATGAAAAAAACACATCGCCGGCGAATTCAGTAGTCACTTTAACGATCTTAAATTGGATATAGAAAAATTCAATAGACTTATTATTTAGAAAAATTTACTAATTACTAAGATATAAACATAGGCGGTAGGAATAAAAAGGTTGACTACCCTTATACTATGGGATTATTAAATTAATTTATAAATACAAATTCTTCATGTTTTGACTTTGAGGCTTGATATATTTGCATTCACAAGGTCAACTCAATGAGTAACTACATGACCATATGTGTCAAAATATTCGCAGTGAAACCATGATTGAAACGCTTTAATACAAATTTATACATCTTATTGGCATCCAATATAATTAATAGAATTTATATTCAATTTCTTGGCTTAGCTTTCGAAATAAAATTGTTCATACTTCACAACAATGTAATGACATTAAAGAATAGACCGGGTTGAAGGTTATGTCTGCTTTTGACGGATCGTGTCGCATGGAAATATTTTCAAATATAATCGTACCTGAGTGAGGTAGCCGTTATGGTCGGAGATACCGACAAGGAGAGCTTGCAAATGAGGCAGCGGCGCCTCCGCCCCAAGGGTGCAGAGCCCCAGAAGAGAAGTCATAGTCGGCGAGGAGCACACTGCGAACCCGGCAAATGTTTATGTATCGCACGTGTATATTTGATTGCCAGCACTAAAAAAGAACACGCAAGTGACATTTAATTCAATTATTTATTTTTTCGTCGTCGCATTTAAACGACGAAACTATCGCAATCAATGACATATATTCTTAAATGCATTATTTTTATAATAAAATATTTATTAATACATAATATAAAATTTACAAACATTGCTATATTTTTTTAATGAACTCAAAACAATAAGCAGTATTTTAATAATAATAAAATAAAAACAAGGAACAATTATTTTGAATTTAATCAAATTAGTTCAAATATTTTATGATTTAAATTTCACATTTAATTTTGTGTTGTCTATGATTGCTCCAGTGATAAAATACTTTTTTCCGCTTTAAAAAACATATTATTTTTCACAATATGAAGCATTTATAAGTTGAATGTGAAAGTTTAAATTTTAATAATTAAATTTATTTTTAAGAAGTATAATTATGGTAATAATAGGGTTTAGTTTTGATCACCTACATTCATTTGGTTATAAATGTAGTAATGCTATTATTTCGTCATACGTAGTGTACAGTTCGATTGAGTTCTTATTTGTTTGTCTGACTCAATCAAATGATAGTGTTAATTTGGCTCACATTATTATTTTCAAATGTTTTTGGTAAGATCTAATAATATATTGTGAATTATTTTAATTCCATTTAATTCATTATTGTGAATTAAAATATTTTGCAGTATTTTCATCACAAATTTTTAACATCGAAGAAAATGAAGAATTTAATTTCTTCGACGACTACCGATATTTTTTATTTCCGGATGGCGATGGAATACTCCATATTGTGGATAGAGAGGAGACGGAGTTGATAAAGAGAGAATTTAACGCCGAAAACGATGTCGTTTTTCTTTTATATACGAGGTGAATTTTAACTATTGCCGGTTTTGTATCTCACAGTTTAACGTCTATGTATCGCTGCGCCACATTTTTATCGAAAAATTCTACAAATATATAACACTACTTTACAACTCATAATCAGATGATAATTTATTTACTTCTCATGTTCAGATAGGGTTGTTCAAACGATCCTTCATAATATTCAACCTCTTTTCTAGAAATAACTAGGATGATGTTATTGACAAGATTGGCATTGATATTTTAAAATTAAACTTTGACATGCGCACTTGAGGACAGCTTTATTTCACTTCTAATATTTTTATCGTAATAATTTTGTGTAAAAATGCCAAAAATTGTGAAAAATGAGTTTTATGGTGATCGACGATAGTGATTATAAGCATAAACTAGACGTTAAATTTAAAAGATAAGCATTAGTTGATGGAAGTAAAGATGATGTTTCTTGTGAGGTGCAAACAACCAATAAAAACAATTAATTACTATAAATATTAACTTTTAAATTTTTATTTAGGATAAATCCAGACGATCCTTACAGCATAATAAAATACGATGAAAATATATTCACTTCGGGAAATTTTAATGAAAATAAACCAATAAAAATGATCATCCACGGATGGAAATCTTGTTCTACGAGTAGATTAATCTCATCTTTGGTACCCGGTAATATATCATATTTTTCCCTTATGGCAACACTAAAAATTAGTTCAAATCCAGGGTCATCAAAAATTAATTTAAGCTATTAGCTCTTTTAGCAGCTGTAGACGCAAACGTCATCGTAGTAGATTGGAGTGCAGGTTCTTCGGGAATTTATCCTACTGCATGCTTAAACGTACCAAAAGTGGGTGAAGAAATTGCTTTATTCGTCAATTGGCTATCGGACATTGGGATACCTCCGTCCAAAATACATTTTCTAGGATACAGCCTAGGTGCCCATGCGGCAGGAATAGCCGGTAGGAATATCAAAAACGGAAGCGTTTCACTCATAACAGGTTTCAAACGGGATCATATAATTATTCTATTATGAAATTTAAAATGTTGATTGATTTAAGACTAAATTTGGTGCAGCTTTGGACCCCGCAGGACCCCTGTGGACCAGATTCGGGCCACGTTTAAAACCTACCGATGCAAATTATGTGGAAGTAATCCATACAAACGCTGGAATGTTTGGATTGATGGCCAAAATCGGCAATGTAGATTTCTATCCGAACGGTGGTATGTTCATGCCAGGATGCGGTGTCAATTTGTCGTGTTCCCATACCAGATCCTATGAATATTACATAGAGACAATTGACAGCGAACATTTTGTCGGGGATAAGTGCAACAGTTTTGCTGAAATTTATAGACGGAGGTGTGCCAATATTGCTCGGCTGGTGATGGGTGGATTAAATCCCAAGGAGAGGTTCGCTCCTTATATTTATTTATTTTTCTCAAACGCGACTCATATTTATATTGAATTTATTTTGTTTCAGCAACGGGGTATTTTATTTGGAGACAAATGCACAGAAACCTTTTTGCAGAAATTCGACGAACTGATGATGTTTCATACTTGGATGGATTTATAAAATAAATATGAAGCATAAGGATTAATTTTTACTTTCATAATATTGAAACATGTGTAAAATATTTGAATTCCTTATTTGAGTTTTAACACATCTTATGCGGGGCCAAATTTTAATTTATCAAAAGTAATACGTGTAGCGATCATCTCCACGGCTTTTCCATGCAACATAACACTTTTGATTGGGTTATTTTACATGGAAACTTCTCATATTTTATCCTAATTTATTTTGGCGAAAGTACTTTGATAATCGAGACGTTTGTTCGCCTGGCTTAAAATCCTTAGATGCCTAAATCCCAAACTAATTTTGTTACCCCCATACACTTTTAATACAAAATATTAAAACAATGGAAATCATGGAATAAAATTCGAAATTAAACAATACTTTTAGTTAAAAGGAAATCGTATTTATTTCTTTGTGTGAAGTGGCTGTCTATTTTCAGAGGTTTAAGGTTAAAAAGCATTTATTTTCCTTAGTGAACTAACTAAACACTAGTATTTATATTAGCAGGGTTTTATATGATTGAGATTACTCTGAGTGGTGAGTGATTGAGTTTGCCAAGGACTTTTTCCAGCAAAGGATGTGTTAATAAGGCCGCCAGCCTTCCGGGACGTGGTGAAATGTCGGTTCAGCATCTGCATCGGTATCATTTTTTGATTGATTCCGACGAAGGGGCTTCCGTAGTACGGAGATCATTTCATTGTTGATATTTTAAATAAATAACATCATCACGCCTTGGAATGATCCCGTGACGAATTGTAACAAATTCGACAGCCATGACTCATCAGTTAGTTGGTCCAAGTTGGCTTACGAGGATTTCTCGTGCGTGGATAAGTCCCATTATGAAGACAGGGAATATCAACCTTGCTCACAGCTCGACTTCCTTGAGATACGTCATAAAATTGACAATGAAAATCAAACACAATATTATTTTTGAAGCATCCTTGCGCATGATTTTGAAGCAAAACTTTCTGGTGCGGATGGATAAATATTTTTTCTCAAAGAAATATTTCAGTTATAGGCGAGTTGAACTCTTATAAGCTGTTTCCGCCTCCGGCGTCGTCGAGGATTTTAATTTGTTCTGTAGTCTATCGTCTCTGGAATAAGCCGAGCGTTAAAATTTCTACCCTTTTCCGGGACTTAATAAGATTTCATTGTACGCAGAGTTCCGTAATTAAAGAATTAACGCTGTAGGAAAAAAATGTCTAAAAGTGGAGGGTAACTTCCATTCTGATGCAAAATGCTGTGTCATTTTGAGTCCTGGCGATGAAGTCACATCGTTTACGTGATACGGCTTTAATTAAAAAAAGCTGGAAATTCAGACCCCTTCTTATTTTTACGTCAAAGTTAAAACACTTTAATTTTATTTTTACGGATAATGAGAACCGTTCCATTTTTATTTTTTAAAAGATTAAAAATATTTCAATTTATTATTAAAGAGTAGTTTAGTCTCTTTAAAACAATAAATTTCAAAGAAATGTGCAAAATGTCTAATAAAATAAATTTAAATATTGACCCCCATCAAAATTAATGATTTTTTAATTAATAATATACTATTTTATTTGAAGCGTTACGAATATATTTTTTCCAAAAAATGTTGATCTTTTTATCGTTTTTTTTTTTGCACTGGCATCCCTGATTAGTGATGATTTTTTTTTTATTACGGCATTTTTTAAATAGCGGCTGATCCTTACGAAATTGCTTTTGTCTTTCGTAAACTAGCTAAATTGCACAAGATTAATTTTTGTTATGCAAAAAAGTGTTGAAATAAAAATGTACCTTTACAAGGGCAATAAACTTCCTGAGCATCCACGCCCTATCGTTACTGCTGTTCAAAATTGTATGTTTTATTGTGGTTTGTTTGGGCCTGGCGCATCTTTCAAATAGAACGAGAAAAGGAGATGACTAAAGTAACACGTGCGAAAGAGACAATCCAATAACATCGCGTCATAGGAGATGCAACATATGCATGTTGATACCCAATACACCTTCAATACTATTCATATTTATTTCATCAAAATATTTTTGTTTTAAACTAAACTAACTTAAGCTATGTAAAAACGAGTCCTAAATTTAACTACATGCGTAATATTTAACATGCGTTTAAAAAACATATTACATAATCAATATAAAATTATTCTACGAGTACAACTATATATATATTAAATCTAGATGGAGAGCTTTAAAATTATGGGTTAATATAGAATTTGTGAAAGAGATAATATCTAAATAAAATTATTAATTAGAGCGATTATATTTTTGAATTTAATTGAATCAAAACGTCGTCATGCAATAGAAGAATGACCACATAAATTTTGTACACGTTCATTCAAAACATAATGGCAAAGTGAGTGGGATGGTTATTTAGATGCCACACGAATTGTACGCGGATAACAAAGCAGATCCATAATATGCATGTGCATCATTATTGTCAATACAAAGGATACAACTCCTTTCCCCCCAAATTTTCACAGTAGACGAGAAATGAATCGCATTTGATAATGTAAAAGAAAAACAATGACTCTTTAAGAAACAAATCTTCGCAAGGATTAACACTTCAGAAAGCTTTTTCATGTTTGAAGTGTAATATGACTGGAGTTATTTATTATCAACATTTTAAATGAGGTGAAATGATAGCTGCGGAAGCTTATTGTTAACAATTATACCTATTCAAAAGAGGCTTTATTTTATAACACGCTTACATAAAGTTAACCTTTTGAGGAGTGAGTAAATTTAAAATCGATGAAGTCGTTGATGCCATAATCGCTTTACACCAATTACTTTCTGTCAGCTCCTATCAGCGTAAGACAATCTTCAATTTGAGGCAGAGTCAATTATAAATAAGTACTGTTGATAGCATACAAGACCACTTCATTTTTTCACATAAACAATGCACAAAAAAATCGATTCATTTGCTTTAGAAAGAACAGACAATCGGACAAAGGCTCATTCACCAAGCAGCGACGAAGGAACAAGTTAAATAAATAAACACTGTCGATAGCACACAACATTCGGTCATTTCTTTGCCTAAACAAATAACACACTTAAAATCGAAATCAATGTTAGTCGATAAATTTGGGTTAACGATCTATACAATCAGAGCATTTTTAATATTTGCCAGATTTATTATCTTCTGATTAACGGTTATTTCAATCTTTAAAAGAGAAAAAAATAAAATGTTAAAATAAAACGTAGATAAGGTCAGAAGATCATTTGTATTAGTATTTTTATTCAAAACCTTTTAGTATATATATATGAAGATAATTATATTTTTTGTTGACTTAAATTAATGTTTTAAGTCGTAAAAAGTAATAACCTAATATATGTAAAAAATGTGATTTAAACTGCATTTTTATTTTTGTTTTTGAAAAGAAAAAACGGTTAATTTACAAAAAAAACATCGTGTGATTTATTAATTGTGTAATTGTATCTGTCTTTAAATAAAAAATAATAAAAACATGAATTTTAATATATACGGTGTATGGGGTCGGCTCGTTGTCGTTCGGTGCGGTTCGGATAAGTTCGGAAGTGCTCGTAACGAGGCTGGCCGCTGTGTAATGTCGGACACGGAGCAAACCAGTTTTGATCGGACCGTCGTGCGGTGTGTCGTGTCGCGCGTTATCGGGCGACATTTCGTTTGTTTATGTGCTGCAAATGCAATTGTTGTAACAAAATAACTATACTGTGTGAATAAACGGGCGTCCCGCGATCCCATATCAATCGCTTCGCACGGAAGTTCCACGAAAAAGTCGCTTTCTGCGCGCGGACGACTGAATTTGTCCGCTTTTGCATCTATTAGGACCAAAATACGTCGAATTTTAGTTTTAATAATCGGCGGAACTGTCAGGCGAGAAGACGCGCTCGATACGAAAATCGACGGTGGCATTTTCGATCGCGCTATCCGCAGACGAGCGATTGAAATAATATAAGTTATCTGCGTTTGAATTAGAATTATACATGTGCAGATAGCGAGAATTAAGAATCGGAATGGATTCCGAGAGTTGAGTTGACAGTTGGTTAACCTCGCCGCCGGACATGACAGTTGTGACATCTGACAGTCGCACGTGCGCCGTCACTGTTTATCATTTCGCAATTATGTAATTGTACACGTCCGGAACGAAGATGGGATACTTCAGACTCTTCCTCTTCGCGGCCTTTCTCGTGGGTCACATCCGAGCCAACTTGGACCTCTACCTCAACCTCTACGAAGTCAGGAAACTACTAGGTGAGTCTTCTCAACCGAAGCACTATTATAATATCCGTTACTGCTTTGATCGGCTTACATTCTATTTCGTCAAGTCGGAAACTGATTCGAAATATCCAAACTCGTCTCAGATCTGCCCTGATTCGATCGGAACGCGTATTTTAACAGCTTCCGAATGCTTAACGAAACAAATTTGTTCATTTATTTACGACGAAACACTTCGATTTAAAAATTTGGCGCGAAAATTACCTCAATCAAATAGTTTGATCGATGGCCGCCATCTTGGCATAAAGTGTCAGCAATTTGAAATAAATACGGTGCAATTCATTTGTTTTGATGCGGTCCGCATTTCGATCGTTTGGCGGCCATGACTCGTGCGATCTTATTTTCGTTTAATTAATTCCGATTGAAATAGAAAAATTGTGGGTGTTCGTCTATATTATTTTTTAATGTAATTAATTTATTGTTATTATACCGTTTAGTATTCGCTCGTAAAACGCCATTCGTTTTTTTTTCGTTAAATGTGTTTTAACACTTTACCTCCGGAGAGCTCGCCACTACCGCTTATCGATTTTTTTTAATTATATCTAATTTTATCAACATCCGTCAAATGGAATTTAAAATAAATTAATAATTACACGAAATATGATGTTTTTGTAGGAAGATAAAAGTTGAACACCGTCTTTTTGGCATTTTTTTCAATTATGCGAATTTTGCTTTATATACTTTTTTTATATAGAAATCCCTAGTTTTAGTATTTCTATTGTGGAAAGAGACCTAGGCCTATTGTATGTATTGACTGTCCGTTGTTACAATAGAATTTATTTCAATTATATGGCCTTTTTACACCATACTGTGGATATTTTTTGACAATGCAAACGTTAGGTTTTAGGTTCTCGGAACGAATAAAAACAAGAAGGAATAGTCGAAAATGATGGACACAGTTGAGGATAGTCAGGTCGTCCGAAGGTGTGAACACGATAACGAGGCAGGCGCGCATAAATCCAAGTAATAACGCCCGTGACCGGTTTTCCTTCGCGTCGTTCTCACCGACCACCGAACTCCGCCAGATATGCACACTACCAAATCTCGAGGGAATGTATGTCTTCTTCTCCGAGTCTCGCTGCGGGACTATCTGGGGCACTTCCCTCCTCGCCCGAATTCGATAATCCGAAGGGGGCGCCGTTTGGCGTGACCGCGGGGTGTTTATTAAAATCTTTGCATAATTAAAGCGGCGGATTTATGTGGAAATCGGGGATGTCGGATGTTCGGTTAGTCGGTGCTCACGCAAAGTCCCCGGGTTCAACAGCCGCCCCGCCACTTGAAATAGCACTGCGGATTTCGCCAAATTTATGTGTAAATAAACGGATTCTCGCCTCTCCCGGTTTGTTTATACTCTCTCCCGAATTTATTTGCGTTCCCGTCGAATGATTCCCAACAAACGGACGCGAGGGATCCGTCTCGATCCGTAATTTATGAACCGTCATAATCGAACGCATTATTCCAACGGAGATTCCCGAAATACTCGTCGGTCTTATATCCCCGCGAAAAGAAGGTTGGATTCATTCACTGCCGCGTCTCCTTTATCCCGAAATTCTCACTCGATCGGCACATCGTGTGCTGTGGGAATCGAAAATAGCCCGAACAAATAGTTAATTATTTCGATGCCAAATTTGACATTAATTGGGCATTAACATCAAATTGCCACACTATGAGCTTAACACAATGTTTGCGGGAGCATAGAATCCCTATAATTCATTGCTGCTCATTAAATGCGGGATATTAATAATTGCATTCATTAAAAGGTAATATTTTTAACCCTTTGCACTCTGAACCATTCTGCACGTTACCTATCAGCTACTCGGCAACACTTTTCTTCTACGATGTGGTAAGAGTTGATAATACACATTCAGCCCTCAAAAAAATAACCTTTCACCGTTTCAACGACTTGCCGAAAACAATAGGTCGAAGCGTATTGATCTGCACGATCCACAGCACCCATAGTTATTGTATAATCTAAAACCATTTTAGACTCATGGACTGATACAACATTTCCACCATGTAATATTCTACAAGTAGATTGCATCTCTGTATTGTGGTAGATACTTAGCAGTGTGACGTTATGTTCTCTTCTGGCGTAAAACTCGCTATATATCATAGTAATTGTACCATATTTTGATTCGATTTTTTGTGCCATTTCAACAGAAAATTCAGGGAAATATGCATTTATCAAAAAAATTGTGCTGGAATAAGTTGATTCTCCGTAATCACTAATAAACTTTAATGTCCCACTAAAGGGGACATCCGAGTGATATGCTAGAATTACGATGTCCCCTGATAGGGGACAATAGTAGCAAGGGGTTCTCCCGCGTCTGTCGTTCTCACTCGCGACTTTTAAAAATGTTTTTTGGAACAATTTTGGCCGAATTTGGGCGAGCAGAACGTTCAGCATAATCGGTGTTTGTACGACTCTATCATTCAATTCGATGGAGTAGAGTTCAAATAATACTTGCCAAGTCGTTGCTTAGCTTGAACGATATCTTTTCCCATTAAAAAGCAATGCTTTAACAATACACGAACATTGCTTTAAAGTTTAAACATTACAAAAGTAGCATTAAACGTTAGATTGCTATGATTTGTCAATAGTGGCGCCAATTATATGTTATCCTACGAACTTATTGAGTTATGTGTTATTTTAGAAAAATATACTGGCGATGTAGTCATCGTGACTAGGGAATCCAATCCCGGGATCCCGGACAGTTTTAGGTACTTAAGAATCCCGGGATTAGAAAACGTAATCCCGAAAATCCCGGGATTGAAATTTTTATCTAACAGAAATCGTACACCTCACCAACACGATGAAAGCTACTAAATCGAGACATTCCCGACGAAATCTGGACGCTTGGAAACAGTGGCGTAATTACTAATTGGCGAACTTAGGCGACGCATAGGAGCAGTGACTGTCTAATCTATGTATACATATATAGCGTATATGTATGTTTTTAAAATTGTTATAGTAACATTTCCCTACCGGTGATGTATTTACTACACTTTGACTCTAATAGTGGGAATATCGATATGAAATATAATAGATACGGGGTTCAGATTTTTTGAATTCCTACGAAATATAATTACAAATCACATCAAAGTATTATAGTATATAAGTATTCATCTGCAGCGACGGAAATAAATAATTTGTCGGGAAATCGGGAATTTTGCGATTTTTAGTCCGTGTCTCAGCAGAAAGGAATTTTATCAGTCACATTGATGGTGTTATACGAAAATGAGGGCTCATGCGGTCATCAAAATCATCAAGGTAATTTCTTAAAATATTGAAAATCCCAATCCCGGGATCCCGGGACTGGTCCCGGGATTGTCTAATGAAATCCCGGGATCGAAATTTTGGCTTGGGATTGGATTCCCTAATCGTGACTATATATTTTTCCATTGATTGCAGCTTTAAAATAAATGTTTAAGCCCGCGTTCAATGCATGGCGAGCCAAACAACCCCGCAAGCAAAGTGTCAATTTGATACTTGGTTGATACGTTGTTATATACTCGAGGGCAGGATTAACGCTAACGCTCTGTGATATTTACATGACAATTTGTGTTCATCGCCATTGATATTTGTTTGAATTAAGCTTTAGATTTTTAATCAATGCTTTGTGGTATGTACTCTTTGCTATCGCTTACAATTTTGGTCGATGCAGACGCAAATTGCATTCTGTAGAATTTGCAATCAAAATAGCCTATAAAGTGCGCTATCATAGTCATATATGACAGGAATTCTCATTTATTTATTAGTATGATTTTATATGACTATATATAGTATATTATTGATATGCTCGGACAATTTACCACATGCCAAACGTTGCCAAAAGCTTGATTAATGTCTATGGAGTATTCAAACGATAAACGTATTGTTTGCGGGACTTGCTTTATTTTTGCTTCGTTCGCGATTGTGCTATCAAATTTAGAATTTATGCTCCAGTAAAGCCTTCCATTAAATCATTTGGTATTTTCTCTCCTCTCTCTGATTATTTAATATTCTATCGGCGTACATAAAATTATAATGGCTAACATGATTTTCTAATTTCGAGGGTAATATATTATTCCACGTCGTGTGGCGTTTTGGATTGCGGCCAGGAGTAATTTGGCCACTGATGTCTCTCGTAATGTATTTACGATGCTCCCGTCCACCGAAACGAGGAAGAATGGAAGAATATAATAAAGAAAACAATGAAACGCAGACGCGAGGAGGAAGAATGAAAAAAATAATACAATATTGGCGCACGCTTATCGTCATCGCTAATCTCCTCGCAATATATCATTAATACTAACGACTGGGATAATTGTGGAAGATTTCCTCGTCTATAACCGATCTATTTCCAACGTTTAGTTTGCCATAAAATATAGTCGCATCCCTGAACATTTTCGTCCGCCACCATATCAGATGCTCGCCGGAGATTTAGGTGCATTCTATCACACATGCCTTCCTTAGGAAGACGGTGTCGTGTGGTGTTCCCAAACATAAAATGGATGTTTATTTCCATGGCTGGTAGGAGGCCGTATTTTATCGTCCCTTAAATTTTAATACCCCGCAAGATGTATCCCCGATCGTTCGTAGACATTTTTTTCACAAAAGGGAAAAATATAACAGTTTGTTCTATGCGAGATGTAAAATGCTTTTGGACGCGTCGAACATTAAAGATAAATATACGCTTCCCGCAGTTCGGGATGATCTATGACGATTCCCCATTTTTTGATAGGATCATTTTTTTTATTTAATCACGCGCATTATCCAAAGCAACATTTCCCATGGACGCTAAGTATCTGTGAATTTTATCGCTTCTGCTAATTCTAATTCGGCCATTAACATTTTTGGTCGTCGATGATGGCCGATTTGCATATTTATCGGCTACCGTATTCTGCTTAATGCATTTTTTTCGTGCATTCAGAAGATCGCTTGGGATTCCGATAGATCCTCGATCGGAATACGTGGAAATAGCATGCTCTCCAAAATATCTATCTGCATAGCACCGGCCATAGGACAGCTTCTGCTTTTTTGTATTTCACACAAGGCATAGTAATTTATTATCGACCTGGCAACATAAACAGCGTATTGAACACTCCTCGATTTTTATACAGGGCGTTTCGATGATGAATATCCCCACATCTCCAATCCTTTTGACGACCGATAAATAATAATGTATACAATGCCACCGCAGCGGGAACAACAAATGATTTTTAAATTATAATAAATTGCCGTTTTTGCATGAAAACTCATCATTTGGATCGATCCATCATCGTTTTTATAAATTGAATGGACGAAGCAAACTTATAACATCGCTTTGACATAATTTTCATAGCGTTTATATGCTATTGTTGCTAATGATTAATCCATAATTAAGTATTGCCATATTGATTTATATCATGGACTTACTTATTATAAAGGTTTGGATTCAAATCTAGATTTTAAAAGAAAATTTCACTGTATCAACAAATTTGAGAAATCAGACTTATTAATCCTTTGAGTAGTGAGCTAATTTTAAATCATCATAAACTTAGATGCTATATTCGTATGTCCGCCACTTATCATCCGTACAAATCCACTTATCTGTCAGGACCGTCGCAGCGTGTATGAAGCTTGTACATACATAAATAAACACTGTCGATAGCACACAATATTCGGTCATTAAATATGGTATACAATGTGTATATAATATTTGATGTATATTCCACGGACGCCCTGTAGTTGGGCGCGTAGCCGAGAACGTCCTTAGATCAAGATTTATGTACAGTCAATAGGGGTCAAAATGGTCTGCCGTGTGTTATTGTGACAAACTTATCATTTTTAATAATCTTAACAAGGGGCTTAACGAAAAAACGGCCTTACACAATGCCGACAGAGGTGGGTTCCTCCTCCCACCGGTTGGTATTCGACATGTTTTTTTATTGTTATTATGAACATATGATTGTTATGTTGGGGGGTTTTTTATTCGTATGTTCGTCCATGCCCGGACCGAAAGCATCTCGGATGGACCGTTTAGCCGTCCTCTCGCTCGGAGTATCCTTCGGCATCGGTAATGGACATTTTGGTGAATTTGCCAAGGTTTCTCTTTGAGGTCGGGATTGAAGATCTCTGTCCTAAAATTAGACACCCACGTTTCTTCTCGCTGAAGAATCACGCTCTCATCGCACGTTTGTATCATTTTTTTACTGCAACGATGTTTGGACTGTTGTTATGTTGATTGACGGTCTGTGAATATTTATTTACATTCTGAATAATCTGCCAGCGGCACGGTTTATAATTGATCCAGTCAAAACTTTTTTTATTACTATTTATATTCATATACATATAGATTGAGGATTAGGGTATGAGGCGAGCGGCCCCGATTATCTTTACAGTGCCTCTCAAACTTTCGCACACGTCAAGAAATTAATAACCATTCAGGCATCACATATGATCCGCTTTATTGATTGATAAAGACGTGAACCTATACTATAGTGAACAGACAGACACTCATCTGATCGTTTTGTATTTCCTTTGCATACCTCTTCTACGACTCGATATTCAACGAACCCACTAGCGCTCTTCCATTGTGAAGTGTTAGCGGGAGCAAGGGTGCTGCAGCCTACGGGCTAAACAAATATTTTATTACCTTCCAGGGAAAGCTGCTCAGGCTTTAAAATCATAAAAACTACCTATTGAGAAGGCATCTTTCAATACTCCTATGTAACCCTAATGTTCGTAAATACAATATGATTCTTGTTAGTAATAAACATCGTTTTACATATTGTGATTTGAGCTATTCGTATCCCTGTGATACGGATTGAATATCTACACTCAAACCTCTTTTTGTGCGACTTTTTTTTGTGCTATTTCGATGTTATGCGGTTTTTATTTCATAAACAGTACGTATCGAGATATTTTGGATAAAATAGGAAATAAATCATCAACATTAACCGAATTTTGGAAAAATATTATTATTTGGGACTCATGTCTTATCGCTAAATATACGACCACGCCTTTTATTCTAGTTTATTGTTCCAATGTTTCGAATTTTAAAAATACACTCTCCAAAATAACCATAATGAAATTTTTTAGCGCGTTTTTCTCGAAACTACTTTTTTTCAACACGTTTGACATCATATCTCAAGTTTGAATTAATTAATTTATTTCAAACTGGATACGAATCTTTTCTATATAACCCTATATTATTCCTACCAGATTTGTCAATTTTTTTAAAACTATTAAAAAAAACTGACAAAATAAGACCAAACATTTTTTTTGTGCGATTTTGGATATATTTTATTTAGCTGTTTCAAAGTTATGCGGTTTTTAAAATACATGGAACGCATCCTCTCTTTTTCTATGTAAGTCATAGCTTTTTTGTGCGATTTTCCGCGGAACGCATCTACCGCACAAAAAAAAAGGTTGAGTATAATTCATTTTGAGTTCAAATTTACTGGAAATTTTGTATGCGACCACATTTTAAACAAACATATCAAAGTGAAATGGGCCGCAAAAGTCATTTTAAAACCAATATGTACATAAATGGCGCTTATTTGGATATCGGTTATTCAGATCATCAAAGTGAGCGCCGATTATCAAAAAAAAAATTGGCTACCGCGCTTTTGATAACGCAGAGCGTTATCCAAACACAGATATTGGCGACAGTAAATTCTCTAGGCAAATATTTTCAAAGACGGCTGCCTGCGCGCGCAGCTGAAACCGTTTGGCATCCAGCGGTGTCCACTTTTTTCCTCGACTCCCATTTACCGGCTTCATTTATGATTGACATATCTGAAATGATCATCTTAAAACACGGCACATGTTTGAATTGAATAATACAAACCGTGTAGCCGATAATTGAATTTTTCGTTAGCAGCCAAGTGTCATTGTGGCAAAGCACCGACCACCTGATGGTCCCAACGCACGAACGCGGAAGGCGTCCAATACATTTTTTATCACTACCTGGATTACCAGACATCCACTCGTTACGAAATGAGTTATCGTTATGTTGAATGTGCTTAAAAGCATATGCCGAAACGTATTATCCATCGTTTGGCTGCCCGATAATGAATAGGCGCTTCGATGGCTGATGGAAATTGCTTTCGAACCTCGTTAGTTCTTCGAGTGCTGCTCCGCATTCGACATCAACATTCTCAAATTCAGATTTGAAACCTTCAATTCCATATCCATCCGATCTGCAAAGCACACGCCTTCTGAACCCCACCCCCCGAGCCACCTGTCGTCTTATAAAAACCTGGCATTTTACATTATTTCATACATCACGGCACCGGCGACTGAATACCCCAAAGGCAAAAAATAATCATAAATAAGGTCCCCTTTTTATGAACACCCTAAAATTCCGTCCGTTAAGTCCCCCTCCTCCAGGTGCCGCTTATAATACACACAGATTATTATTTATTATCAAATTTGCTCAGTGAATATCTTCATAAAATTCGCTCGAATTGATCTAGGATTAGTTTTTATCATTTGGGAGCTTACGAACTCCGTTCGCCGGGCTTACGCTGTGTCAAATATTTGGCATCCCAAAAAAATATTATCGACCAAATTGAGATTAGTTGGCCGTTTGCTTTAACGCCGCTCACTTTAATTGTGGTGCAAATAAAAAATCGACGCTCGTGGCTTGCGCACTATATTAACAATTGAACCTTTGAAATGTATTGCCACCGAAATGTTGCCGTTGATCGATTAAAATATGATTGGAGCGTTCCCATGGAAACATAAACGACATACAACGTGGACAATGAATTTATCTTAGAAGCTACTGTTTTTGAATCTTTTTGCCAGTGGCGTATCCAATATCGTCTGTTTGCCTGTTTATTTCAAATTTTATTTTCTACGTGTTCTAGCCTAGTGATGATATAATACATCACTCTATAAGTTCGTAGGATGACTAATAAAACAACAGTTTAAAAGCAAAATTCAACTTTATTCACCAATATACATTCATTTAAACGCTTCTCTGACATTTCGTGGTCTTTTTTGTAAACGATATTTGGCCTCAAAATAGGCTTTTTTTCGGCAATCATTTTATTGGAGCCAAATCTCTTTCCCTGAAGCATTCTTTTAAGATCTGCAAACAATCACCGGGTGTCAGATAATATTCGCTATTGATGGGGTTCTTTCTTTATTAAGACAATTAATGAATAAAATACCGTGTGCATCCCAAAATCGCTGTTTGCTGTCCACTCAGTTGACTGCCGATTTGATTCTGGAGTGCAGTGATAGATCAATGTTTCATCCATTGTCACATATCGCATGAGAAGATCCTTTTTATTGCGCCGAAACAGCTCTAAACAGCGCTCTGAATTGTGGACGTATTGTTTTTGATCGACTGTGTTTCTAATATATTTAACTCGTTCGTCGCTGCGTCCACCAGATACGCGCGACGAGCGTTCCCCCGCTGAGGCGTTTTCTTCCTACGCTTAAATACGATTTTACAAGTTATTTCATTTCTGTTTAATGGAATTAGCACATGTAAATATAAAATAAACAGAATATAAAAAATGTATATACATATTATTTATAACATGTGAACAAGTCATTTTGGACAACTAGGAAAATATTTTGAGAACCTTTTAACATTTTTTTTCGCTTCTTGTCAATCGAGTATTTGTCTCATCTTTTTGTAACAAAGAGTACAATTCCTTTTAATAAATTTTCCCTGTGGATTTTAAACCGTGAAACGTTTATTCGCTTTCTCCTTTTCATTGTCGGGCGATGTTCCTGGATTTGAGTATAAAAGAATACCATGAGAATAAATGTTTGCAGAAAAAGTATTCTGTTCAGTCGAATGAAGGTTCTGTTTCTTAAGTACAGTGAAATTTTAAACAGTTTCCGACACTCGCTGTTACAATGTCTTTCAGACGACAAATATCTAAATATTTTTCGAGATCGACTTCGAAACTTGCATTCCTTCCCTTTTCTGTTCGCACTTGCTTACCTTCATTCTTTTTGGTTACGTTCAGACTGTAGAATTTGGGCCCTATGAGAAACAACACTGATTCAGGATGGGTGACGGAAGTGTTAAGGTATGAGCTATATCACGCAACTTCAATGTACGTTCGGCCAAAATTATTTTGTGTGGACGGATAAGCCGTTAGCCCTGCCCTTTATGCATATATAAGAACTTGATATACATATACATACATAGTTGCAATTATTTTTATCAGGCGATCCGATGTCATTTCATCCGAGGAATTGTGGCATTTGGGAAAATTTTGAGACTTGTAATTATGGCGTCGTGCTAATTTTATCTCATGTTGTGGCCATTAACAATAACGACTCGTTAAAAGAGGCTTTATGTTAATTATATTTTTATCTGCTCCTCGAATTTGGTAAATCGCGTTAATTAACAATGTTAACAGGCGGAATGCGATAAAGAGGAGACAGCTCGCTTTGGATACGTGATTCTGTCAGATGTATTTCGTATGAAATCTCTTGATGGTACTCGTTATAGCGTCGTTTTAATTGTCGCGAGAGTTCATTGAGATCTGATATTTACGATGTGTGATGGGGTTTGAATCATTTATATTGTCTAGAAATCTGTGTGCTGTTATTTATTTAGTGAGGCGTATCTTCGAACGTAGATCTTTTCGCATTTAACACGTCGGAAACGAGCGGGTGTTGGAAACGCCTATGAGTACAGGTGAGGCGTACAATTTACTGCTGCAGGTGAATCCCATGGTAAATATTTAAAAAGTTCACCTTGTAGTTATGGTTTATTCAATTGCCGTACCATCCCACGGGTTTTGAGCTCGGCTTTTATAGAATTTCGCTCGGTAATAATATTTTGACGGTTTGTCTTGTACGCTGACTGGTTTATACCGTGAAATTGCATCCAGGAAAGCACTTACGTGTCATTCATCACTATTAAAATGCATTTGCATAAGCGTCCGAGTACACTTTAATAGCCTCGATGACAATGCACATTTCTCCTCAATGCATATTGAATCAATTCAATAAATCATCGCCTACTCTAGCAACCACACGTTCAATAATGGTGAGGAATATTTCATAACATCGCCAACTATTGTGCCATAATTGAACGTTTTTGTCAGACACGTTAGAACGATCCATATTCCGGATCGCTCGTTATGATGCTTAATTTCGATTCCGTTCTCAGAATTCAAATATAATTTCTTCCCGCTTGATTTATCGCCGATGGTGCGGATCGTTAAAAAAAAGACATTACACGTTCTTCGGAGAGGTTCTTAAAAATTGACATTCTTCGGCTGCGAAGGTCCGAAGTTTTATGGTTTTCAGCTAGCAGCGTTCCCACAGCCCGCAAGAAACTGCACGCCCCGCGAATGCTAATTGAATTTTTGGTGCCATAAAAGAGGATCCGACTCGGATGGGATCCGACGTCCGTCGTTTTATATCATATTTAAATCAAGTTGACACTGTCAATAAATCAGATTTGATTCATTGGCATTCCGGCTGGGCGTCGTCGCATGCGCCATAAAGTATTCCGGTGGTTGCCGCCGCAATCGGGTGGGCAATAAAGTGAGCAACTTTATGATATCATCCATTATAGAGAACCTACTTAATTTGGACAGCCTCATTATCGAGCTAAACAACTTATAACGCTTTAACGGCTTTCATAGAAAATTGCTCCCCGGCGAACAATGCCTCGTTATGTCCAAACTCGTTCTCGCCTCCTTGTCGACTTGGCTTCTCGTTTCACACGATACTTTTATATGCCCAAAAAACAAAGTAAATATCCGATTTAGAGTTAATATACTAGCTGTAAAACATCGGATGGATGGATAATAACGCCGGCGAAATGAATGGTTTCTTAGTTAATTTCGCAACAATAGATGGCGCGTGGGAGCGCATGTGCATCAACGCAACGTGCTTTATACAGACAATAACATATCAGTTGGATCAACACACATTTATCTCTAGATCAATGCTTGTATACTTTTTTATAAGTACGATTTAATTAAAAATTAAATACACCACCGATGGTTAAATGGAGGATAGAATCTGAAAAAAGTTTGATTTACAAAATAGCTGATCGTTTTTATGTTCGCTTAATTGTTGAAAGTATACATTTACTACTACTAGGTTTAATAAATTCAAAAACAAGTTATTCCGACGATATTCTAACATACACAAAGAAGCACCTTTTCCATTGTTGATGAATAGATACCTGAAGAAGGAAATTATTTTTTGCCTCTTTGACTTCTCATCTTTATACGAGAGATGTACTTCGCCGTTGTAGTGCGATTAGCGACAATTCAAAGCAAACTCCGATTTCTCGTCACTAATGATGCCAAAGTCAATTTATTCAATCATCATACAATTTATACTATATTTCCGTTTCAGAAACGTTCCTGTGGTTCGTATGGTAAATTTTATTGCCCACTTATGATTCGGTTCTATGCGATTAATCTTTTGCGGTCCTATGCCTCACCTGTTGAGACATCGACTTTGTTCCGATGGAATTTTAATTTGAATTAATTCTATTATCGATTCTATGTATGTTGAGTGTGAATTTGATGATAATTTATTAATTTGTGCTTAGATAGGAATGTATTTAGGATTTGATGAGCACAATTGAAAACAACAAATTCGCCTCACTGATATTTTTATCGTGATTTTTATATTAAAAAAAGTAGATGTAGGTAGTTAGACCTACTTTGAATCTTTGAGTAGTGAGCTAATTTAAAATCTTCATACGTATTAGATGCTATATTTGCTTGTCCGCCACTTATCATCCATTCATATTCACTTATCTGTCTGGAAAGCAGCAGCGCGTATGAAGCTTATATTTAACACTCGTCGCCCAGCGCGAATCACTGCAATTCGCTCGCAAATACGCGATCGTCCTAACATACAGGTTAAGCGATTGTCTTCGTAAGTCAATCATCTTAGGTTCAAATCTACAGGAGATGTGGCTGGCATCCACATTTTTAAAAATATTTCTGCGCCATGAAAACTCATTTCAAAATGGGTGCAGGCTGATTTGCTCACGTTTGACAATAATAAGTAGTTTGAGGCCTTTTTCCTTAGATGCAGTAAATTACATAAAAGTTAATAATACATAATTCCAGTCCCCAAAAAAATAAGTGAAGATACTCGTCTTAACACTCGTACTTTTCACGTTCTCTTCTGACGCAAAACCTGTTGACATTTTTTTAAATATATTTTAGTAATTGTACCATATTTTGCAACCATATTTCTTGTGCCACTTCAACAGAAAACTTTAGGGAAACATGCGTTTCTCAAAAGGTTGTGCTGGAATAAGTTGATTCTCCGTAATCACTAATAAACTTTAATGTCCCACGAGAGGGGACACCTGAGTGATATGCTAGAATTACGATGTCCCCTGAGAGGGGACAACGGGTTGCAAAGAGTTAAAAAATAACAACCGAAACAAATATCTATGCAGCTACAAAAATAATTCCAAAATGTGAAACATTTTTTCTTAAAATGCTACAAATATTTATGGACCTGCCGGAGTCTATTTTTCGCAAAAGATGTTAAAACGCCAAGATTTCATTCCGCAATCATAAAAACGCAGACATTTCGCCTTATCGTTCGCGATAATGTCATTGGCACGGAATGAAAACGTCAATGATGAGGCGCTGTTTTGGTCGCGTTGTGTCTGCGTTGAATGAAAGACTCGAGCATTTCTGTTTATATAATTGAGGCCTAGGCGTGTATACGAGCGCTATAACTCAATCGAGTGATCATCCATCATCAGAATAACACTTCTAATGATTGTTGATTCGACGTCGTCTGTTCTTTTTGTTCCGAGCCATTTTCCCGAAGACTCAATTCAAAGTCGCTCGTTTATTCCGGCGGATCATATTCTGCTTCCATTTGCTCCCGGACAGTCGATCCGTATGAAAATTTGCGAATCCTGAACGAAATGTGCGCCCCTTATGATATCGCGCTTGGGGCTAGCACCGCCCTATTCGTCCAACCCCAATCCGCCTGCGATGAAATTAATTTAAATTTGATTTTTCAGCGCAGTGATTCAAACGCTTATCTAATTTGCTTTGATTAATCAGATACGTTTTGAATTTGTATTTTTTGTATAATTTTGAGATGTAGTGCATCATCATGGAATAATTCTTCTCGCTGTGGATACAACCACCCTATTAATTTACACCCAAGCTCGTTTACTGTTTCAAATGCTGTAATTGCCGTATCCGAACGGAATGACGTCGTTTTTTTTTTAGGTTTTCACATCAATCGGTCACACTGAAATTGATGGATGCAGTTGAATATTTTATGATTTTTTTTTGATTTAGACGAATCTTCCCCCCCTTCTAATTAACTTTGATGTTGGGCATACGAGCTGTTGCTTGTATTTAAATTACATTTTAGATTGATTAGCAAGATTGTGTCAAATTTCCACTGTTTACTTGACTTTGACTGGCATAGTCGATTTGTTTGGAGGCATTCTTGCGTGGAGATCAACTTCCTCTAGTTCGTTTGCAACGGGTCGATGAGCACATTCTGCATTTCCAACAAAAACAACATTATACCAAAGAAGTGCTCTAAAATTATTTGGATACAATATTTTTGCCGGAACGAACTACGAACGATGTCGTTCGGTGAATTTTGGTTCATTTGTAGAATAAAAATTATGGCGGATACTTAATAACGAACGTCGTGTATAGGAGCGTGGAAAAATAATTTATGCATTATTTCCGCTTCCGTTTTGATTTATTTGGGGAGGAATTGATCCGTAAATTTGAACGGTCATCAATAGGTTCTGTGGGAACAATACATTTAGGAAACGAATTTAAATGATACAATATCCGGCATTAAATTTTTAACGAAAATCATTAGGGCGCATACGCACTATCCAAATTAGAATTTGTTCCAATATGTGAATAAATATTTAGGTGGATTTGATTCGAGTGTACCGCGGAGCGAGAAGCTCAATCGTCGGTCGATTAAACTCTTGAGTACTTGTGATTTGTTGCCAGTTTTGCGCCATCTCGGTCGTCTGCTGTGCTCAGCTTTTCGTCTTCCGCTCGTTAAAAGTTTTATTGCCGAGATGATGTTAACGATCCAGTTTTATTATTGTTAACCCGAGCTCATTGTTTGTGTTTGTGTTCTACCATCTAATTATACATTTATATTTCTAGTCGAAACCAAACAAACTCCACTGCGGTATCTTCGTATTGCAAAGCGTTCCACCAAATCTTGTACCAATTAGCGAAAGCTATTCCGTTTTAGGATTGACATACTAATTTTTAGCATGTTTCATAAATGATTGTCACCAAAATTCGTTGTTGGTTTTGCATTTATACAATCGGTTCGGTTACGGTTTTCGTTCCAGGAAAAATAACGGTTTTATCGGTTTTCGGTAGTGAAATCCTTCAGAATGCTTTGCAATGTCTACTTTTTAGCGAATAAACAGTTTATTGTTTAAAATAATGCACAACATGACTTTAGAAAAATAATTAGACAATCAAACATATATTTTCAGTTTAATGTGCATTATAAACAGGACATAAATATAAAATAAACAGGAGAACGCTGCGGCAGTGTTTACTTCATACACAAATAAATCAACCATGTTTTTCTTTTCTCAATTGCAGATGCAAAATTTAGTTGCATCTTTGCAAAATTGTATCTGGCATATCTTTTCCTTCTTGAAAAAATTTGTGATAGTACGTACAATGTACGAAAGAGTATCTTGCGTACATCGTAAGATCGTATAGATTGTTAAACACTCAAATTTTTCGAATAATAATAATGTGTGAATGATATAATGAATCAATTTCAAGTGTATTGTTTATGTTTACTTGAATAAATTACCGAATATTGTGTGCTATCGACATTTGTTTATGTACAAGCTTCATACACGCTGCGACGGTCTTGACTAGGGAGTCCAATCCCGGGATCCCGGACGGTTTTAGGTACTTATGAATCCCGGGATTAGTAAACGTAATCCCGAAAAATTCAGGATTGAAATTTTTATCTGATAGAAATCGTATACCTGACTAGCACGTTGAAGGCTACTGAATTGTGACATTCTTGCCGAAATTTGAACGTTTGGAAACAGTGGCGTAACTACTAATCGGTGAGCTTAGGCGACACCCAGAGGCAGTAACTGTCTAATTTATGTATACATATATACAGTACATATATGTTATTCAAATTGTTACATTAACGTTTCCCTACCGGTGATGTATTTACTACACCTCGACTCTAATAATGGGAATATCGATATGAAATATAATAGATACGGGGTTCAGAATTTTTTCATTCCTACGTAATATAATTACGAATCACATCAAAGTATTATTGTATGTAAGTATTCATCTGCAGCGGTGAAAATAAATAATTTGTCGGAAAATCGGGAATTTGCGAGTTTTAGTCTGTGTCTCAGCAGAAATGAATTTTATCAGTCACATTGATGATGTTATACGAAAATTGGGGCTCACGCGGTCATCAACTCGAACTTTTTTTGAAAATTATTTGAGTTGGATGATCGCGTATTTGCGAGCGAATTCCAGTAATTCATAAAGAGCACTCTTGTACTTTGAGCTCGGAGAGAGACAGATACAAATTTGAGAGAGACAAATTTATCGACTAATAATATGTGAATGATATAACGAATCGATTTCAATTGTATTTTTTATGTTTACTTGAAGAAATTATCGAATATTGTGTGCTATCGAGAGTGTTTATTTATTTATGTACAAGCTTCATACACGCTGCGATGATTCTCATAGATAAATGGATAGTGTTGGATGTTAGCCTGCTTCGCATCCGGCTTTGACAAAACTTTGTGCTGATAGCGTTTCCGTGGAGATACAAACGATGCACATTAAAGCATTCAAGGAGGAAAAGCTACCCTCGAAAGAATGCATGTTTATTGCTTTCGTCTTGATGTATCACATCTCCGTTATCGGACGTTAGCAAGAGTTTGAATTAAGATAATTACTATACTAACATTTACTTTATTTGTAACTTTAATTGTCCATATTTGAATTACATAAGAGCAGTGAATGTTTTTTTTAAGCGATTCGATAACTGATATCTATTCTTAATTCATATTTGCAGCTGTTGCAAGACTGCGTATTGTGCATTGATTCTATCAGTACTTTGTAAAATTGTTTTCTGAGATGCACTCTGCGATGAGTAGTTATATCCAAACGAGGCTAACACAAACAACTAGGATAGTAACCACATTCTTTCGTGCAGACGATCCTCAGGAATTCCAACATAAGACAATACTTGCTCATTACATAAATATTGATATGTAATGATATTAAAAGATCTTCGTTATGAGGAAACGTGTATCAATTTGGCTGTTAGTAATCACGCGATATCTTCTCGTATCGAATAATCAGTATGTAGTTTTATGGATGTTACGGAATTGCCATAAATCAGGATTGTTTTCATGGAAACTTCTCGGTGATGAAATATAAAGGGAATATTAGTGTTTCCGCCAAAGCATCTAAATGCATTCGCTTCCCTGTTAACTGGGCGGTCCGCTGTCAGCGTAAATTAGCCCGGGCTCCCGGCTTCATGCCTTCGCCCCATACCCCATATCCCGCTCTTGGCATTCGATAACTGGGCCAGCTCGTTATGCGGCACACTTTATTAATCCCTCCCTGTCCAGACGTGACTTGGCTTTTTTTCACCTGCAGTAATAACAGTCGCTTCCTTCGTATTTGCCAACAATCGACCGTTTTGATTATCGGAGATTTCTAAGCCGTCTTCGTCGTATGCGAAGGACGCCATATGTCGAGCGTATCGGTCGATATTGAATGTCGCCACAAAGGACACTTTTACCTGGACATTTTGGTTGTCGATGCGAGAATATTGAATTACTGGGACACCGGACACCGGCAGCATATGTTGCCTTTCTGTGTGTGAAATCTAATACCACATTCGCCCTCGCTCTCGTGGACAAGGCAAACACTGCGGTTTCATGTCGGGTGCAGGTTGAAATTCAATTTTCGAGCAATGTTCCAAAATTCCGAAGTAGCTCATTGTTTACCTGGTCTTCGTGAGATTGTAACGTAATATTTATCGTGGATTTTTTTTTCGCTCCTGGGCACAAAACGGTAGCCAGGTTCCAGCGTCCTTTTCTTTTTGGCTTAGGACGATTATCGAGCTGAAATCTCTATATAGGGCTCGCCTTATTAATTGGGATGTATTTTATTGGGATGCGTTCTGAGAAAAATCGGCAGACGGTCCTCGCAGGACGCGGTCATTTTTTTCTCGTTCGATTTTTGCGACTGTGCCATTAAGGGACTTATTGCCAATTAAATTCGACGCTAACGAGATCCGAATGTGTTTGAACAGCGTTTAAATTATCTCCGAACACTTCATCGGTTTCGCTCTCCTGTCGAGTGTTGTGTAAATTCGCTGTGTGTAATCAGCGTCTTGTGAATGCGACTCGGCTAATGACAAATTAATTCGCATCCTGCCGTTGACACCCCGAAGGGTTCGCGTGTTTGCCTGTTTGCACTTCCTGGCAAACACACCCACCCGTTCCTATACCCCAGTTTCGATTATGAGCCATTATTCCCGCTCGAATTCGTCAAGTCTTCGCTTCGATAACATCTAGCGCCATATGGCGATGTAGAATTGTGGACAGACTACATCCGAAATCATGCTCAGGTGTATCGACCACATCGTTGTGCGTCGTTACAATGAGAGTTACAAGTGCGCCATCCGAAATCAAATTTATGAACATTCCATATGGTCGATCCTGCGCTCGGAATGGCTTCGAGGATCGACTTTTTTGCGTTTTTCTACATTTTTCTTTTATTTTTTACGGCGATCGCATGCTTATTTATTGGCATAGTGTAAATATTTAAGCTCAAAATATTTGGTAGTTAAGATTCGCGCATAAAACGTTCAACCATAACAATTTGCGTTGCATGTGTCATTGAGCAGTGTTCGCTGTATGGCGAATTTTTTATCGCGCCGCAATAAAATTCTACATTAAATCTCGATATTTTTACAGACATTTATTGACGATTTACTCAAAAATATGTATAATCAAAATAAATTTTATAGTATGATTTTTTATCGTTCTCTTCACTACAAAATCTGCGCATTATATATTAGTACGAGAAGCAGCGACCGAAAATTTGCACCCATTTCTACAAAGTTAATTTTGTTTCAGTTAATGTTTATATAATGTAAATCAGAAAAGTTACAGTCTACAAGTAGTTTACGTTAATTATTTTTAAATAAACGTTGTCTACTTTCGATACAAGTTGGCTAGGGCTTCTATAGACGTGGCTAAAGTTATAAGCAGCTACAACATATTTTCAGCCTTGTAGGTATAAGACATTTGTATGAAATTTATTAACAACTATGCCAACCATTGTCGCGTGTAATTCATTCGACGCTATAGAAATATTGGCGTCAAATGTGAAGGATGTGGCATGTGTTGATTCTAAGAACGCAATTTGCATAAGTTTTTTAAAAAGTCAACGAGTTTATCGGTGGTTACAAGGATATTCCACAACAAAGACTGTATTATAAAACAATTCAACAATCTTCATAGTATTCAGTCCAATTCTTTAATTAACACCTTATAGACCACAAAAATACAATAAAACTTCCACGTAGGACCACACTTTTTTTTTTTTAACAAAATGCGCACTTTTTAACATACTCTAGTAAAATGATCATATATTTATTTTTAACAATTGGATTAATTTCGGGAGGGATCCCGGGACTGAGATTTTCAATAGTTTAAGAAATTACATTGATAAATTTGATTATAAATTACTAATAAATCCCATTATCAGAGTCGAGGTGTAGTAAATACATCACCGGTAGGGAATGGTTAATATAATAATTTTATATACGTCCGTAAGTAGGGAAACCAATCCCGAGCCAAAATTTCGATCCCGGGATTTCGGGATTTCATTAGACAATCCCGGGACCAGTCCCGGGATCCCGGTATTGGGATTTTCAATATTTTAAGAAATTACCTTGATGAATTTGATCAAAAATTACTAGTCCATTTGTTCAATATAAAAAATCACTCGAAGGCCAAAGAATTTTATTTATTTAAAAAAAGATAAAAATACAATTCAAAAATAGATAAATAAAACACTAAAAAATTCAAATATTATTTTGAAAATATGCCCGAAGTAACATTAACATTAAACATTAGTGTTTCGTCATTTAGTCTGGATCTGATTTTGGAAGTCAGATAACTTGCTGCTGAAAATGCACGCTCAGCTTCCACACTCATTGGAGGTATCGTCATCAGATATTTAAATGCTAGTTCGAGTTGATGATCGCGTGAGCCCTCATTTTCGTATAACACCATCAATGTGACTGATAAAATTCTTTTCTGCTGAGACACGGACTAAAAATCGCAAAATTCCCGATTTCCCGACAAATTATTTATTTCCGTCGCTGCAAATGAATATTTATATACTATAATACTTTGATGTGATTCGTAATTATATTACGTAAAAATACAAAAATTCTGAAGCCCGTATCTATTATATTTCATATCGATATTCCCACTATTAGAGTCGAGGTGTAGTAAATACATCACCGGTAGGGAAATGTTACTATAACAATTTTAAAAACATAAATGTACGCTATATATGTATACATAGATTAGACAGTCACTGCTTCTATGCGTCGCCTAAATTCGCCAATTAGTAATTACGCCACTGTTTCCAAGCGTCCAAATTTCGTCGGGAATGTCTCGATTTAGTAGCCTTCATCGTGTTGGTGAGGTGTACGATTTATGTTAGATAAAAATTTCAATCCCGGGATTTTCGGGATTACGTTTTCTAATCCCGGGATTCTTAAGTACCTAAAACTGTCCGGGATCCGGGATCCCGGGATTGGATTCCCTAGCCACATCTATTTGAAGTAATACGTTCAATGGTCTGATCCTTTGATGCGGCCATGATAGTGTTAAAGTATTAAACACAATATTGAGTGAAAAATAAAATAATCGAAATTCGACGCATTCTTATTTCGATCGATCAGTCAAAATAAAGAGAAAAAATACCATTTGTAACATGGAGCAGTGTGCGACCATTAGAAATCGAGGACCTTTTCCGACTTTGATTTAGGTTTTAATACTCAACAAGCGGTCTAAATATATAGTGTATTTAGGATTGCGCCAAACGAGACTCGAGTATAGTCGATTAGTCCTAGATAAACTTTTCTCAGCATTTTGTAATTTATCAGGGTATCCGGTCAATTTACAAAGAGCGTACATATTTGCTCGGGGTACCGCGTGTAATTAATGCTATCCAAATAATAAACGACTTCGGTCCGTCCGTGAGGTTATTTTCATACCGGAAGGAAGAGTTTTCGGAGAGTTATTGCATGTATAATTTCGAATCCCCCGGGTAATTTATTAGCAGGAAGTGCCGACCGTGTCACAAGTATGAATGTCTCTTAACTTTGCACTTAACTCTTCGTACACAAGGTATGTGACCTGAATCACCTTTCGCCGGGGCGAAGCTACCCGCTTTGACGCAGGGTTGCTTAACCTTCGGCATTCGGAGCTGATTTCTCACGCCGTGAATTTGCTTCGAAAAATAAACCTTTTGACAGTAGCATTCAGTGAATCATCTCGCATGTTTTAAATATTACAAAGGCCATAGTCGAATCCCACGATTTTCGTTGTGCGCCGAACGGACAAAGGACGTTGGGTTGTAAATAAAGATTTTAGCCGGTGGGGTTTGCGCTCTCTGATAGCCACCCTCTACCTGAGGCACTCGTGCCAAACTAGCTGGGGTTCCAAAACCAATTAAGTTTTTGCACTTGCTCACAGACCTGAAAGGATTTGCCTCGACGTAATCTCCTCGCCCGTTTCCTCGTTACGCAGTCAATTGTATGGAGTCGAACTTATCATGAAGTTGTGTAAAGTTTATGATCCTTGCGGTTATAAATGCGGTCCTCGTTAAACCGGCCATAATCCGCAGTAGCTCGCGACTATCGAAAGATCTATGATTTACGAATGGAGCGAATCGAGCCGAGGCGAAATCGAAGACGCCGTATGACGTCGAAACTTCCAGTTGTACCAGAAATAGAGCAGATTTTTCACGAAGGATAAATTATTCAAAAAAATGAAGCCGACTAGGCGTACAATTTGTTTATTTAAGCTGGGCGAAAGCAAATGTTTGGACCGGTATAATGAATTGAGTCGTTATTTTTTGCGTAAAACGTAAATAGCATCAATTATTAACATTGGCTTCTGTTTATTCTTCTTTATTTATATAATAAACCACGCAAAAATGTCGGACGAGAAGCAAACGCCGCTGCAGACGTGCTTCTTCGTTCCGAGCGCAACTTAAATTCAATTGAAGCAAAAAATCATATTATATTCCATGCTGACGAATCTTCGCGCTTTTACGCCCTATAAATAAATAAGTATTATAACAAGCCTTGACGAATATCACAAGAAAAACGCTTCGCCCTTATGAAATATTGATCATTTTGCTAGCGTCAGGGCTGTCTTTGGTGGTGACATTTTCTTGTATTATTGAAACATCATTGTCGAGGAAAATCGTGAAAATTTTCATAGAAGAACAAGACATACATATATTTTTTCTGCATTGTGTAAAATTGTAGCATATTTAATCAGGCATTTAATTATTGAGAGTTGAGTCTTATTTGGAGAATTAATTGAGTTTATAAATTTTTATTTATCGATTGGTGTTTCGCTTTATCATTCAACCTATATGGCAGGATGATCGCGTATTTGCGAGCGAATTCCAGTGATTCGAAAAGAGCACTCTTGTATGCTGAACTAGGAGAGAGGCAGATACAAATTTGAGAGAGACAATTATAACAATTTACATCTGAATTCGGGTATAATAGAGCGCATTGTGAAGGTGATTCATAGAAATGTGTATTTAAGCATTTTTTTGACTCTTACTATAAAGCTTTGTTTCATATTCGGACTGTGGTTTGTTTTAGTAGTTAATATTTTCAACTGAAAGCAGGTTTATCCTTATTTCCTGGTCTTACAAATGTAAACTTCCCATCTCAAATTTTGATCATACAGTTATGTAGTTGCTTAACCCCTTAAAGAGGTAAGACGCGGAGTTGTGTCCGAATTCTAGTAATTCAGAAAGAGCATTCTTACACGTTGAGCTCGGAGACAGACAGAGACTGAGAGTTTCTTGCGCGTTGAATTTGGAGTTGAATTTGAAGTTGGAATTGTACGATTTTATAGATTGTTAACCCAAATTTATCAACCAGTAATGATTTGTGAATGATATAATGAATCGATTTCAATTATATTGTTTATGTTTACTTGAATAAATGACCGAATATTGTGTGCTATCGACAGTTTTTATTTATTTATGTACAATCTTCATACACGCTGCGACGGTCCTGACAGATAAGTGTATTTATATGTATGATAAGCGGCGACATTCGAATATAGCATCTAAGTTTATGATGATTTAAAATTAGCTCACTGCTCAAAGGATTAAGAACAATAGAGTCAATAGAAATATCGATCGCTGCTAGTTCAATTTATGCAATTTTTCGCTTACATAAACAATTTTAAATGCCATTTTTTATTGTCAATTACGTGTAGAAATTCAATATGTGGCTCTCAGATGAAAACGTAATGTGTTATCGCATTTCAATATTGATCCTTGCAATCGGAGCTTGAACTATTCAATTACGCGATTGTGGCAAAAATGTTGAATTTCGCTAACTACTGTCTCATCGCCGAGATAAGATGTTAACGAGCAGCCTTATTGTATATCTGGGATATTTTTGGGTTATCTCGAGTTAGCGGGGCCTCGAATGAAGTTCGAAGGAAACTTTCTCCATCCGAGGACGAGAATCTATCTTATGCCTCCGCGCGATTTTATCTCCTCGTTTCTCCCCGCCGGCACGAAATAAATTGGGAACCTCCACATTCAAATGTAGGGCGAGCGTCGTATTTGTTTTATCGATTCGGAGATCAGTTCGCCGCGGTCATGCAAATCTAAACACGAGCAGGTAGAATAGCATGTAGCACGTTCCTCGGCCAGGATCGCCGATGTTGAAAGAGGACAAAAGGCCGAGGAGTCTCGTAACTCACCCTGTTCGCATTAACCGACGTAACAAAAGTCCCTGCGGGACACCGCAGGACGACAAAGGTGCACATTTTTCTATTCACGAGCGGAGCCGGTGCTTTCGGTGACCCACCCGGCCAGAATTAAAAATCGTGGAAAAAGAATAACGGCATGGGTAGAACGGGAATATGTTTCAATAGGTCAATATTGTACCATGTTTTATTTCAGCGGCGCAGTTTATATTTCGATATAAGATAAACGGGAGATGCACAAATTCGCATTTCGAAAGTTGGTCGCGCGAGTCGGATTTGCATTCGCGGGCGCGGAATATTTCGCGTCCTAAATGAACCCGGCCGAAAGAGCCGATGACCACTTTTTATTTGCGCCAATTAGCTACCGATTGGCGCTTTAAATTCTGTCGGATTGAATTGTCAACGTCGGTCGGAAAAAAAGAATTGCCTCCTCTTTGACATGCCCATCAGATTCCATTTCGACGTAGATCTCCGTTGAAGATTTCGAAGAATGCATCCGCTGTCGCTTCACCCAAATCCGGTGACACGTTCACCCACATTGCTTATGCTTCTGTTCCAGTGTGCCGCTTTTGACGGACATTTCGCCAGGGCACTTAAGTCCCTTCGAACGATTCCCTGCATTTTACGAGTTGCGTGTTCGCTATTGTTGCATTCCTGTCCGGAGTTCCGAAGTTCTTCGCGGAAATCGAAAATCGAATGAATGGAATTCATTCGTCACCTCCTGGATACGTTTTGCTTTTTATTTGATGCCATACGTCAGTGTCTCTCAACCGATCGACTTGGCGGACCATTTAGAAGGCATGTCATGTCTTTGCGTCCTTCAAAGATCCGAGTGAAGATTTGTTTCTAACGATTTTTACTTAAATATTGCTGCCCTTTTCGAACCTGCCATATTTTGCATTTATGCTTTCGACATAAGATGTCTCAGATTACACTCTTCCTATCTTACAAATAAAGCTCCAGACTATGTATTTTATGTGTATTTTGCTACAAATCTTTATAATTTGTTATTTTGTTCGTTAAAATCCTCATAATCTTTGTTATTCAGCTGATAGAACATTCAAGAAGTCGTTAAGATCAACTTTTAAATATTTACTCAGCCAACATTTTAAAGAATTGTAATTTTTATAGCGATGAATCAGCTGTTGATTACATATCAGGATTAGGTGCAAATGTACCATACATTCAGTTTATTGCTTGCATATTGCTAGCATTCTTCTTCAGGTGCTTACATCAATATACAATCTCGGTTTTTGTTCTAAAAACATATGATTTTTTATTAGTTAATAAGTGAAAGACAACGAATGTTGATGGTTCTATACTCTCGCAAGCAATGTGTTAATTGCGTTATTTTGTTTCATGCAATAAAATGGAATCCAATATTTAAAACATGTGGAATAGACTTTTGGGAACTCCTCATCCACCAACGTTGATCATCACATCTGGCTTCGCAGCGGGGTCGTAAATTCATGCGACACTCATAACACACGAATCATCCTCGAATTTCCGTCTCTCGGATCCCCGATAAGGGATCCTGATTTATTGCCCAAAATTGAAATATCCTTATCTCGGTGCAACAGGCTCGTCGTAAATCACCGAGCCCCGTAGATAGCGGGCGCCCTTCTCTCCTCTGCCCTGGGCATTAGCGAAATGCGATACGGAAATGGTTCTAGCCGGCACGATAAGGCACCACAATCTAGCATCCACTTAGCGTCTTCCCAGAGATTGGAATCGAAACGTATATGTATATTTGCCTGGGGATGTTTGTGCCACTACTCGACCCGACGCAAGACACAAAACAGATCTCCGCAATACGTTTTCGGACCGATGGAAAAAAATCGCCGAAGAAACGCTCGCTCATTCTGGGGCAAAACCGCATCAATTTAGCAAAAGTGCTTTTTAGCCCGACGTTGAGATATCTTCTTCGATCATGCGATAAATTGATCCCTCGCGTTGTTGAGAATCGTTAATGCGGCCAATTTATGCTACTCCTGTATTCTATGTCGTAATTTCGAACGATGTCAAATAAAACAATCCTGAAATTGTGGGATAGTAGGGATAATGGTGCCATTGATGTTGATCGTAAATCGTAATCATAGTGCAGATTTATTTAACATATTGAGATGGAAAATCAAAAGCGAGAACTTCAGGGATGTGATTTATCTCATTGCGTTCGTCTTGCTTCCACGTCTATTTTTTTAGTATATAAACCCGGGATTTTCGGAAGAAAGAATAATTTTTTTTTAAGAAATTACTTTGATGTGATTCGTAATTATATTACGGAGGAATACAAAAATTTTGAACCCCGTATCTATTATATTTCATATCGATATTCCCATTATTAGAGTCGAGGTGTAGTAAATACATCACCGGTAGGGAAAGGTTAATATAACAATATGAAAAACATACGGTTTCCCTAATCATGATCGCGCCGATATACGACACTGACGGTGAATGAATTTTTATATCTGCAACTGCTAAAGTTCAATGGTGTGATCCTTTGATGCGGCCACGATAGTGTTAAGACGATCCTTTACAATGAAAATCCAGGAACTAACCCTTACTCAAATATCTCTTTATAGATTGTAATAATGTTTCGACAATTTACTAGTGATAATTAGTGTGGCACTCATAACATATTCGAATACATATATAGTTGTCGAAATGGAACTCATTGATGATTTTAAGTATTCCGCAACAGTAGGCGCCATTCAAATTCAGTTAAATTAGTCATTCTGCACAACAATGTTGTATTCATTTATATTCCGAAATATTCGCCTTGTAAACTTTGATACCCAAGTAATGTATCATTGATTTATTTGTGTTTGTTGAATAAAATGAATGATAATATACATTTTCGTGGTTTGCGAACGCAAGCTGGTTTTTACATTTTATGTATGCAAGACCTGTCAACCGTATGCCCAATTAATCACTCAAGATTAACGGTGTGGGATTTCTGTTTTATGTTAGACTTATAAATATTGTTAACGAGTGATTAACGATTATCTTGACACATTGCAAGGAAAACACTTTGAAAAAAAATAAATTTCCGTCCAGTGAACTATTTCTGTATGGGACGGAATCTGCGCATACTGGATAAACAGTATTTTCGTATACCGCAACGCATTGTGCCAGCGATTGAGATCTCCATAATGTATGAGAAAATCAGAATGATTAGCAGAGTAATAAGATAATTGAGCTACATGTGGTTATGCTAAGTATTTGCTTCGTTTCTTGGGAAAGCAAAAAAAAAGAAGAGGAATGCGTTCCCATGTAGTTAGGATACGTACACAGCGGCATCTCCGTTCCACTTAGGCACCGACTATGATGGCTTCGAAATTGGCATATGAATCATGCTTCGTCAAGGCGAATTTTTTTTCAGGCAAGAAACGTCGGATATCAATCTGACGGACTGAGCTAATTACACCGCCATTTAAGGTGAGACATCCCATTTAAATTTCGGAATGTCTTTAAACGCATGCTCGTTTTTTGGATTCCATTCCTAATTTTTCCACAAATGAAAATTGATCACCGGCACAAATATAATCCTGAGCGACTTCAGGCGCCGTTACCCTGAGTCAACATTCTGCCCGCAGCATGATTTATGTCAATCAATCCGATGCCGGAAAGAGATGCCGATGTCCCTTTATCTAGAATTCGACGCGTCCATCTCGCTCTATCGCACTTTCGACGTCAACCCACAAATAACGTGCTGTTGTTTTTATTTGTTGCGCGGTTAACTGCTGTGCATTCTGAGGAATTGACTCTTGTATCTATTTGGGACGTCGACGTTGATCCGCTTTTAAGCCCACAAATACATTTCGATTTACATCTGAACAATCACGGGATCGATTTAAGAAAATACAGGCGTCGGGACACCCGAGGAAATCTTCGCTCAGCTGTGTAATCACAGATTCGAATCGATTAGGCGGTTCGTTTTGGACGCATTCCACTAATATTTGGTAATTGGTGTGTTGCCGTTTTCTTTGTCTTCCTGCCTCCCGGACAAACATTACGAAAGACTGGTCGCCTAGAGAGATGACTGCATTCCAAAAGAACACAGCGTCAATTATAACAATTTACATCTAAATTCGGGTCTAATGAAGCGCATTGTGAAGGCGATTCATAGAAAAAGGGGTCGTTTTTGTGTGTTTAAGCAAATTTTTCGACTCTTTAAAGCTTTGTTCATATTCAGACTGAGGAGCTTGTTTTAGCAGTTAATATTTTCAATGCAAGTTTGTCCTTATTTCCTGATTTTGCAGATGTATATTCCCCATCCCAAATGTGGATCATACAATCCTGTGCCTCATTCTTGTAGTTGTTGAACCCCTAAAAGACATAAGACACAGAGTTGTTTTCAAATTCCATTCATTCAGAAAAATAGTTCTTGGACAGTATTTATTTGTGTACAAGCTTCATACATGCTGCGACGGTCCTGACAGATAAGTGAATTTGTACAAATGATAATTGGGAATAAGTGGTGGCTGGATATCTTTATCTGGATTATATTGATGATTAAGGAGAATTGTGTATAAGTCTTTATGCTCATCTTCCATCAGCAGATTCAATGCCATCGTCCTTGTTAAATACTTTCTATGTTGAAAATTCATAATATATAATTTTTTTTAAATTCGAAATAAGCCTTCTATAGTCCGTGTCCGCGTTTTCGCGTGATAACAGAATAACGTAAAGGTCCGCCCACACGTTATGCGTGTTAAAAATGATGATAAAACATATGCTATCACGCGAAAACGCGGGTATGGATCGTGAAGCGTTTTAAAACTAATAACAGAAGGTTTTCTCGTGTGCAATTTGTAAATCTAGTTTAATTTGCTCTTCATTGCTAGTTTCTTGATTATGTTAAATTGCAAATGAATATGCTTTACTCTCGTTCATTATCTCGAAGTTGCATCCTCTCGCTAACTCGACAGTTTGTTAAACGAATTGTGGGTGTATAATCATCATCAGGAATGTGCTCAATTGCAATTATTCGGTCTTTGAATGCATGCATTAAAGCTAGACAAATAAATCATCCTTAGTGCGTCGCTTGATTGTTTGAATAATTTTTGGGGGGGTGGTCTGCATTGTCGTATGCTAATATTATTTTTCATCACGACAAAAATTATTAAAATGCGTTTTTAATTCTACCGATGTTTATGCTAATGATTCCACATGTGAATAGTCATTATTTATTTTTTCAATGGTACCGTCACGCCTCTTTCGTGTTGGGAACTGGGGTACCGGAGATGTGTTATCATACGATTGCGTATGTACGGTTCTTTAAAACGACGCCCATTGTCGAGATTGAATGCATCCGGACAATTTTCATCCCCCGGTGCCCTTTGTTCCTTTTGCGCCATCCTGAAACGAATTACTGCTGGATTAATCCTGCGGAGGATTATCGTGAGCGCTCCCGAATCGGCGCCAATTGCGAATTTGGACGACATCCAATCTAAATAAATTACCATTCCGCAGTTGGAAAACCGCATGCCGATCTTGCTTCGACATTTTAAAGGGAATTTTGTTCCCCGGAACATGTGTACGTTTTTATTGAGATGCTAATGGATGTTTGACGAGTCAGCAAAACTGTGCCATGCAGATGTTGCGCGCGATGGCTCAATAATGTCGTTAATCCACGGTCGTCGTTGGATTAAATTAATGCGTATGTTTAGAATCATTCTTATCGAGTTCCCCCCCATCGGTTTCCATTGTTGGGCTCCGGAATGGAGGAACAAATGGCTGAATTTGTATCGGGCATTAGTCGTGACCTGCTACTTGGATGCCCGACGATTGATCCAATCAAGATAATTGGATCAATCAAACTTAATGGCCATCGTGTCTTGTATTTCGATTTTATGCGGGTAAATGTTTGCTTTGCGATTGTTTGAGAATTGCTGGCATACCTCATTGTTTCGAATGTAAATTGTGGACGTAATCATACGGTGATGGATGATTGCTTTGCGGTCGGAGAAGATATGACAGAACGTCGTTGGGATATTTCCAACCGCGTTCGATATCGGCTTCGACATTCGAACCGTTCCTTTTTTTTTAGATGATCCCATCGACGTCGACATGAAAACTAGTGGTTCATTATTTTGTAAATGATTTTTTTCCCCCTCAACATTTCCGACGTTTATTGAGCTCTTTGATGATTTGGGGTTTTGAGCGAATTTAAATCAATCTTGCTTGGAATATCCAATAACAATATTTCAGTCGGTCTTTAACCTTTTCGTTAGTGAGCAAATTTAAAATCGATGAAGTCGTTGTTGTCATAATCGCTTTACACCGATTACTTTCTGTCAGCTCCTAATCAGCGCAAGACAATCTTCAATTGTAAATGAACACTTGACAGTGAATACAAAACCACGTCATTTCTTTACATAAACAATGCACAAAAAATCGATTCATTTGCTCCTCCTTTAGAAGGAAATGATAATTGAACAAAGACTCATTCAACACGCAGCGAAGAACGGCAAGCAGTTAAATAAACAAACACTCTCGATAACACACAATATTCGGTAATTTCTTTGCGTAAACAAATAACACACTTGAAATCGAAATCATTATAAGTCAATAAATTTGGGCTTAACGATCTATACAATCACGCGATGCATGTGAAGAAGCTCTCCGTCTCAGTCTCCCGAACTGCGCTAAGTTCTCTCTGTCTCTGTCCGCCTCGGAGCTTCAATGCACAAGAGTGCTCTTTCTGAATAGTGATGGTCAAAACGGATATTTCCGTAAGTACTCCCATACAGGTTATCTCTTTACATATTGCAGGACGAAGGCCTCTTTACTACTAAAATAATTAAATTCATCTTCTCATGCACTCAACGTTGAAGGTAGCATGACCTTTGAACGTTCACTCAGCGGAGCATCCAGGCAAACATATCGAAGGATATACAGTAGACTCTCGATTATCCGGACTAATTCTGGGAAGGAAAAACACGGATAATACAAATCACCAAATTTCTACTTGGTTACGAATATATTATCATATTTACTATAGTTTTTTTTAACAAATTTCTAATATCACTTTTTTTTAAACAAAATTTTCTTAAAGTTTTTATTTCATTATATTCAAATCGTCTTTGTTCAGCGTAATTATAACTGATACTATCACAAATTGATATCTTCAAAATGGAATTGTCATGAGGGTCGTCGTATAACCTTGGCTGATGGAAGACATGCTTCTCGCGGTCAGATCCCATGGTCTCGCTCGTGATTAATAAAGAAGTTATCTATGACGAGAGTCTTTCCATTCGAGTGGTATGTAGCATTATCAATTGCAAATATAAAAATTCATTCCCCGGGATCAGTCCCGAAATCCCGGGATCGGAATTTTCAATAGTTTAAGAAATTACATTGATAAATTTGATCAAAAAATACTAATAAATCCATTTGTTTGATATAAAATATAATTTGAAGGCGAAAACATTTTATTTATTTAAGAAAAGATAAAAATACAACTCAAAAACAGATAAATTGAACACTAAAAAATTCAAATATTATTATGAAAATATGCCCTAAGTAAAGCATCGAGTGTTTCGTCATTTAGTCTGGATCTGATTTTGGAAGCCAGGCAACTTGCTGCTGAAAATGCACGCTCAGTCTCCACCTTCGTTGGAGGTATCGTCATCAGATATTTAAATGCTAGTTTGACCGTGTGAGCCCCTATTTTCGTATAACACCATCAATGTTACTGATAAAAATCCTCTCTGCCGAGATACGGACTAATACTCGCAAATTCCCGTTATTCCGACAAATTATTTATTTCCGTCGCTGCAGATGAATACTTGTATACTATAATACTTTGATGTGATTCGTAATTATATTACGGAGGAATAGAAAAAATCTGAACCCCGTATTTATTATATTTCATATCGATATTCCCATTTTTAGAGTCGAGGCGTAGTAAATACATCACCGGTAGGGAAAGGTTAATATAACAATTTGAATAACATATATGTACTGTATATATGTATACATAGATTAGACAGTCACTGCCCCTAGGCGTCGCCTAAGCTCGCCAATTAGTAGTCTCGATTTAGTAGACATGTTTAGCAGTCATGTGGATTTTACTGAAAATTACTTTTTGTAGTACAAGAAGTCTAAGCCCCCGTTTCATAAAATTGCATTGCACATTTCTGCTTGATGATATGTATTCTATATATGGATGTGACATTAACTCATATAAAATTGATTTAAGTATCAAATATATAATGTGTATCTATCACATTATTATATTTTTCTTTTTTGGATAACTTTTAAATATTAATGAGTTTTTCGTGGAAGGCTAATAAAAACTATTTGAGACAAACGTGTTAGTTTTATTAGTAAAGGCTTTCCGGAATTATTATAAGCCGAACTTATCAAGAACAACCTGGATAAATCCGAACGTCGCATTTGAGAGGCATACATGCTAGATCCGATTTAGCCCGCATCCAATAGGTTAAATAAAGTATCTAATGTCTAGGCTACACGTTTTTAACGTCGAAATGTAAACCTGTCATAAAATCCGAGACGATTACGAAGGCGTCGTTCGAATCATATTTCAAATTATATATTATAGCGTCATTTGGTACACGTACGTTATATGTTCAATGTCTGTTTATAAAGTGCATCTATTTGACATTCGCATAAATCAATTTGAACTTACGAGATTATTTATATGGTCATTCGGCGATTTTATCAGTGTACACATATGCATTGACGTAGGATGATATTCTTCATTTCCGACAGTTATTAAGTATTTTAGTATCGAAATGTGGCCATAACCATTTTTTTGCAATAAATGTGTCAATTTTATATAGCCATATAAAATGTGCTACTCATTTTTTTTTTAAATAATAAATCGCATGATAACGTGATATCTTTAAAATATTCATAGTGTTATCGATGTATACATATATCATATTTGGCATGGATGTCTGTATGTTCAATGTGCAATTTTAAAAACCGTGACGTTTCTGCATCATGTTTTAAATGCTGCGTCAAGTATATAAAACTGCACATTTTAATGGTAATGTTTTGATAAAATATTCAAAGATCTATGGTATCGCATTATAAGCGTTGATGTCAATGACGTAAATGTTGAATATGATGGTATTATCGTATGAAAATGCATGTCGTGCAAGCAATTGGATTTCGCTTTTAAAGGGTTGCAGTAAATTATGCATGTCCTCGTTCGCTTTAAAATGTAAAGCAAATTCTAAAAAAATAAAATGTCATAATCGTCCAAATATATAACATACACACCCATTCATTCCGCTCGTTAAACACACTTGGATTGTCCTGTCGTATTTACATAAATATAATTTGTAACATGAGATTCTGAATAGAGGCGGACTATTAATTTGCATATGCAAAAAAAAAGCGTAACAGTCAAATGCTAAATTTATTTCAAATCTCCTCACATCCTTATTGCTCCTGTCCCCATAAAATCCATTTAACGGCAATTCCACGCGTCAAATCCGCAGCGACATCATTAGACTTTTCAATTCAATGATTTCCAATTTGCATACGAATGGAATTGCAATTGCTTGCATCCATTCGACGCGAGTTTCTCAAATGTTTTCCCGCATTAAAAACTCGCACAGCAATCAGTCTTTTTGAGAGTCTGCGAACGACCCTCTTTATTTTCGTACCCAGTGTATGCTCGCAATTAAGACGAAATCCAGCGTCGCAAGTGTTTTCAGTCGCTTCGAATTGGGGGATGCGAGAAGAATGCGTCCATGATTGTGTTTTCCATTTTTGTGATCATTAATCCCTACGACAAACAGTCGAGCCGACTGCTGAAGGGTTGAAAGGCCGACGCGCTGCAGTTCGCGTGTAATTTATGCAAGCAGATGTAAAATCTGTCGTCATACAAACGTCATTCATGCAGACGGCTTAATGCAATTGCTCTTTACCGCATTGCACCCCGTCGGGGAGGATGTCGTAAGTGAATGCGCCATATAATTTACTCCCTGCACTCATCCGTCAATTAAGCCCTGTGAAATATTCCCGCAGTCGCAATTATTCCACCTATTCTGATACGAAAAATGCACTGCTAAGTCACACGTGTAATAATGCGTGCTGCGTACTGAAATTCGGTAGCAAAGTGGAGGCAAAGTTTTCATTTAATCCACGCCGGTGATGGTTAAAATTCCAACAAAATGTTTGAGTATCACACCATTAATTATTTCAATGGTAGAGACAACATCGCAGAACAAAAAATGACGACCAGAAATGAACAGCGACTTTCCCGGAAATGGTTAGGGGGATGAAGACCGAAGCAAAGCGCAGAAAAGTCATTCATTTTTGTGAAATTTGTCTATCAACTCAATTCACTTCACATTGAGAAATAAACTTCGTATAAAATTCTAAAATAAATTCAAAATCTCGTAGATAGATTGGATGCAAGTGGATCTTTCCTAGACTTAAAAACTCTCCAAATTAAACACTCCTCGCAAAACTTTTTTTTGATGTAGGCCAGGTTTAGCTACAGTTAAAGCTTCTGTACCCTTGGTCCAATACCGTTTACATTGGATATTCTCATAAGGTATCCAACTTTCATCTCCAGTGACAAGTCTCTTCAAAAAAGTTTATTTGAGTCAGTCAGTTCATGAGGAAGCCACACATCTGAACGATTGATGTAGCCCATTTTTATCAGATGATTATGGACGGATGTTCGTTGACTTGTTAGCTATTTCGCGAACAGTATATGTCGGATTTTCTTCAACCATGGCTTTGATTAGATCTGTGTTCATTTGCGAAAGAAACTTATGGGACAACCTAATAGCTATGCATCGCCAATATACTTTTCTGTGTATTTTTTGAGGTGGATTTTAGTAATCGTTTTTAGCGATTTGAACTCACGACGATTGAGTTACTAATCCGACAGCTTAATCGCAAGACTACCCACGGTTGTATATAAGTGTGTGCAAAACTAATAAACAGTTGTGTAAAAAACAAGTTGCAGCGAATGATGGTGATTGCTGATCCCGCAAACAATGTGTTAAATACATTTTAAAATGCTAACACTTGTGCTTGTGTACATTGAATTAATGATTAATTATTGTATCAATTACCATATTATCTCAAAATTCCGTAAATATTATATTATAAATGCAAGTAGTTTTATCTAGAACTTAGGTAGTTTAGGTAATTTGGACGCAATTATATCTATTAATAGTAGTAAGGTATTTTTATATGAAACTCTTCAATTGCACTATATTTAGTATTGAAAATACATAAAATTATGATGTATAGAATACATCGAATCGCGTTATTGAGACGTTATCGATAGATTGTGGAAGGTTTGAATTTATACAAATAAATACGCTTGTCAAATTCCTTATCTTTACGACAATCCTCTAGAATTCATCAGAATCCACCGTATTTGAATTTCCTTGTAAAATAATAATTTTGATGATTTTTTCATTTGAATTCAAAGTTTTGGTAATCGTGTATTACATAATGAGCTGCTAGCATGCAAAATCGTGATACATGTTGCTAAATATGATTAACTGATTAGTATTTAGTATTGATTCACGTCTAAATATAAATATATAATATTGCTCAGAAGATTTTGCAAACAGTGGGGTTTTTTTTTGCATTGAATGATTCTAAATCTTAAATTTTAATTTGTCGATTGCGCTTTATTAAAAATTTGTCGCGAAATATTGATATAACTTTCATATATCTGTTGTCTGATGTATGGCGGTGCAGTCGCCTATTTGCGATCGAATTCCAGTGATTCAATCAATGATATAATGAAACGATTTCAAACGTATTGTTTATATTTACGCAAAGAAATGACAGAATATTGTGTGTTTATTTATTTATGTACAAGCTTCATATACGCTGCATCGGTCCTGGAAGATAAATTGATTTGTATGACGATAAGTTTGGCGGATAAGCGCAAATAGCATCTAAGATTTTGATGAATTTAAATTAGCTCTCTACTCGAAGGGTTAATATCAATGCAATCGAAATTGGCAGACAAAAGTAAAGAATGATCAAACAAATGTGAACAGATGGACCTGATTGCAGTTCAGATGTAACTCGCATGCAATTCGCTTTGATTGGGGCGCGGATTACAGTCTTTTGTTGGGATTGAATGTATCCCCCGTTCGATTGAGGCATAATCCTATTCTCTATCTTCCGCCAATATTCTGAATGTGTCATTTATTGCTGATAAAATTCAGGCGAAGTTCTTAGTCGACAGTTTTTGACGCTTTAATTTCGAGACTAAATTTGAATATGACATGGGCACGTCACTATTTTAATTATCATTTATTTTTGTGTCTAACAATGGACTCTCGTAAGTCTCGGTCGTTCTTTATCTTCGCGCTTCATCTCTCGACTCGACGCAGGTAGAAGGATTTCCTCAAAATTTGAAGAGTGTCAGAGATTATGGCCACGAGTGGCCGTTTGACTGACAGCCACATGGGATTTCTTTTGGTCTACGTCTAAAAACAACACACTTATATTTCGAATCGATCGCATGCGGCCGTAATACCCTGGGCATTACCTGGAAAATCCGATTATCGCCCGAAAAAGGGTACTCTCGAGGAGCGTGCGACAGAAGGAAGACGTCAGATTTAAACGGACTGGAACCGCAGGTGATTATTAATTCCCTTTGAGGATCTATAATGCTGCAGGTCGTATGTTTGTTCTTCGAAGGCTCGAGGCTTATACTCTTGCAGAGTGCTAAAAGTTCGATTGTTGGTTTATCATCAGCGTCGAACTTTCATGGGAACTGAGGAATTATAAATAAATATTGATACTTGCACCTTTTAGTACCTGTTCGATGAGCTTATTCGTGTACATTTTAGCACTATGCTTTCAAGCATTGTTGGTTTTAAATGCTCTGAGCAAACTGTGATCGTGGACTTTCTATTTGCTCGGAAACGTGCTTGGCAAGAAAATTATTAAGAAATTCATTTTCTTCGAATAAATCTAATCGATTCTGTATAATAACAGCCCAGCACATTATTTCACGTAATTCCTATGTGTTCTTTTTTGTATGCTACTCTGATATACGTTTAATTATATATATGCGTCGCATAGAAAATGTGGTCCAATGATGTATGATAAACACATATGTTTGAGCAATTATCAAACCGGGCAAAGGTCCCAAACGCGTATAAAAAAGTATTATTTACTCACAGATTGAGAATGTTCGACACGAGAGGGTTCGTGGTAATTTTATTTGGTCCGGCGTGCATTTGTCCCTTGTAAGGGCGTTCATACAATGTTATGATCACCGCCCACCGACGCGATCCATCATGGTCATACTTGGGGTATGTATTTTTCGAGTTTTCGACTGGAATTCGATCTCCCACCTCATTGATCATGCATTATCGGGCCGCTTTGATTGTTAACCGGTGCACCGCGGGGTCGAAAAACGAACATGCTCGTGAAATTTTCGTCGTGTCGAATGCCAATCAATGCCACGGATTGCTTCGTGACTTGTTGTATGTAAAGTCGAAGATGCGTGTGCGATGATGATATATGATTGCCGACGGCGATCGCTGTGTTTTGCAATTTTTCGCCGATTAGCATATGTTTGTTTTGTAATCAATTAGATGAATTGGCAGCGCTTGAAATTGGCTTAGACCAGCGCTGCTCAAATATATTAGACATCTTATAATAACCACATTAGTTCACGAAGGGTCTCAAAAAGGCATAGGATGCACTTTTTGCTTATGCATAATTTGCATCATATTATCATCCCAGATTTCTTTGAGACGATACACACAAATCTTCGATTGATCTAATAATGTTTGTTATATAAATATTCGCACTATTTTTCAAAATTTATACGTAATTAACAAATTCTTATTTTGTTTCAGGTAAGAGACACATTTAATCTCAGTTTTAAACGATTCTTATCCAGGTAAGTCCTAATATTGTAATTAAGTGGGTGTATCACATTGATAAATAAAATGTTCTGCTACTAAGATGTGCGAACCGAGCCTGATTAGCTTATATTCACGTCTCCTCGGGCCATACGCGTCTATAATCGCAAACATCATATTTTAATTCTGGTTGCAAAATTTTTGCCCCCTAATATGACATTTTTGATCCAGGTAATCCGACAAAAATTTTGCAAGGCGTTGTCGGACTAGAGTACTGCGACCCCTTGTAGTCCGGATATTTTTTGGAAAGGATTACTTGTAATTATTATAGAATTAAAATCATAAACACAATGACCATAGCAGTTATAAAAAATGAAAACCTGTTAACGTCATCAAACGTATTCCATGATGATTTTTGAAGTGTTTTAACTATCTCATGCCAGCTACAAAGTCTTCTTTTTTGTTCTCTTTGTAAAACAACTTTGCTTTCATAGTCAATATGGACTGAGAAATAGGCGTATGTTTGTTCTTTTTCTGAAGAAAATTCCTTATACAAAGCTTCCACCACCTCTGGATGTTTAGCTTTCTTGAAAATTTGCCTCTTACTTGCCAATCCATTACGATTTAGGCGGTCCAGAATCACACTTTTGCATTTTTTTACATAGGCGAAGCTTTGTCGTACATATGTGGTATACTTTATTGGGATGTTGGACTACAAGAGGCGCCGGATTATACTGGAGCCGGATTATCGCGGGTTTACTGCGTCTGAAATGCAAATATCGTTCCCTTTCTCCCCAGCACTAGCCCGGGTAATTGCGAGTATACTGTGCCTACAAAATTTAGTGCATTACAGATCTATTTTATGTATTACAACCCTGACTAATTTGAAATCAATAATTGTGAGAAAAATGCAAATGAAATCATTTTATACTATCAATTGTTATTTTAAATCACATTCACAATATCATGGTCTATGGGGAACATTTTCGTTTTTCATGCATGGCAGTTAAGCGGATATACAAACAGGCGAATCAATAAATTCCGTATTGTATGCAAAATTGTGTTGCAAATACGACATTGTTTGTAGGTTTGCCTTGTATTTCGCTCGAGCCAGTCTCAGATGGGGTATTAATTTCGTTGATTCATCCTTTGTCGTCGGATTTTCTATCCATTAGCCCTGATTAATGGGAGATTTATCATCCCTAAGTGATGAGATACGAGCTCTTGTTTGTTATGCCACTCCATCATTTCCCAAAGTGAAGGTTGCTGTCGCCCGTTCCCCGTTTGTATCTAATAATTTATTCTGTACCTTTTTGTGTGTGTACATACGAGTCCGGGAGAATACCCGACGATTGTGTACGACATCGATCATCCTTTTTTTTCAATAGCGGACCTCGACAACAAAGAAACTGGCCATCACAATATGAACTACGGCCGATTGGGCATTAATTTGGAGCAAATTCGTATGTGTTATGTAGATTGATATCGGTGGATCTCGGACGAGACACCGGCGCTAGAAGATGCTATCGGAGGTTTTCGTCATCGTTTTGATCGATGATAAATAGATCGCCGGCGATGTTCGGTAGCTTTTTTCGTCGACAGTTTTTAATTATCGCCCTATATACAGGTAGTGGTAGCCAATTATGATATGGAAGATAAATAATGGTGGATTTTTTCCAGTCGGGCTGTATCCGAAAAGGCTGATTGGCATGGTTGTCTTTGACGGATTGCCGTGATAGAGAGTTGATTAATTCGTGCGCCGCAGGGAAGGAGCCCGGTTTCGAAGGCGGCTATCCTCGTTGCTGATGTACGACTTCTTGTGCCCACATTGGACACGATGATGAATCACCATCGACAAAAATTGATCGCAGCATCACCTTCGATTGTTTTATTCTAAATTACAAATGCTCCGGAGACCATCATCAATAATACCGCGAAGTGTGCGAAACGATAAAAACTGACAAGCGATGGAATTCTTCCATTTATTGCCGATGCGTACAGTGCAAATTTGTGGCCAACCTTCTCCTCGAGTACTTATTTTCGAATGCCTTGACCTTTGCGATCAGATATAGTCATGGAAGATACTAGGAATGATACATACATAGATTGCGGTTGTTGCTCTATCAATTATTTTAACCTTGCTGTGAGTTGTCCATCGAATGTGACGCGTTTTGCTTGAAATATCCATGCGCGCGCACTTCCTCATGCTAAGCTTTATTTAGTTGTTGTTGTTGCTATACTTGTAATTATAAAATACTTGCCAATCACGGCCTTCATTGTTCGAACGGTGCCGACCATTCGACGAGGGTCGAAAGCGCAGAGAGAATTAAGGGCAAAAATCGAGGCCAACGATTGCTTTAAAATGAAACATGACAGTTGTGAAAACAGTTCTGTAACACTAATAGTTTTAATTGCATTAAATAACTCTGAAAAGGATGAATTGACCAAGCGTCAGATCTGACTCAATCCTCAATTAATTTGTGGTTCAAGTAGGGGTGTGGTTATTTATTTTCGCAATGCAGTCGGTAATATTGGAACGATTGATGATATATTAGAAATGTAGTAGGGTGATTTATATTTTACTTGTGCTCTAATCAAGTATTAGTATAGTACAGGGATGTCGAATCTGTTTGATAAATGGGTCAAATTTTGTTAATTATTTTTTTAAACACTAACTATTTACAACTGTCCTTTATTTGGAAAGACAGGTTTATAATGTTAGAAATTTATAATGCATTCGGGCCTCGTATAACACGGTTATATGGTTCCGCAAAAACATCGTTTTATACAATGTTGGAAGTTCATACAAAATTAGGGTTTGCGTTGTAAAAAAACAAATCAATGAAATAAAACCTTTAATAACATATAATATAGCATTCATTCATCATCGCTGATCACTTATAATTCTATATGTTTTATTATTTTTCGAGATCTGTTGTGGGTTTCCATCATCAGAGAACTCTGGAGTATTTCTGGTTTTAGTCTTCAAAAAATTCGGTAATATTAAAAGCGATTATCCGCTTTTAGCGTATAAATCATTATAAGGTTCCAAAAGCTATTGTAATTCTCTTTTGAATTAAACTTCTTTCCATTATAGAATAATTTTCTAATTAAATCTAATTTAATAGCCAATTCTATGCCTTCATTTATTGCTTTTAATGTGAAACATGTATAATTGTAGTAGGTTCATTTAATATTTCGACTAATTCATAAAAACTGATACCAATATCATGACAAATATTTATTGTACTTTGGTATTCATCTTCTATTGTATTCCAATATGCTTTCAAATGTTCGCCAAGTATATTTTTCCCCTCAAACCGTGTTGTAAAAAACATGTCATAATTGATACGAATGTGTTGTATAAAACCGTGTTATACGAGGCTCGAATGTATTCATACATCCCGATTGATCCTCTCAATCCAGATGTACCTTAATTTAATGATTATTAAGAAATTTTCAAGCAACACTGAGATGATTTAATAAAATCGGGCTATGAATGACTGATTTGCATCCATAATTAAAAAAATATTGAATACTCATAGATCTTGCTTTTAAATTGATCCCAATTTAACTGTATGTGGAAGTTAATAGAAAATCAATACATAAATATTATCAATCCATAGATAAATCTCCCATGGAGACAAAATCTGCTTTACCAAGTTGATAGATTGATTCAATTTCATTGCTGATTTTTTGTGCTTGTATATAAACAATTTGATAAATACGATAGGTAAATTTTTGTAACACTTTGTAATTGCGGTGTTAAAGCATAGAAAATACTATTGAATTATTTTATTCGTCCTTGTTTTTGTCTTACATATTGAGCTGCCAAGTTGAAGGCCCAGGGCAGCAGATTAACCCCCCCATATGATAGGTGTTGGTTGAAGTACATATATTATAACATCGATTATTGCATTGATATCAAATTCTTCTAGAGTTTTGTATCTCGCCAGTATTCATCAGATTCTGAGAACATCTGTTCTGAATTGTTCGATTTGATTGGCATTTCCGAATACATGTAAAATGATTTCGATCTTTCAACAGCTAGTTCGGTTTATCAAATCATATTTGTCGTATCTCGAATCGACGATTTTATCGCGGATATTTTCATTCGGGAGCTAAGATAAACAGCGATAGATCGTCGAGAGCTAACTTTTCAATGGGGCAATTGTGTCGTTCCTCCTATTCGTATACGACATTGTTAAAGTGGGTTTTATCTGCGATGGCATCGGCTCTCTATTGTTGCACGAGCAAATAGTGTTGAAGAAGAAGCACATTCTGGGAATTTTATGAGTGTTTGGCTTGTGTTCGGTAGCAGTCTTCGAATCGTTCAAATTACAAAGGTTATCAGCGACATTGCACTTATCGGAAACCGTTGATATTGTATTCTCCTACTTTTTATTTATTAATTGTCAATGTCTACTTATTTGATAAGCACTTATCGTGGGCTCCGGCGTAGATAACGAAATTCACATCCAAATTTTCGATAATACTTTCCATATTTAATATCAATATGTACAAATATCAGGTGGTGGCCATCAGGTGGCTGGAAAAATGTGTTATTTCCACATATTTTTATTCGGAACCTAATCAAGCGATAAAGCGAATAAATGCGTGTTTTATTCGGTCAAACGTCTAAAAATACCAGTTTGAATTAGCATATAAAATGTCTGGAGAGCTATTCGTCGTGGTGATTTCTCTGCATTTTACCGTTTAATCAAGTGAGATATACGACGGGCTATTACAATTTTCTATAATGCATCTAATGAAAATCTAAACCAGTATTTAACGAGCCTTCTCATTTTCCTGCAGGGTATAATCTCGTGGCTTTCGCAGTGATCATCTAAATGTTATTTTATGCAAACAAAGCAAATTGTTAAGTTGCTAAATGGGCATCACATTAGCATGCACATCGTCGATGTATACGTTTTCTGTAGATTTCTTAGTATTTTTTAAAGAATTTGATTACAACATGTTAGGTAATGATTTTTTTTCAATGCCATTTTTAAAATAACTGCTTATATAATATTAGCAGGAGCAGCATTATTTAATTTGTGGGTTTTTATTACCCATTGTTTCATTCGCTCTGATTATTGATAGTACACCATGTTGCTTTTGTTGTTTGAAAAAGTTTAAGCAATTCAAAATGAATTCGTTTGGTGATGTTCCAATATACACAGAGAAGGTCCTTTTTCATTATTCAATGCTAGGAACAGGTACCCGGAAGAAAACCATTGTTTTTTTGCTTAAAATTATTGTATACGTCTCATCTGGACAAGAAAGACTTATGGATTATTCTATAAGTGTTTTAGCGGCAATTCATGAGAATACAAATTTCTTGTTTATTTAATTTACCTATATGTTGAAAGTGCTTCTGATTAGTTTAGGGAGCATTCTCGTTCTAGGAACATCCTTGTGGTGGAATAAAAACGGGATGGAGTGACGCAAATATCGTATTTCTTGAACCGTAAAAGTATTGTAATTTTTTTTTATCTTAACACATTACTTGTGGGGAAGAGAATCACCATCATTCGCTGCCACTAGCTGAATGCAGAATAAGGAAATCTCCTTTACATAAATACTATACGTTAAAAGTGTAAGACAAAAATGCGATAGTATATTTTGTGCCCATTAATTTCTCCTATTCTTCCAACTTCCCCAATATCATAAATGTTACTGATAAAAATCCTCTCTGTTGAGATACGGACTAAAACTCGCAAATTCCCGATTTTCCGACAAATTATTTATTTCCGTGGCTGCAGATGAATACTTATGTACTACAATACTTTGATGTGATTCGTAATTATATTACGGAGGAATACAAAAATTCTAAACCCCGTATCTGCTATATTTCATATCGATATTCCCATTATAAGAGTCGAGGTGTAGTAAATACATCACCGGTAGGGAAAGGTTAATATGACAATTTGAATAACATACATGTACTGTATCTATGTAGACATAGATTAGACAGTTACTGTCCCTAGACGTCGCCTAAACTCGCCAATTAGTAGTTACGCCACTGTTTCTAAGCGTCCAGATTTCGGCGAGAATGTCTCGATTTAGTAGCCTTCATTGTGCTGGTGTTAATGGCGCTTAACCTTTTCGTTAGTGAGCAAATTTAAAATCGATGAAATCGTTGATGTCATAATCGCTTTACACCGATTACTTTCTGTCAGCTCCTAATCAGCGTAAGACAATCTTCAATTCCACTTGCCACGAACACTCGTCATTTCTTTACATAAACAATGCACAAAAAATCGATTCAAGTGCTCTTCCTTTAGAAGGAAATGATAATTGGACAAAGACTTATTCAACACGCAGCGAAGAACAGCAAGCAGTTAAATAAACAAACACTCTCGATAACACACAATATTCGGTCGTTTCTTTGCGTAAACAAATAACACACTTGAAATCGAAATCATTATAAGTCGATAAATTTGGGCTTAACGATCTATACAATCATGCGATGCATGTGAGGAAGCTATCCGTCTCAGTCTCCCGAACTGCGCTAAGTTCTCTCTTTCTCTGTCTGTCTCCGAGTTTCAATGCACAAGAGTGCTCTTTCTGAATGGTGAAGGTCAAAACGGATATTTCCGTAAGTACTCACGAAAAGGTTAATGTATGGCAAGACAACAACCCCGCATACAAAGTGTCAATGCATTAGCTTTACTTACTATTTTTTTCTTGCGCCACACAGTACATATATATTTGCATCGAATGAGCGATTTAGCCGATTGTACAATCTTATTTATAGATAGTAAATGTTCGGCTCTGAATACTTGATCTATTTATGGACTTTTTTCCCATAAGCTTATCGCGGATTTCTTTAAATGCCAATTATCAGTATAAACGATGTCGACAGCATAATCCTCGTCGCAACGTCTACCAAGTTTTGTTCTACAAGGCGATTTGAGAAGCGCTGTCCATTATCCATCAAGTCGGGTCATCTTTCGAGTAATAACGTGATAATAACCGCCATCCATAAGGCTGCTGGCCATCTGCAATTTGCTGCGAGTTTCTCCGCAAATGCAACCAGCTCCTAAATGAGCATTTTGACCCGGAGTCGTCGACTTGCATTGGCCATGTCGATAATTGCTCGAATGACAGCCGTGTATTTGTTCACGTTGGCCATGAAATTGATGTCATTATTTATGATTTCTCCTCCAGCGGTACTAATGCTGGTCCATCGGAAGGGCTAAATCAGATGATTGAACGCATCTAGCTAAGTCTTGAGAGTGATTTCGTCAAGCGGAATGCTGGTATGAGTAAATTTGACGGAGCGCTCTTTGAATATGAGATAAATCATTTAAAAGCTGTCCATGGGGGCCGTCGAAGATCCTTTTCACTTATCGACGGCTCGTTTAGCGAGGCTGATATTTACTTAGCCAAGACACACCTATAATTTTAGTATTTAATCAAATACGTGCATAATAACGACCATTATTATCGAAAAATAATTACTATCGCTCACGGCGCATAATTGGTTTTCTCGACATTGGAATATTAATGTGGACTTTTTCGACGCTGTACGAATCCGGAGATCGAATCTAGAAACGGCATGGCCGCCTACTCGACCGCCGTTTAATTACACACTCGAAACTATTCGATTATCGACGAATAAATAAAAAAAACCGAATTCCGATTTATGCTTAATCCTTTAAAAATACGTTGATTTTCCGACGTTAATTAAAACTTCGTCCGGCCGCAATGTCTGAGATTTGATCCGTACTGCAATTCCCATATTTAATTACACGCCCGCTCATGTTGTTGTATCCGTAATTAATTATGCCATAATTTTAATTTGCGTCGAAATCGTGTGGTTTACGTTTTAAATTAATTTTTTGAATCACGTCGACACTAGTTAAATCTTCCTGAAGACATTTTAATTAGCGCTTCGCATAAAAACATCCATATTGATCGAAAAAATTACCTACGGAACGATTCTCCGTGTCGATCTAAGATAGATAATATTCGGCGTTGTATAATATAAGTCGGTGTCGGAAGTCGAGGAGATCACATCAACATTGAACGCATGTTAAAAAAATATGACCAAATTTAATTCAACGTGTAATCAAGCCAACTAAAAGCAGAGACGATGCAGTAGTAGAACCTTAGCGTAGTGCACGTTCGTAGAATTTGAGATCCTACTGATTTGGTTAACAGAGAAAGGTTCACTGAAGTATCACTGAAGGTTCGTGTTGCATTTGCGGGGATGTTTTTGCGAAAAATTTCCGCCAAAATGCGGTGTGTTGATACCCAGACGTTGAACTACAGTCAGAATTTGCCTGATATGATTTATCATTTTTTTGCGGTAAAATCTATTCTTATTATATTCATCAGTTCGCACTCAATATTGTATCATTAACTCGTATAGTGGTGCAGTCGTCTATTTGCGATCGAATTCCAGTGATTCAAAAGAACACTCTTGCATATTGAACTCTGAGAGAGACAGAGACGGAGAGAGTGTATTGCGTATATCGTACGATTGTATAGATCGTTAACCCAAATTTACTGATCAATTATGATGTGTGAATGATATAATGAATCGATTTCAAGTGTATTGTCTATGTTTGCTTGAAGGAATAATCAAATATTGTGTGCTATCAACAATATGTATTTATTTATGTACAAGCTTCATACACACTGCGATGGTCCTGACAGATAAGTGGATTTGTACGGATGATAAGTGGCGAACAAGCAAATATAGCATCTAAGATTTTGATGATTTTAAATTAACTCACTTTTCAAAGGGTTAAGGACAATATCGGATAAATCAATTAATATTTGTCGTTTTTGATCACCATTTGATCAATATAAATGTTTTTTTTTCCCCAATATATGAAATGAAAATATTGCATTTTTTTAACTTACTCATCATGGCATACATTCAGTATTAAAGGCCGCTTTATTCGATCAAAATTAGTTGCATTTTTTGCGGATAAATTAAATCGAGCCAATGTACACTGAAATAAATTGCCATTTTCTCAGTCCATAATTTAAGTTTAATTTTCATGTTAAGTATAAGCGTTGAGTGCACGTTATAATCATCGCATGAAGGGTGCAATTTTGCATGTAAAATCTCCTTGAAGGTCCCGAACGTTTGTCCCTGTCCTGTCATATACCATCGTTCAAAGACGAAACAGGACGACTTGTCGTGATGATGGACGGCCGACGATACAATGCTCTGGACGCAATTCGCGCTCCTATGAAAGATGCGAATTTCCGCAGTTTCTTCGGATTCAATCATTGGAAACAAAGGCGGTCTTTTATTTTTTAATCCATCATCGCTACTGAGAATCCCGGAGCCATTCACCAAAGCAGCAGGTTCTTATGAAACTCGTTATTAAATTTAAGCATCTTTATGTAGTTGAGATAATTGGTCAGATCGGCGATGCTTTATACCGGACGGACTGCGGGTCGTTGTCGAGGTTTTTTTTTTGTTTCTTTAACAAACATTCAATTATGTTTGAAGCCCCTCGTGCATAATTAAGAGTAGCGAAAGGCGGATTTATTACAAGTCGAAGAGCGTGTCTGGTACGTATGTGGCTCTGTTACATGTTCGACAATCATCGCTAACATCGTTGTTGACCCGGTGTTTTTCGATGTAAATTGGGTCTTTTAACAGTCGTTTACGATTGCCATTGACTTGTTACGTTTGATAATGGACCGTGAACGGGCCAATTTAAATCTTACGCTGTTATTCAATTACGTGGAGAATAAATATTTGGCGAGGCGAAATTCCCATGAAATGTTTTCGCTTAAGAGCAAATCGATTTTTCGCTCCATTTTGGCCCGAAATGTTGTTTTAATGGTTTGTATTCTGTTTGGGGGTTGGGTTAAAAGCAGAATCTGTTCGATTTTTTTAATCCCGGAAACTACATCGAAATCGAATGCCTAAATTAGCTGTTTTTCCTTGGTTTTTATATTAAGTGTTGCGTTGGAATGCTTTTAGAGCGAAATTCTGAGCAACGTCCTTAGACTCTCTGGAATATATTTTGTGTGAAAGAGGACTGGAATTCTATGGAAAAAAACACATGCTATGACATAGCTCATAATTCATGATGGATTAGACAAGGAACATTTTTTCTTTGGCGGCCTTTTTTCTTGCAACACGGACGCGAATGTGCCAAAATCCATAATATATACGGCATATGGACTGTTTCAACGATGGAATAAAATTGAGCGACGAAGCTTGTCAGCGATTATGAAGTTTGGAGGATATCATTGGTTCATAATTGAGGTTCACCATCAGTCAGGACTACCGTTTATGGAGAGAAGTACGCGTGCATGTAATCGATTTGATTCGTTTGCCTCAGGGCGCCACTGGTAGATCGCAGGCTGGAGATCTCCGAAAGATGAAATTGGCGTGAAAATCGTTTAAGCATGCCGCTCCTTTTGATGGCGGATGAGGATGAGGATATGCCGGCCTTGTTTATTTACCAAGAGTCCAAGAAGAGAGACTATTCCATTCGCGAAGCACTCCTTCTGGCTGTCGGTCGAAGGCTCGCAATGCCAAGGGGTGGGGCGTTTCATGCTTCGCTCTTGACATGCAAAAAATCGAGAGTGAATAACAAGCATCGGCTGTATCTTCCATCTTATAAAAAACTAGAAACTTGCCGGCATATAAATTAAACGCTTGTTAGATGTTTACCGCTCGTTGAACACCTTCCCGAAGCCGTGCGAGATGAGGATACGTCGTCCAGCTACAACATCAAAGCTTTTGGCGCTCTTTTGCTGCCATCCGTCGACAATCGACGAACATTCAATATGTACGAGCGCCATTATATCAAGGACATTTCAATTGATCCTTCGGAAAGATAAATTACGACTTACTTTTGTGTTGCACAACTCTGGACCTCTCCGAAACTATCCAGGTATATAAGGGTCCACCTGGCCCATGCGACCTCAATTAGGATCAACTCTTTCCTTTTGACCTTCTTCGGTTATCCTTTTTTCCCATCGAATGCATACACCTGTCATACCTTCGAAATATGGATATTTTATGGAAAACGAGCCGTTCAATAAATTCCGGTAAACGTAAAAGAAGTCATATGGATAAAAATGTATTCCGCCTCTGCACTTCAGATCCATTTCATCGACGTAAATATCATTGAAATCAAAAAAATATCTAATACACGTTCGTCAAATTTGAAGACTTATTGATTTTTAACCAACGGAAAAATGCACATTTGCACTATAATCATAAGTAAGAGGCAAACTTTCAAGAGATGGATGCTTTGTATATGTGGTTTCTTCAGGAAAAAACAGATATACACCTATTTTTGAGCCCATATTGACCGTGAAAGCAAAGTTATTTTACTTCAAAAATCGTTTGAAGACATTTTTAATTTCATTTTTATAACTGCTTGACGTTAATTCTATAATAATCACAAGTACATTTCAAAAAAAAAATCCGGACTACAAGGGGTCAGGGGCAGTACTCTATAGTCCGACAATGCATTGCAAAACGTTTGTCGGACTACCGCGGGTCTACTGTATATCATCATCATCATCATAGTGCAGCCACTGACAGTCCACTACAGAACTATGGGCCTCTTCAATATCCATTCATAGGAAGGGGTTACATCCATTTCGTCTGTATCATACATTCACCTCCTCATTCGCTCGATATTGAAGGTAGCATTACCACCGAGTTTTATTTTGAACGCTCACCCAACGGGTATCCTGAGTGAACGTATTGACGAACACTTTCGCGAACGTCTCGATAAGGAGTTTGGGGGGTTTGTAAAGACTGAGTAGTTTTCATAGGGAGATGGTGGAAAACTACTCTAGACGACCTTTTTGACTCTACTGGAAAGGGCTTTCTGGAGTACAAGGAGTCCAGTCCCCCCTTTCCTCGCTAGGGCGTTGCCGGGGTAGGGTGAAGACATACGTGACGCTTAAGTGCATCTCGGATTCGCTCCTACACCAACTGAGGGTGTCTCCCCGTCACCGTACAACTTACCCGAGCGAATTCGAGACTGAGTGGTTTCGCCATTTTTTCAGGTTGCCCCTCTCAGTTCGGCGATTACAAAATGATATAGAAGTCAACGGAACGAACGTATATAAAAGGACCATTATCTAACAATAATACTGTTTTAGCGGCAATCCCTTATTTTTTAAAAACAAGTTTGCACCCCGGGAACTAATTTCCTTTTGAACCAATCTTCAAAAATATCTATCTACGCCTTTATTTGGCTATAATAATCGACAGGAAGATTTTTCATTTCATGCGTTTATGCAAACGAACGAGAGATCTTTTGTTTTCAAGCAAAATTTTGTTTAGCAATGAAGCTCATTTCATAAATACAATCTGGGTTGATGAAAATCCTCGTGTTATTCAGCAAAGATATCTACACAAAGAAAAATACTGTTTGGTATGTATTTTTAGGCAAATGGAATCATTCTAATCAAGTTGTACGTTGAAGTCAATTGTTAACCACCACGTGAATAATTCTTTTACTTTGCAAGAAAATTGTTGCTTGTCAACACATGATGATGTTAGTTTTATTTCGAATGTGATTTGTGTTGATAATAATTCATTCGATCCAATCATTTAGATTTATATACATATTTTTGGGTGTGTAATATAGAAAAAAATTGTATTAATTTAAATAATATTCAGCTCTATTTAAGATGGAATGCAGTATTTTATCGCAACGCTAAGCAGTCATCATTGTCTTTGTTGGAAATAATTTAATGAAGCTTATGTTCTTTTTTTGCTCGAATGCTATAATGATTGCCTCGTTTGGTCATAAACGCGGACATAATCCTAGTACGTGTGAAATTCGATTATGATCGGCTCCTTTGAAACGGCAGGACGGATGATTTGTCAAAAGCGTCGTTTCGGGCATTTTCATATAATTAATTATTTTTATGCAAATTGTGGCTGATTTATTTTCGAAAACTTGTTCGATGTTTGTATATAAATTCGGGGTCGTTAACATGAGCGCGCAAGAATCGCTCGTTGCGATTCCTCCGGCCTCAAGTTTGCAACGTCATCTGTTTCGACACACCAATTAATTTCGGCTCCCCTTATGACCGAATTTCCAAGTCGGATATATGCCAGACCCTTCCTCCCGACGTCAGAACTGTATCGGCCAGATGCCGATTTGATTTATGTCCTTGCGAATAACTTTGTCCGAATCGCTTGCAATAATCGATTTCTTCTCTTTCTGTTCCAGGTGAGAATTGAGCTCTTTCGAAGCTCGGGTGATACGGGAGAGGCTGTACGTGAGTAGATATGATGAGAGTCGACTATATGGCTGTAAAATAAATATACAGAGTGCCGAGGTCGGGCTCGTTGTAGTTTTGACACGTTTCAAAAATTAAATTGCCTGCCTCTTTTGAGCTGTCAGATGACCGTTCATCAGAAGAGATTGCTCGCCGGACGGAGTGCATAAGTTTCCACATCCTCCGCACATTTCAAATCCACCTGTCTCCTTTGTAGTCGTTCCGAAACGTTGAGGATGGTCGGATAATATATTCATAATTTTCTTAAAAGACGATCTTCGAAGTGTTCTATCAAGACGAACTTATACGTATTATTAACTCCACGCTGCAGGCGAAAAATATAAATGACAACTATCTTATTAACAAGCTTCAATATCTTCTTTAATCCAATAACGCTTTATTTTTGGACTAGATGTCGGCCCAATTGTACAACATCAAAATATTTAGATATACATTTTTAACATATTTCAACAAAAGACAATAAATCGTTTATGTTTGCCGCCCCCAAACGTATGTTTACGTACGCAGCATAAACATTCAACACCACACTGCCGCACAAATCAGTCAATTTTCAAACGAAATAGCAAATAAGATAATTTTAGCACGCAATGTATAGAAATAGGGGAATACTCGATCACTATAAACACGGTTTAGTTTGGTTTTAAGTCATTTTATAAATACAAAGCTTAATTTTGGACTGTTGAGATGCTTATAATTTTGTTTGTTTTGTTTATGCTTATGTTCTTACGGAAACATAAATGGCTGAATATTTAGGCTATTATTAAAGCTCATCATGTACGCATAATCTACTGCAAGATAGGAGTTTCTTTGATATTTATTCATGTAAATAGATTAATTTTTGTAGACGTTGAAGTCAGCATGTCGTTGGTAAAATATACTCCAGATGTTGATTTTGTTCTGTTAAACCTGTTGTTGTGCGGTAGATGCGTTCCGCGGAAAATCGCGCAAAAAAAGCTATAACTTACACGGAAAAAGTGAAGATATGTTTCATGGATTTTAAAAACCGCATAACTTTGAAACAGCCATATAAAATATAACGAAACTCGCATAAAAAAAAAATCCGTAAGTACATATTTGGAATTTTGGAAATTCCTTTGGTGAATGTATCTTTAAAAGTCGAAACATTCGAAAATGCAAAAAATAGTGTTTTTGTGGCGGAAGAGATTATTATACCTACTCTGCTCCTAGTCGTTTTTGCACTGTTTTTTTTAAATTTAAATTAGAAAGTATCATGATATTAGATCGTCGATTGAAGAAAGGCTCTAATCATCGTAATGATGAACATAAAAATCAATTGTTGATAAGTGCTGTTATGTACGATTTTTATGGCCCAATGTATAATGGTTTTTTTCTATTGCAATATCTATTCTCTCTCCCATCGAAACCCCCTTTTTGGTTCAGTATATACATTTATATGGATGTGCTATGTATTTTGTATATGAAATTCGATACACTATAATGTTTTCGCGGAAGTACATCACTCTTTTCAAAACATTTCTTTTAAAAAATCAAGAACATCGGTTTATGGCGTACAAAAGCTGAAAATATGTAATTTATGTTAATTTGAAATTGTTTTCTGATCAGATCGATTATTTTTTGTTTCGTACCAGGTGGGAACGCTTATTTTTCATCGATCAACGTCAGTCAAAATCTATAATCGATTTTGAATTGCAAGCATGTGAAAGAAATCGTCGAACATATCGGTCGCTCCTCGCGGAATGATTTATTAAAAGTTTGGCCGTATGAGCGTTGGTATTTTAAATTTCAATTAACTATTACAAGACACACAAGAGCGCCAAAAAGAAAATCACGTTGGCTGATTGAAATTTCGTTGCCGCATAAATCATTCGTGCGACGAGCTTCAGAGCTGGCATTAAGCTCAATTTTATTGCAATTTCTTGTGCATTGATAATTGCATCGATCTGTCCGGCCATTAAGTCATCAAGTTTCAATAATACATCTTCCTCCTGGATGCAGACTAATATAATAAACGCTATCGGCCAGAGGCAGTCCTCCTCTGTTATTACAATCATTACAAAAGCATGCACGCTGTATTTATTTTAATCTGCCTGTGCAAACAAACCCTTAGCGGAGGGCGTCCGCCAAGAACTGGTTCCGCCGAAGAAATCCACTGGCCAATTTATTTGCAAATATAAACCGACGGCGAAAATGAAGTACGAGTCGAAACATTCTATGCCCCTGTATTTTCTCTTCGGCTTGTTTGTAAACATGTGTGCAAACATAAGTCAAAAGCTTTCGAGGCCGCCTCAAAGGCGGCTTACGGCGCACGACTAAATAATTACGAAAAATTATCTTGTCGGCAAAAAAATCTGTATGCAAATATAACGCTAAGTCATCGGTGAGCTTTTTCATTTTACCGACATATCAAATTTTATTCCATTTCATTCGGTTTGGTTTTTATCACGATGATTGCTGCGGCTACAGTTAGAATCTAACTGTTATGGGATCATGCTATAAACGAATATTATGGATCTTTTCATAAAAATAGAGACATAGATGAAAAACCATATGCTCAAATTTGAATGCAACACAGTTCATAAACGATATGATAAGTTAATACATTATCCAAATGAGAAGTGCTCTTATTAACTGAAATGAGGTGAAATTGGTAACGCTTAGTTTGGCGTACTTTTTTAACGCATTGACGCACAGTTACCGTCAAATACCGTCATGCGTCGGTAGATAATACAGTGGAACATCGGCTTACGCGATGACCACACACTACACATGTATTCTCCATATTTTTAAAATTGGGGGAGAAAGCCAAGTATGGCATCAAATTTTATGAATTTTGTTCCCCAAATGGATACATCAATAATCTAAAGATCTATATAGGATGGTCATTTGATAACGCACCTAGGGGAACCAAAATCGTTGACGATGTAGTAAGATTGATTAAGCCATTTCTCTACAAAGGTCATCATGTTTTATTGGACAGTTGAAAATAAAAATTGAATAGGATCTTCTGCAACAATAAAAAAGTGAAGAACAAGCGGTTCTCACTTCCATTACTTTGAGAATCGATATGAGGTAGATAACACTACTGACAAACAATCAATTTCATTGATTCAAAACAATATAAAGGAATAATAATTGTGCGTTTTAGCGATGATTTAACTCTACTTTTACGTTCATAAATTGTGTGTCAGACGCGTGTGTCAAACGGTTAAAAGAGTATGCCCGCACATGTGGCGTGCAGTGCTTCCATAGCTTCCATACTTGTTTTTCTAATACAATGACATAATTTATTCAAATTATTGTCTCAAACATTAAATTTTATAAAAATGCTTCGAAAAGACAAATATCTTTAATACTTTAACAAAACAATAACGTCACTCAAGCATCGAGTGAATGTATACAAATAAAAAGGGACGTGGACAGCTATCTTCCGTCACAATGAAAGATGTTAAATATCGAAACGAAAGCAAACACCAATATCGGGGTGCACACGTTTGCAGTATCGTTTTTTCCTACCCCATGATTGAATCGGGGCCTTTGATTCACGCCCATCCCCTTTCTGTTGACAATTGTCGGTCGCGTGGCAGAAATCGTTTTGTGAATCCGCCAAACAATGGGATGAGCCCGCGGACTCGAATTAAACCCCATGGATTTAAATTAAACCCCGCATTGTCACGAGGCGGTGAGTCGTGTGAGGGTTGGGCGGGACGGCCAGCCCCCCGGAAGCTCTCACGATCCTCAAAGTGCGGCTCGCAATTTTACAATTATCGCCCATCAGCGTTTGCCTCCCCGTGGCGCCGATCGCCCATATTTTCAAATTCGATATATTTTTAACGCAGCGCATAAATCACTCTCGCCTATGGCGATTTCGTAACAACTGAATATCGAAGATTCATAGTAAATTTGTTTGAAATCTCGTTTATAAGGCTTTAGCACGAAGACGTAAAATTAACGACGTATATAATTCTTGAATTATGGCCACATAAAGAGGACTAACTGGATACGTAAAAGTGACACGGCATATTGCTCAAGACGCTTCTCCGAAATTAAACCATCCAATAAATAAGATCGTATGTATACGAAATCTCCATGTGATATTAATAAAATTTATTTTTACGTATATTTTACATCGACAAAGCAGATGAGTCGTTAAAGTCATTTTTCAAAATTTAACATCCGCCATAATATAAATGATATGTAAAATTATTGTCGAAGTAGTTAACCCATCGATAGCTGGGTGCGAAATGTACCTAAACGAAGTATGCATGGTCTTCGAGTTTAACGCTTACCCAGCGGGCCACCTAAATGTGGGTGTCGAAGGGCGTTTCCGCGACTGTCTTGATAGGGAATGTGGGAAATTTGTAAAGACTGAGTAGTTTTTCTCAGAGACTACTCTAGGCGACCTTGTTGATTTTACTGGAAAGGGCTTTCTAGAGTACAAAGAGCCCAGTCCCCCCTTTCCTCGCGAGGACGCTGCTTGGCTAGGATGAAGTCCAACTGAGGCGTATCCCCATCTACGTGCAACTTACCTCCGCGAATTCGAGACTGGGTGGTTTCCCATTTCGGGTTGACCCTCCCATTCCGGCGAATACAAAGCGATATAGAAGGCAATGGAAGGTAATGTTAACGTTGCCTAGTGGAATTCTTCCTTTGTCTCTCTTCCGGGCCATCCGCTTTTTGTTCCTCTCGTGCTTGTTCTGTTCCTATAGTTTTCCATCCGCTGGGCCAGTAATGTAGAATGAAAGGTTTCACATAATGCAAATGCTCCGAAGGGGTGAGAACCCTCAAAAACTAAGTAGTGTTTCGTGAATAGCTAAGAATATTAAGTAGCGTTCGTGGATGTTCTTCTTAATAAATAAGCAGCTTTTTGTAGTTGCAATGACCTGAAACACTAGGTAGTATTTCGTAAATGTGGAAGCTACGAGTGTCCATAGAAACCCGTCAAAATAACCGATATAAATGTTAGGAACATTACCGAAACCATAACCAAAATGAAAAGATAATGATTCGAAGCCATGAATACCAATATCTTCTTGTAACTGTATAAACCAGGATATTCAAATAACATTTAAGTAAACATTCTGTAAACAACATTTTGTTTTGGACTTATCAAGTTTCATATGACGTTATATAATAATAAAGCTCCATCGCGCATACGCAACAATATATCGTTATCTGGCATCAAGAGGGTTAAACGATATTCGTGCTATCAAAATATCAAGTTGTTTAGAATTTACGATCAATACTTATATTTAATTATTGGATTATGAGCTATCAAAATCATACATAACTGGAATAAAAGGTCTAAGAAGGCATGTGGTCAGTTAGCTTATCGTTTAAAATGTTCGATAATAATTTTCTGTTGCAGACTTGATCCCCATTTATCTGCCTAAATCAATCAGCAAATCTTTTAGCGAAGCCTTAAAAAAGACATTTATATGTCGCTTAAAATTTTTGGCAATCCCGATGAATTCAAACGGGAATCGCCCAACGTTTGAAGACCGCAGTACAATGCGATCCTGTCGAAATCCATTTAAACCATACCGTCGGACGAACAGTGATTTGCCGGACCAGACAAATAGTGATTTATCCGATCGTGGAAACTCAATTATTTCCCCGTTTGAAGCTCGAGATTGGAGCTGATGAAAATTTAATTCCAACGCATTGAATATAGGCGTGCCCTTATTAATTCGATGCCTCCTCTTCTCAATCAATATTTGGCCCCGACTTTGCTGGAAGTTTGTTATTTTCAAATTCTTCAACTTTTGCCCATTAAAAGAGTTATGAGACGTCCATTCCGTTTATGATTTTTATACTACGAAGTAAAAATTTATGGCCGCATGTGCGCTTCGAATAAATCAATCTCCGTTTTGGTATACGGCGTTTAGACTATTTACTCGTTTCTCTAAGCGAGACTTCCAATTAAAAATCTCCATTTTTATAAGCGACCATAAATTATGTTGCGTTAATCGGGACTTCATAAATTTCATTTTGTGCCGAACGCCCGGCGGAAAAGTTGGAGGCGCGCTAATCCCTCTTTCGGTCGGATATGAATCTAATTACGAAACGACGTAAAGACGGATTAGGCAATTATTTTGGAGATTTGCCCCGACGCTAAATCGAGCACGCATTAATCAACAATTAATAAAGGCCCGAATGATTATTGATTATTTGGCTTAGCATATATGCGGACGAAATATGAAAACCGATCCATCTCTATCGCTTCGTCGGTTCTGACGTTTTTGGGGCATTTAAATTTGTCTCGCATAATAACCACTTTCAGATTTTGACCCCTTGAACTCTCGGGGGTTTATTGAATTTTGATTTATTTACAATATTTTATGCCTCTCGAAAGGTAGGTCGAGGGACTGTTATAAATAAGAGTACGTCTTTTACAACCTGGTGGTAAGTGCGGTCCATGCTGTAAATCACGATACGAAACGATCGTTTTTATATACGCTCATTGACATTTATTATTTTACACAATACAACGAAAAATCGAAATGTAAATTGAAATTTAAATGGGGAAATAAATCGATTGGATTATTTGAATGTTATGCGACTCGCGGCGTTATGGGACTTAATAATCGATGGTTATTTAACTTTTATTTACTGGATATATCCAAGGCTATCCGATTTCCAATTTGCGATAAAATATCAGATCTATTTGAGTGCGGTGGAGGTTCTTCTCAGATCAACCCCTTTGACACTTATCTTGCACTAGGGAGTCGTTAGCGACCTGCCGACGGAAGCACTCGCTGCTCCCGAGAGTGTTAAACTAAATCTTCCTTTCAAGACTCCACTAAATTATTTGCACTTTATCTTCGAATCCGATTCTTTGAAACTAGTTTTCGACTTTCATTCGCAATTTACTCATGTGCACCTTATAAAATTGGCTGTAATGTAAAAACCAAAAGCAAGAATTAGGACCTCTTCAATATCAATTCAATGAGAAAGATCTAAATCATGCAACAAAAACAAATCATGGACTAGTTATTTAAGCCAATTTAAGTCCCTTAAGGGTTGAAAATGTACGTTGACTATTTATTTGGAGATATCATTGGTATTCCATCTACTACATGTATTCGCACAAATCTTAAAAATCCGGCTCCATTCTACATAATCATGCAAATTTCAATATTATTTCACGCAAAACATGTATCATTTGACACAGTGTCCGATCATTTTAATATATTTATATGCGAATATTTTGAATACATGTGATAAAAATATATTTTACATGGAAATTTATACACGTGTCCTACTATTGTCTCTAAATGAGTTTTTAGTGACTACATTCAATACGGTAAATGTCAAATAGGAATATATTTTATGTTGATAAAATTGACTCGTCTTCGCGCTAATTGAGATGACTTGCCGTCGGTGTTAATATGTATTTATGGATACATTATAGTCCATTATGTAGTTTGATAAATATTTTGTATTTTCGAAGAATTTATTTATGACCATTGGCAAATCTTCGTATTTAATCGCAGAAAAAGATTTGGAACTATCGGCCGTTTTGAATAAATCTCAATGATCTGGTTTGTTGAGATGGTATAAGACTCGATAATGTGTTATTGATCAAAGTTTTCTTACGCACTAATGTATTTAGCTTCTTGGTCTACAATATTTTTACACGATTGTAAGACGTAAAAAAATCAAAGCTGACTTTCTTCTCATTCTCCTAACTTTCTTCAACAACATCTTGAATTCTATGCTCTATTTATAGCAAAAAATGTGTTATTTTCGATTGTTTGTTTTTGGTTGAGATCTCTTTATGCATTTCGTTATATGGAGGAATGCCCTTTTTAAGTTTTCTTTTCGTTTGATCAATGTAACTCCAATTGTTCAACCAAAACTATCTATTTCTTTATGTGTTTTTAAGGTAAAATGCTTAACAATTCTATTTGTTTCCATTTGTATTGCCGTAATTTGAATTTCGGGTTATTCCAGATGCCATTTCTACTAAATTTTCTTCATAATTCTTCTTCCATCAGTAGACTCCAGTTTTTAGCTAGCTTGATAAGGCTTAAATGTTGATGGTTTTTTTTAATAGATAATACTTTATAGTCTGAGTGTTCCGCCCTAAACTTCGCCTGAAGTCCGGACTTTTTTCGCAAGAAATTCATAAAACTGTACTTCTTTCATAAAATTGATTTAATTCTTATAATTATGAAAAAAAAAAATTGTATTGAACGTATTTGTAAAAAAAAATCTGTGGTGTATTTGCAAAATATAGCATATTACGAAGTTTATTAATTGTTTAATATGAGAAGATGGAAGCTCAAAGCGAAAAGCTATGAAAAAATCAGGAAATACAGAACATGACGAAGAGTGTATTTTTATGTGGTTCATACAAAGACGATCAACTATACGCGCAATATCTGGTCTATACCTTCAGCAAACACATTCATTGACATATTGAATATATTTGTGGAGAAGGAATGATTCGACGAAGAGTTTATGTACGGTGCTGATATCTGCTTAAATTTGGGGAAAAAAAACTACCGCAAATCATTAGCACCAAGACATGAGAATACTTAAACCTGGATATAAAACTAGTAAAGAACGGGTCACTATAATGGTGTGTGCAAATGCAGCAGGCTGATACAGACTGCCACTGTTTGTCATTGGAAAATCAAAGAACCTCAGATGCTTTAACCCCTCAACTGGATATGACGTATATATCCGTCAAGACCAAAATTCATGCAAATTGGGTATGACGGATATATCCGCATTGTGAAAGTTAATCAAATCTCAATAGAAAATGTCGCTACGTCACTACGGATGACACTTTTGACATTGAATCAAAACGTTGAAGGGGTTAAGAATATAAAAAGTTTTCCGGGTGAATATGATCATCTGAAAAATGGCTGGACGAATGATGAAGTTGAATGAAAAACAATTCATACCAGAAGTGAAAAAATATCGAAACTCCATATATAAAAGAGAGAAAACATTATTATTACTAAACTTCCACTAAATGTCATGTCGTTAATACAATCGATGGATCAGGATGTAATAGAAACATTCAAACGTTTTCATACAAATCAGATGCTCCGACGATTATTGTTAGCAGACAAAAATAATGAAGAAATAGTTATCAGCTTCCATAATAAAATAAATTTAAAAGATTGTTGCTACATCGCAGCAAATGGTTAGAATTCTTTAAATGTGTCAACTTTGAATCATGAAACAATATTTTGAAAAGGTCATTAGTAAGTTCCAGTAACGCGGTAGAGAAGACGAAGAAGGGGGAGATATTAGCCCTATGCATTCTGAAGCCTTTCAGTGTTTAGATATCACCATGAAATGGCTTGAGAACCAAGAAGAGTGTAATTCATCCCCGATTAGTCCAGATAATTGAGGTTTTCCTGTACAATACTTCTCTGGAAGATTGTTGATTTCTTGAAATGCATTCAGCTATATGACCCTTCTAAGCAAGATTATAAAATCTTATTTAATACGAATCATTGCCGTGAATCATGGAATTAAGCACTGAAATATATATATTTATTCTAGAAACGACGTAAATTTATGGCGCATCGACCGGTTTGAATCTTTTATTTCTGCTATTATTGAAGAAGACCACCTATTAACGTCTCTGTATAAAGTTACCACTTTATAAGCGACGTAATGTGAATTTTATTCAAAGCCATAAATAATGTATCGCTATGCACTATCGCATTACATGCATACAAATATTTTACTTCCCCATCGCGCTCTCAGGTAATGTCATTAGAAATACCAGTGCTAATTTCTCGTTGTAAAATTAGCGCGAGCATTAATTTATTCCAAGGCGAGCTACCGTTTTGTCAATAACAATTTGCCAAAAAAAAAAAAAAAAAAAATGCGGATACACACATTAATTTGTAATCGTTGCTGCCAATCTCTCGGGATCGCGCTAAGAATGTCCATCGTCCTTAATGGATAGGCGAAATTATGCAAGCGCCTCCATAAATAAGACGTTCCGAATCACTTAAAGCCAAAAACGTGTGACACAAAAGCGCTTCGAACGACACTTTTTTTCGCTATTCTCGATTTTACGTGCTCTGCCATATTTATATCGTCTTCATGGCGGTCGCAATTCATTCCACATCGCGATGTGTCCAATAAAGCGAAGATTTAGTGTTCGGAGAAACATTATTTGCTATAAATCGAGGCTTTATTATTTTTTATGGTTATTTTATGCTTATTTTAATGCGCCAACGCTACAAAGAAGGAGGGAACTGAAAACTTTTCGACGTGTGTACAAAAATACTTTTCTTTCGATATCCACGATTCCAATACGTATTGCTTTTATATCTTGTGATGCGACAAGGTATATTATATACCAATGGCTTTCATAATATTTATTTATTAGGTGTTAATCCTAGAATAGTTCCTGGATTCTTATCATAAAATGCGTTCAAATTCAGATTGTTGAAATCAAATTCATCGTATGGAAGCTCGGAAGTAAATATTCATATTTCCGATCAATCATCTCGATCCATGTTTCGACTTCATTCCTGCTTTTAAATAAGTAAACATTTAAATGATAAAGTCAGACAGGATCGTCGAAGAGTGATCGATTTGATACAAAAATTCGAATAAAATTGATGGAATCATTTATAGGTCAATGATGATAATTCTCTAACTTGTATCAGATTCAACGCGCATATATACAAAGACTCATTAACTATTAAATATACACTAAAACTTTTTTTTGTGCGGTAGATGCGTTCCGCGGAAAATCGCACAAAAAAAGCTATGATTTATATAGAAAAAGTGAAGATGCGTTCCATGGATTTTAAAAACCGCATAACTCTGAAACAGGTATATAAAATATATCCAAAATCGCATAAAAAAAGTTAATAAAAAAACAGGAAAATAATAAGGCAATTAAAAAATAACATTCTGGATATCTGACATCTGGCATCTCAAATGACAGACATCCACAACAATCAATCAAAGAGCGTGATCGTAATTCAGCGATAGTAGATGCAATATGATTTATAGTCACAAATTATATATTGTTTCCAAATTTCGGTTAATGTTGATGATTTATTTCCTATTTTATCCAAAATATCTCGATACTCACTCTTTATGAAATTTTAAAAAAAATAAAAATTGATTTAAAAAAGTCGCATAACTTCGAAATCGCACAAAAAGAGGTTTTATAACATTAACCTGTTGAGGAGCGAGCAAATTTCAAATCGATGAAGTCGTTGATGTCATAATCGCTTTACGCCGATTACTTTCTGTCAGCTCCTAATCAGCCTAAGACAATCTTCAATTCGAGGCAGAGTCAATTGTAAATGAACATTTGATAACATACAAGATCGCGTCATTTCTTTACATAAACAATGCACAAAAAATCGATTCATTTGCTCCTCCTTTAGAAGGAAATGATAATTGAACAAAGACTCATTCAACACGCAGCGAAGAACGGCAAGTAGTTAAATAAACAAACAATATTCGGTCGTTTCTTTGCGTAAACAAATAACACACTTGAAATCGAAATCATTGTAAGTCGATAAATTTGGGCTTAACGATCTATACAATCATGCGATGCATGTGAGGAAGCTATCCGTCTCAGTCTCCCGAACTGCGCTAAGTCCTCTCTTTCTCTGTCTGTCTCCGAGCTTCAATGTGCAAGAGTGCTCTTTTTGGGACATGAGAATTCGGACATACATATATGTCGATGCTCCTCAACAGCTTAAAATGATATTTAAATTTGAAGATAAACACCATTGAAGGTTTTTAAGCAGTTTCAGTACGTGCAGAACTAGGAAATCAGTTCGTATTTAAATCACGGTCTGAATTTGCATATAAACTATTTACCGTCCAATTAGGTGAATCTATAAAGGACTGATTTGCAAAACGTTTTAAAATAATTGCCAACTCTTCTTGGGAGATCTTTTGTATTTATCTAAATCTTGTGGATGTGCTGAATATAATTTTAATAAATTCCACGAATAAAACATTGTTTAGCGACTATAATTCGATTTATGTCAGTATGATTTGGAGATCAAAACCATAAAAAAACATTCAAGCATAATGTAATTGTTTCCAAGAGTTGATACGTTCAAATATTAGCTCAGAGAACCCCGAGGGTGGAAAAATGACAAAAGTTTGCGATATATTAGCAAAGTTTGAATAGGTCACAAAATGTGACAAACAAAAAATTTATTTTGTATTCGCGTCCAATAATCAAGTATGTATCATAGATAAAGAACTTCGCATCCAATGTTTTATTTAGCTGCATTCGTGCAACATCCTCATGGGATTCCAAGAAGTCGATAGTTCTTAGAACTGCATTCTAATACATATATTCTGTTTGGCAAACGTTTAAGGATATATTAATTTAATTAATGGTATTTCCTCCGATGCAAATCTGTTTTTTTAATCTGGTGTAAATTGAAGATTAAATATTTAAATGACGATGTCTATAGTTGGACGAAATTGAATGAATTGAGTTTATAAAGCGAATATATTTTGTCGACAGTCAGTAAAATGGAAGACTTGTCTACGTCTTCATTTCAGGATAAGTTGCTGTTTGTTTAGGGTTGCCATTATTGAGTTTCGCAATACGGACAGTATAAATTTGTCAGGCATCGTCTGTCAGGTTTAATCAAATAAGATATTGTTACAGGGCCCTTTATATCAAGTGTTACTAACGCTTTTATTGCTGCCAAATTATTATTTATTAGCGTGTGATTATAAGTAATCGAAGACTTATTCAGGTGGTGTTTTTTTTTCATTAGCAGATTTAACACTATCATTGCCTGGACTTAACGCTTGATTTTGATAACTTGATTGTTTATAAAAAAGTCAGTTTTACTGGCATGTTTTCTGATGCTACTCATCTTACGATCCAACGGAGTTTTTGTCGTCCAGGTATAAAATATTATGACGCATCACATGTCACGGTATCGACGTCTTGATGTAATCTTTCAGCTATCAATTACTTCTAGACCAGTTTTTCCTCGGCGTTTGATTAATGTCTTCAGATAATGGAACGTCGTGATTATAAATTATTCGTCGCATATTGTACTGTTGAGCCGGAGACGTCGGTGTGATAAATTAGTCGAAAACGACGCAGTTATGTTCCTAGAAGAGCTTTTTATCCGTCGGAACCAACAAATTATTTCGCGAATATGATGTCGTAAAAACGTAAGCTCTCTCACTCGTGGCGATTGATAAATTTGCGTTTTTTTTTCATCAGCGTCTTCCATTACATATTCAAGATGCGACCTTTGAAAAATGTTGACGTCGTATGAATTATTTATTTGTTAACAGCTTTTTTCTTCTCTCCACTAAACGGGTTATCTTCGAGTACAGACGAAACGCCATTTTACATCTAAAATAATGTTACATCGTTACTCACTACCTAACGAGCTTAACAAAAATCTTTTCACCGAGCTCCTTTTTGTACGTGGGTGTATACCCAATAAAGTATCCTCCGTCCAACGCTGCATTTAAATATTCAATAGACGCCGTGGAGAACTCGGACGAAAATCATTACGCCATGCCACGATCGTTTAATCTCGAAACGCTGATCTCGAAGAATTTTTAGCTGAATTTTATACACGAACTGTAGTGTTAAAATTCTTCCAGTCTTGTGTGTTAATACAATTTATAGACCGCAAGCGCAATTGTAATCAGCACAGTGTATGCTTATTCCCACATTTGAAATTCTAATTAATGCATACTTGTCGAGATTCGAATCTATCTGTGCATGAACCTACATACATTTATTTTCAGACCCAAAATTCTTCCTTGTAGCATTTTAATCGCAGAGATTCTTCGACTTAACACTCGGTGTAAATAAAAACGCCACAATATGAAGGTGTGTGCGATATTTATCTATCGACTTAAAATGTTTCGTGTATTCAACGTTAAACGCTTGGAAGATTGATTGCAAGGACAATTTTCTTATGCACGTTCTTCCCCGAATCAGAAATGCGCAACCTTTATACGCAATCCTGTTTAAATGCACTTTAGTCGGGACACAGCTATTAATTTCTTCGCGATTAGTGTTGTAATGCAAGATAGTTAATATAGTGTTAATATCGTATTGATTTAATTTTTACATTGATAGGTCTATTGTCTTATAGATACATTTTGGGCGCGTGTAAATGCGCAGTGTCAATTGTTGACTGCGCCTGGATGCATCGCTTTTTTTTTGTTGTATGCAGTGAATATGAAAGTCGTCGCAGCATGACGTACTCCAACGTCCATAAATCACTCCCCGTCTATTGGCTATTTTAACACCAAACACCAGGGCTCATAAATTACCCGCACCACGGCCATCCTGCATTATGTGCACATCTTTGAAACACTAGAAAAAATTCCCCATGAATGCATTCGGCTATCCGCTAAACTGACAAAAAATTTGGGTGGTTTATGACCGTTCGTTCCTTTCTTCCCGGATGAAGGGGGATTATATTTCATATCTATATACCACCGGTTGATTCTGGAGGGTTTCGCTGCGTTATTACGGTTTGATTCTTTTAACGTCCTCCCGAGTCTGCGGCCCGATGATAAAGTTATTCTTCCCTCGTTTCTGTTGCGCCTGGAATTTATCCCTCCTTTTTGTTTATGACAACTCGTTGCTAGTTTGACGGGGAAGTATTTATCATCTGCAGGCTGCCTCGATAGGGAAAGGTTATCGAAAAGAAGTCGTGTGCCCTCCTTCCTTCGTCGTAATTTATATTATGTGTTTTAATTCCGATTTTTTGTGATTCCGGATAATATTTCACGAGGCTCGCTTTGGCGAAACCATAATAAAGAGTGCTCCGATGATTAATTTGCCGGGATCTGTATAATATTTCATCCCTTGTTATATTCGCGTGTTCGCTAATGCTCTCGATAAATATTTCGCGACGCTGAAATTAATTTTCTCGTGGGTATTCGGTTATTCCGTATTGTTCATTATCGGCTGTTTTGATTGCCTGCATATGTAGTGCCATTTTATTGTATTTGATTTTGATAAATGATGGCCGTATGTCCCATATTTTTCCACCGTAGCTATCAGCCCCGATCTCGAATACAGTCCTTTATGACTGGATAAAGGAGGAGCTGTCATAGTAATCGATGACGGGGTCCAAAGGCGTGCTTAAAAAGCGGTAGCACATTGCTCAATTGAGAGCCGGTGCTCCAGAATGAATATTAAAGATTTGCCCTTTGTGCCGGCAGGGCTGGTCTCCATTCATCAGCTCTTCGCCCTCGTCGGTCACGCCTTCAGCGCAATCAATTATCGAGTGAGGCCGGTTGAGATTCGTTACGGGCCCTTAAGATGTAGATTACGGTAGCCACATTCCCATTAGGATGTCCTGCTCTCGTATCAGAAATCAGACTCACGAAACTTCTCGACCGACACTTCTCTTTCCACATGCTGCTAGCCCCGGGCCTTTTCGCGCCATTCTACTCACAATGATTATGGAGCGAGTAAATCAAACGTGTTCTATGTTTGTTCACTTCCATATTTTAGCAGCTCTTTAGCCGGCATAATATTATGACAAATCGTCCACCTTTAATAATGCAATTTGTTTCTTTTTTCCTCCTATTCATATTCAGCCATGTTGCGATGAATAACATAACAAAATAAATCAATTCCTATCACACCTGTAAATTAAACGAATGTTTTTTATGTTGATATGGTATATATATTATACCAGTCTGTTCCAAATCATTCTGCTGTGTTTTAACAAATCTGCAAGTTTGAATCAATATACGTGTTCCAGATTTGATTGAAAATGGCATATATCATTTTTTTATTAAATTAGGGGAAAATGCCAATAGTGTGGTACATGGGGTTTTTTAATTATTTTAATTACTCCCTAATATCATTTTTTTGTTTGTCATAATGACACAAATATATACCCCCGTATGTATATCTTCTTTTTTGTACAAGTTCCGAAGACAGCAAAATCGAACTGTTTTAATTTATCAAAGTAAAGATTTAATTGAATTAATGTGAAAATGTTGAATCTGAAAAAGAAGATTTTCGAAATTTTCCAATTAGTCTTTTCAGAAAAATTATGTATTTATACTTTTTCACGTGGAAATTATAATGCTTATGCACAACTAAGTTTGCTTTAGTATCATAATCACTGAGATGCTGTGTTCGAATTCCAGTGGCTCATAAAGATCATTCTTACACGTTGAGCTCGGGGAAAGACGAAGAAAGTGTCTTGCAGTTCGGAGATTGTGAAAGAGAGACAGAGATAAGTGGATTTGTTCGACGATAAGTGGCTGACAAGCAAATATAGCATCTAAGATAATGAAGATTTTAAATTTGCTCACTACCCAAAGGGTTAATATCGTTTGAAAATATTAATAAAAATCTCTCATTTATATATATTTTTAACAATTTCTTATGCGACAATTGCCAACCTATTGTACATGGTTTTTCATAGCGTATATGCATATGAACCCAAGATTACTAGTCCGACTGCTTGATCACGGGGCTAACTACAGTTTATGATGTTATAAATAGGTAATACTTGGTATAGTGTACTTGACAATATGCATAAACAGTTTGCAATTGGAAACGCTTTATTTTTCCGGATTAATATTTTAAAACGCGCTATTGCAACGTAATTTATCATATTCTAACTTGTGCTTTTATTGTTTCAGGTAAGATTCAAATTTCATCTCATTTTCGAGGCGTCCACGTAAGTCTTTAAATATTTTTATAATGAGTTCTAACAATGGAAGATAGAATAGTTATTAAATAAATATTCGGACCAATGAATCAAATATGAAACATCTGTAGAATACTTATTTGGTCTTCGCATTTAAATATAGCTAAGAAAAATAATTTATGGTGTTTGTTTGGGATATATGAGTTTTTAAATTGTTTGATGATGTTCAGTTGGAAGGGATTGTATCTAGTCGACGATCCAACCAAAATTTCGCTTAATCAAAGTACATAGTTGGTGCACTCGTCTAGGTGGTTGGATATTTGTTTCTCAGTCGTGGCGATGAGTGCTAATTTCGACTAATCTCATTGTAGATCCAGATGGCTTATTTACATTCGGCAACGTTCGCAGAATATTTAGCGTCGTCGTCTTCAGTCACGTACTAGGAATTAACGGGCCATAAGCATGGCAAATGTATACCAGATGTACTCCGGTGACAATTCATCCATCGGTGCATGTCTGCATGGCGTAGGGCTGATTCCCATGGCTTCAGACGGGGGCCACCCGCTGCTTGCACACCGACGGATGCAATAATTCCCTCTAGCGATGCATCAACTTCGCCCCTGGAATTGTCAAAGGGAATCATTATCAGAGCTATAAATCCGAATTACCACCCGTTAGAGCCTCGGGAAAACATTTCGCGTATCGTATCGATAACCCCGAGTGCTAAGATAATTACTTGTTGGACTTGAATGGCTGGGATGTGGGAATCGAATGAGCAATCAATCGCAGGCTCGGTCGTCGTCGTACGATCTCGCATTGGGCAAACAAGCACGTCTTTCGATAGCAAATCTATAATGATTCATATTCGTATTGAATACAATATGAAATGTGTGATGGAAGTTACTCGACTGTAGAAAAAAATGTGTTTTGAATTATGTCATTTTGTCGCATTTCCATGAAAGTCCGAAAATTAACGCATAAAAATATGTTTTATTATTTAACAGCATGATTTTATATGATCGATACACATAAATTGTAAAGGAGCTTTACAGATTCATCTTGAATTTGTATTAAATATTTTGACTTTTATTTGTTCCACGTCTTTAGATTCTACAATCGCTTTTGACCTTTCCAATCAAATTTCAGTGGATCAGAATTTGACATACGGACCTTAGATTGGCGAGAACTGAACCAAATGATGTCATTTAGTCTTGTAGTATCGGTTTACTCGTGTAATTTAATAAGACAGAATCATTTATACATTCTTATTGCATCGATCATGTAACTCGAATACGAGTAATGCGCCAGAGAATGATAACAGCATGAGTAATTGCGTCATTATTTTGATGCTTTGATTTGGAAATGTAACATAAATCAGCTATTTTGTAAGATCTATTCAACGATGTTATGTTACATTTGTAAATAACAAGATGAAATGCTTGAAATATTTTTAGGGATATTAGGCGGGCAAACATTGTGTTCGTATTCATCTTCAGTGCTTTTGTTTAGTTTTGCTCTTACAATGAGTTTTAGCTCATTGTATGGCATGAACGTTCAGGGATGTAATTGACAAAGATCGGCTAATGGGATTTTAAAGGTCGACGTTGAGTCAAAACGACCCTAAACATGTCGAAATGAAGATATCGGTTGAAATAGATCATCGAAAAACTATTGAGAAATTGGTTTGAACGTAACGAAAAGTGAAATTTTAACCGGTAGTTGGTCGGAAAAAAGGAAGAACCGTTTTTTAGTCCCTCCATCTCCACAACAAAGACACCTTATGTGCATGCATCGCGACGACTCTACTGTACAACCACTACACTAGCAACAAGCCTATTTTATTATATATTACACGAACACAGCACAATCTTTTAGCGTGATCGTTTCCTTATCGCGTCGTATAGTCACCGTATAGTAGATTGGAGTAATAAAAAGAACATTTGAGGATACAATGATTGTTTCCAAGGGTTAATATATTCGAATATGTGTTCAGGGGGTAACATTAAGGGCAGAAAAATAGCGAAAGTTTGCGATATATTTGCAAAGTTTGAATAGGTCACAATCATGTTTTTCGTATTCATACCCTCGCGGAAATATTTCACTTCCAATGTTTCATTCGACGTCTTTGTCGGATGCCAAGAGTTCGATAGTTCTCAGAGCTGCTGTATTTTAATAAGATCATCTCGTACGGATCAGAGGCAGGAATCTTCCCCATTTGTTTGTTTCACTTCGACTCCGTTTAATCTCCCGACATCAAACGATTCGATTCTTCGGGCCGTGAACGTCGCATACTTCTTCTGATGGTTTTTAAATTGGACAATTTTTCCGGTTGTCCCTCGTCGTCGTCCCGGCCGTCCGTCTTCGTCTCGCTGCCTCGTCGTCTCTATTTATAAACGTCTTCTCGCCGCGCATATCTCGTGAGGTCGTATGCAAAACGGCCGGTGCAGTAGCACCGGTCGACTTGCACAAAAACCATTTCTTCTGCTCGGCGTATGATTCGAAACGGGAAATCGGATCACGAGTGATGCATATCTCAGCGACGACGTGGATAAAACGACCATTGCCAACATCTAAATTGTATGCAAGGCCCATAAATCCTGGAGCCGGTCGCTGCACTGCCAGCTCCTGCACACTTTGCATACTGCGCTTCCAGCAATGTTCTATTGCAGCATGACTTTGACTAACTCAACTAAGTCGGGACGTCAGTTAACGCATGTCTGAGAGACCAGATCGGATGCATGTATGCAAATTAGAAATTCAATTAAAACTCTGTGCAACATAATAGGATTTCATCTATGTACATACGAGGACTCGGAGACTTTCCTAAGTGGCATATACATAAATTGTCCGATTTGATTTAACCGAAAAGTGTTTATCTTTTATACGATTAACACATTTAAAATTAATCTCTTAAGATTATAGTTATTCAATCGGTGGTTTCAATAAAATTGCAATGCAATTAGCAATTTTTAATATTTATGCACAAGTGTATGCTTCCAAAATATTAAACAATGCATAGATTGCATTTCAATCACGTTTATCTATCCCGGTGGCATATTGGCGTTTTTTGGCAGGATTGTACACGTATTGAATCCGTTGGACAATTTCCAATGTAGAAGCTGTGGTTTTGCATGCGGCAGCATTATGCATGTTTCAGTTTGTCCAGGGAATTGCAAATGAGGTGATGCAGCAGTGGCTGCGAACTACGCCGTCTGCCGGTCTTTTGGTGGTCTCGAGCGCTACTTTCTTCCATAAATGGACAAAGTGCTGCCTATCGACATTGTAAATAACGGCTTGAGCCTCTCTTTGGATAGTTTCGCGCGACTCCGGTGCGTTAAATTTCAATCAGGCGAGAGGGTGGGGAAATGCAGATTAGACTGGTGGGCTTAAATTGTTTGTTCGGGTTCACCGGGACGGGCGGAACGCGTCCCCCGGGAAGCGGATATTGAGCTTGCGAACTCGCGAATCGGCATTCAAATTGCAGACTCAGGTAATCCGCCAGGTATCGAGCTGCAACACTGATGGGAGTTTCGATACCGACTACGCGATCTGAATATCAATTCGCCTGCATTGATGGAATAATCATCCGACTCTGCGAAAGTACACGTGTCATATTACAGTGACCTGGTGGGTGGCACGTATTCGCAACCGGCCGATTTGAATTTGACCCCTTCGCTTGGATCATATTTTTATGGGCGACGCTGAACAATAAGACTTAACGGTGTGATATTCATTTTTGAAACGCTCGATCGCTTGCACTGCGGAATGCGAAAACATGCCCTTTAACGAATATAATACGCAACGAATGCATGACCAAATGCATCCAATGTGAACGTTGATTTAATATCATCATCATCATCATAGTGCAGCCAGCCACAAACAGTCCACTGCATAACTATGGGCCTCTTCAATATCTATTCACAGGAAGGGGTTACATCCATCTCGTCATCCTCGCTGGGGCGTTGCCGAGCTAAGGTGAAGACATACGTGACGTTTAAGTGCATTTTGGATTCACTTCTACACCAATTGAGGGTGTCTCTCCGTCCACGTGAAACTTACCCTTTTGGATGTTGGTATGGATGTTCTTCTTCGTTTGGATGTTGCTAATTTCTTATACATAATATGAACATCCTGTCCAACAGTTTCAATGCTTATAGCATTTTAATAATATGATTTCCTGACTGATCCTCCAAATATATTCCCTTCTTCATATTTATGTCTGATCTTCAAAATCTGTAAGAATATATTATCTTATTTTTCTTGCAATTTCTCAAGCTTTTATCGTTAAATCGTATTTGTTCTAATTGAACGAAATTTAATAAAAAACATCAATTTATCAACTAAATTGATTGTCGTTGATGATTTTATGGTAGTTTTGACACGCTTCAAAGGGTTGAAATGCTATATTTTATTGCACATAAATTTGAGTCTACCTCAGAAAAGATTCGATATTCACAAAGTAACCCAATGCTTCAGACATCGATTTTGCTGTCAGATGCGTTACAGTTGCGGTGTTTGCCTCATTTTGCGCACTGTCGTACCATGCAGTTCAATGTTGCTCTTTAAAACTTATTTTCAACTTTCATGTTGGCATAGTGGGTCGATTCTTGGATATATGTACTGATGATAATAATTTATAGTATTTTAAATTAAATTTGTGAATGTCCATATATAAAGCTGGCATTGTAATCAAAGTTTAAAGACATGTCTGCAGAATATTTATTTATAGTGTTATTCGACGATCCCTTCGCTGATGCGTGGGTTGAAGTGATGGGTTCAGCGCCATTTGAAGCGTAAAGGGTCGTTGCTAAGCGATGGGCCCCGTCGTCAATGGGTTAAATTCAAGCTTCAACTTCCGAAATCAAATACGAGCTGCCTCGGAGGGTCTTTCGAGGCAGTTCAACCACAACGATAGAACAAATCGCATAGAAAATCCAGATGCGATAATTGCATGCAATATTCTCGCCATGAATCGAAGATATTGATTTATTATGCATATTGAATCAATTTTCCATCACGTTTGGTATGCTCGATGGCTTCCACCCGCAATTATTTACATACAAACAGCCAGCATACGAATGCATTCACGTGCATCCGTATCATGATGACATCTTACGACCTGACGGAATTTTTATAACTTAATGACGCTGTCCAAAAGCAACATGAGCGTCCGTCACTTTCGAACGACGCGGGTTCCGCGTATCAATGACAATTTAATGTGTCCACGTACATATTAAGTTTTATTTATTATTTCCTCGATTCGATTGCAAATGTCAAAATAGAGTGATTTATATCGCGGACTCGCTGTGCGTTTTTTTCCCGACGACCGTAAAACATATTTTTTCGGACGAAAAGAGAACACGAAAGTGAGCGTCGGATCGTAAATTCATTTCCATATTAAATTCGATTAAAAAAAATGTTCGTATGTAAGATAGTCACTGTAGGCTATGTAGATAGTCGCTCCTGCAGTGTGATTAATTGCGAACGTCCTTTTCCGTGAATAACAATGTGCAATGAGGAGTCGGTCCTTTCTCATCCCCTGCAACCTCCATTTATACTCCAACGGGCATCTCTGCATATTAAAATCTCGCATCCCAGGTATCCAACATGCCCACCAACTGACAGCTGACAAATAGCCTCACTCATAGTCCGTATGTATTGAATCATCCTCGACGAAACTTAACAGCTTCGTCCTGACATATCCCGAGAGTTATCTTCAATTGTCTGCGGATCGAGCAAACCAGTTAACCAAATCACCGACACGATCGTATTCACATTGTCAACCGATATCATCGCAAGCCTTCGATTTTAACGAGCGATCTGAAAACAGGAGCTTGGACATACATTGTTCGAGGATAATTTTGTTTATGAAGAAACTTGCGTGCAGATTATTATCGCATTATAACGCTATAACTTAAAATAAATAAAAATAAGAGAAAATAAATGTGGATTTCTTAAGAACTCTCTTTTCTTAAAGTTATGCAGTCGCTATTGAGTTAGATGGTTGTATTAAAATAAGGCTATATTTGTATAGACTTTTTGGGTAGGAGAGGATATATGAATGAGTGGCGAAATTATCATTATTTTTAAATGACATTTTAATCATTATTGTTCCATAGTTAATCCGAAATCTTGTACAAACAATTGGTACCATCATTTTAAATTGCACTTGGGTCTGTTTTTATGCGATTTTAAAGTTATGCAATTTTCAAAAATAATGGAACTTATCCGTCATTTTTCTATAGAGGAAAATGCTTTTTTTATGCGAATGCGCATTAAAAAAATCTAAAATTAGTGTAAGTTACAGCAGTTCAAATTATTCATATCCCTCAGTTTTCTTTGTAGTTCAAGTCTTTTTTTATGCGATTTTTTTATATGCGACTCCCCATGGAACGTATCTATGTCATAAAAACAAACCCAAGTGTATTTAAAATATCAAGTTGCTTATTAGTATCTAAGATTTCCACATCAGTGGGTGTCATTGTGGGATCTCCAAAGTCACAATCGCTTTTTTCCATCTCTTTTATGGATCGACCCTTTTCCATCTTTGACAATTATTTTAGGTCCAATGGGATATGGGATGTTTACAACTATTGAAATAGCATTTATTCATATATCTTATTCAACAATTTATAGATAGATCTTAAAGAAAAAGTATCCATATCCGTCCATCATATTTCTTTATATTTTATATCAAGGGAGTTTATTGTATAAATATTCCTTATCCTATTTCAGAGCTGCAAGAGCATATTTGCATTTAAATCTGAGATAAATACATGCGGAAATTGTCGTTTAAAAATCAAAATTTGTTTGTTTAGGATTTCTTAAGAGCATCGGCCAATAGTCCGATCCTGTCTGGCGCCTGAATATGAAACTGCCATGGTATTGGACGTATTTCCGCCGACTGGGAAACTTATTTCTGTCATCGTCTAGCTCCAGGAATCATTGTTTATAAGAATTCCAATATGTGAAATGTCCCATGTAAATATACAAACAAACTTATCATCCCTCCGACGGTGACGACGGTCGTAATGCCCCATGACGTGCTGTTTTTATAAGATTATTGGCTCTATTTTGACAGACATTTCCTGCTTGCGGCCAACCCACGTCCTAGTTGTCATCCGCGACGCTTCCCATATAGGTTGTAGTGACACAAAACGACAATTTAAGCTTCCTTTATTTCTCTCTCCGATCGGGCCAATGAAGAGTTTCCATTTACAGAAGAGATCGTATTACTCCTCGAGACGATTAGTTCATCCCAGGGAAAAAATAAGATAATGAACTTTGTCTTAAAAGGCTGCATCTAATGGGCCGTCGCTTGAATTACGAATAATGAATGCAATCTATTCTCATTATGCGAGCCATAATTCTAAATATACGTCCCGGGCTCTACGTTGACTTCTGTAAATTGATACTGTAAATACAGAGCAAACCCACGCCCAATTCGGGCTCCCCACGAAGAAAGTCTACCATGAATTCGAGTGTAATTTCCGCAATTGTGGGAAGGACCGCACAAGAACATGAAACAAAGAAGAGGCAAGAGGCGTTCTTCGATTGTCCTCGTTTCCTTTTCTGAAGAGATCACTTCAACGTGACGTCTGTTTTTGCTCTCGCCGGAGTCGACTCTTCGACAATCAAACACAACAACGGCGTCCTATGTGGTCCTTCAAAATTTCAACGTAAAAATGAACATTTGCACAAATGTGCTTTTAGCTATTCACCTGTTGACTCGAAATTGTTCTTTGAAACGATCCTTTATTGTATTCAAATCTTTCATTTGATATTTACATTGAACTCGTATTTGTGTATTTTTATATACAGTGTACACTCGATTATCTGATTTGTGGACTATCCGTGCTTGCAAAATTTGAATTAATTTTTTAAAATTCGCTCCAGGGTATACATCGTCCAAAGAAAGGATAACTGTCTGTGATAAATGTTAGCATAAACGCATGAAATAAAAAAATCTTATCGATTATTTTAGTCAGAAAGAGGCATTTTTGAAGATGGATTCCCGAGGTGTGTCGGACTGTAGAGTACTACCCCCGACCCCTTGTAGTCCGGATTTTTTTTTAAAGGAGTACTTAAAGGAGTAATTATTATAGAATTAACATCATAAACACAATGGCTATAGCAGTTATAAAAAAAGAAAACCTATTTCCTACCTATTCCATGACGATTTTTGAAGCGTTTTAACTATCTCATGCTACCTACAAAGTCTTCTTTTTTGTTATCTCCCTGTAAAACAACTTTGCTTTAATGGCCAATATGGGCTCAAAAACAGGCGTATGTTTATTGAGATAATTGAGAGTATACTGTATTTCAATAAAAAAATAGTGATTCAATAAATTATACATCAACTTGTTGGCATAATAAATTCAAAAATTTAACCACATGTGGAAGCCAATGGGAAATCTCCACATTAAAATCCTTCATAAAAAAATATGATTGAAAAAATCGTTTTTACGACATTTTTAGTAGGATAAAAACGTTAAAATATGGGAGTGAGTAGATCTGACTATAAGATGGCCGAAATAAATATGAAGAACGGATGAGATCAACTCTAAAGATATAGAAACCTTTGTCCTTCAGTGGGTATAATCAGGCTAGATCATGATGATGAAGTATATTTTTATGCTTTACAGCAGATTGGCAAGAAAAATCGAAAGAGCTACACAAATAAAAAGGAAGAATTAACTTCATTCGGAAATGCACTGAAAATTGATTACAAAATAACACCTAGGATTTTATGAATATGTCTTTTATAATGACTGGAATTCTAAAACACGATTACAATTCATCATGCTTGTTAACTATGATATTATTTAAAACAACATCTTTTTTGTGGCCACGAGACAGGGCTTAACCACCTCGACAAGTTATTCAAGCGTATGTGTGTTTTTAAAATATGGTAACCAACCGTGTCGCTTTATTTAGATTTTAATTAAAGTCTTCTGAGTTATGAGTCCCATAGCTTAACCATTCAACTACCAACAGACACTTGACATGTGATGAAGGTAAATATAAAAGATGGCTCAAAAATTACAATGCAACAAATGTGTATTTTTCCTTCACAATTTGATAAATCCGCTATCGAATTTAGGCGATCTCCAAATGTGATTATTCTAGGGATGAAGGATTTTCGTGTGGTTTTATCGCCTTTCTGTATTTACTTCGATCCTGGAAATCAGGCTAAATCTGGATCAAAACGATCGATTAGGATCATCAAAAACTTGCGTCTAAAATATGGTTTTAAAGTTTTTGAGCCTATTAAAAGAGTCAAATCCTTGATTAATTGGATTAATCTTAAAAATGTTTTAAAAGAGTTGAGCATAGCCAGGAAGAGACCAGATGAAACAAACGGGCATCCCTTCATATCCAATTATGATAATAGCTTTATAATTTTACATCCAATCGAAATACTTTTTAATGGGGACGATCCTTACAAATAAGAAGGGGTTGGAATATAAATATAAAACCGAAATTCCTTACGAAAAAGCATACTTTACTTTTGGCGCGAAAAGAAAAGAAGAAAGGGATAATGGATTGTAAAAAGGACTTTACAATTTGATATAAAAGGGGCGTAAACTCTTTTTTTTTTGGACTTATGAATATGCAAATTATTCATGTGTTTTTGTATAAACTAGAAAAAGATCAGAGAAACGAAAGGCCGCTTTAGTCAATTGAGAGGAGCTTTGGCTTCCATTCCTAATGAAACCCTTTCAATGAAACTGTGCATATGATTCTAACAGGAACTAAAATGATACAAGTCGAAAAAAAAACACGAAAGAACATACTGTTTGGATAGGTGCCCTCGACAAACTGAAGATGCACCATCGCGACTTCTTTATTGATCGTTCGTTATCGAAGTATAATCAAAAAACTAAATTTATTTATGGACAACCTAATAAATCACAATGGCCAACACAAAACGCGCTTGTATCATTTACATATGCTATCAATTACAAATGTTAGACTCCCGTCTTCTATGTTCCGAATGATACAAAGGGGATCGTTGGAAATTCTGATAACACGCGTTAAAGATTAGATCTTACATTATTTTATGAACGTTTCCTATAGCGTCTCCGATTTCAGCCGCATGTGGCCAGATGATTCGACTCGATAATACCCGAAAAATATGATCGGCATACAAAAGATACCTGGGTCTCTCGGTGTATGTACATTTTTTGTGGGACATGCCCGAGGAGGACGCTCTCGCAATAAACACTGCGTATATGCCGTAGCATTTGAAAGGTTACATTCGTTGTCGACTTTTTGTGTCGCCGAGGGTAGATAGAAGAAGGGAGATGTGTGTGCACAGTTTTTGTCTTCATCATCCGAAATGTTAATGTTTTGTGCCTTTCGAGGACATTTATCAAACGCAGGGTTACCATTCAAGTCACGGTTCGGTGTTGCTGCCCCGGCGCACAATAGAAATGTCACGTTTTTTATATGAAATGTGACTGCTTGAATGGGTGGAATCGCCATGAAATAGATGAGGTCCATTCAGTCCCAACAATTAGAATAAAAATAAACATTTGTGGACCGAATAAAAGGTCGTCTCGTCGCATTACGTCCGCATAAATATGGCCGTAACGAGAAGAGAAGTGCGACAATCGACGACCGTCACGAGATAAATGGTGGCGTCGTATTTTATGTGTTAATTTAGTATAGTCAGCGAATTCCATGACGATTCTCCTTTTGAATAGCAATATCCTTCATCGGGCGTAAGTAATTTACATGGGATTTTTTAAGGAAAGTTGTTGTTTAATTGCCTTCCAAATATGATAGAATTATGATTAAATTATTTGAAATATATTTTTAAGTGGGTTAGAGCAACAGTTCTTAAAATAGGGCTCGCGAACTCCTGTAAGAAGATCTTAAGATGTCTGGCGCTAAGAGGGTTAATCAATCAATTTCAAACCTTTAAATTATTTTGGCAGATTCTATATCGAATACACTTTGGTTTGTTTTTATGCGGATCTTTTTTATGCGATTTTGAAGTTATGCGGCTTTAGCTTTTTTTTATGCGAATATGCATTTAAAAAAATCTAAAATTAACACCAGTGCAAGTTGCAGCCGTTAAAAGTGTGAGTGTGTATAGGGCGATGTATATAAAAGGCAAAATTGCCAGTCTCTTGATAAGAACCTTGGCGAAAGGACAAAATCTTACCGAGATAAGCAAATCTCTCAACCTGGAGGAATTGACTATAAGAGCATTCAAGAAAAATGAAGTCGCCATCATTTTTTTTTGTACATACTATCACATTGATTTGAAGTTATGCGGTTTTTAAAAATAATAGAACCCATCCTTCGGTTTTCTGTGTAGTTCAAGTCTTTTTTATGCGATTTTTTTACACCATCAAAAAATTGTTGAATGATTGCTGTTCTTCTTCAATTTGAATTTGAACGTGAACTTTTATAATATGACATTTGGTTTCAATGGCGATTTTAACTGTTCCAAATGCATTTTTAGCAAGCTTGCGAAGGAACGCGCGTAGCAGCTGCCGTTTCGGGTGTTTCCACCGTCGCTGATTGTAAAGTGTAATCGTTGCATCAGGAGGAGATATCAAATCCAAACAATTTTTTTGTCAAGCTCGGAAGCCGGTGGGTGTGTGCACAAGTCCTCGTTCCGACAAAGAGCCTGTAAATAGGCCAGCCGCACTCATCTCGTTATAGTTATTGCCCCACAAACTTCTCCAGCGTTTGTTTCCCCCCTCGTATAAATGATGGCGGTTGTTTCGTGTTTACCAAACAAGCAAAAGCAAACCAGAAGAGATTATCATTATGTACCTGGCTATAATTGTTACCGCATCCGCGGCAGCAGCGGTATCCACCTATGTGACGGTATGCTCCTTGTCCCGTCTTCAAAGCCTTAAAAAACCTAATATAACGGGCGGCTGTACTTAGAATCAAAGCCAGGCGGTCGTTTTGAACGTTTTTTATCGCCTCACGTTAAATGTAATCCGCTCGACTCCTCATAATCTGATTGCATCTGGTAAATATAGCCCGATTCTGCCCTTTATTGTGTTGCCGACTGCAAAAATCTTATCAAACGTATCTCTCCCGAGCATAAGCTCTGTTGAAACTTTTGTGAAAATGAATACAGTCGGTCTTCATTAAAATACACACTTCGCTGGATCAAATGTTACCAACTTACAGCGAATTTTATTGGATATCTTCGCATTTTTCAATTGAACACGCTTCTATTCATCTAGCAGCGTCATTTATTTTTGTGCACATGCGGGTAAATGTAGAACGTCACTTCCAAGGTAAATATCGGCGTGTTTTACTCAAAGACGACCAAAACACGGATTTCAGATCACAAAGTCGAGGACAGAATACTTGATGTAAAATGTCCTGCTTCGTTGTGCGGTCTTTCAAGAGTATTTATATTCTTCTAAGTGCACGACAGTCATTGCGGCTCAAATCGTGATCTGAACAGGTCCTTGCTCTTTCATGCTTACTCACTGTTTCATGTTATTATCCTATTTAACAAATCTTAGTCGTTTTATTTAAAGATACACTCTTAAATTGTGGCCGTCTTCTTATCTGGGAGCCCTGAAGTTAATTGGGAATCGATTCAATACCAAAAAATGGCAACATATCGCATACAATGAAAACAGATATAAAAATTTCAATCACGTGCTTTCCCATTGATCGTATGTATTTTTTCACGTCAAATCGAGAAAGTTGCAAAAGTAGAGCGTGCGAATTAGAGGGCACGGCTGTGATGTTTATCCATGTATAGCCTTTTTAGGAAAGGCCTAGTTCTGCATCGAAATTCTCTACGTTAAAGACTTAAATCCAATTTATAAATAAAATATTCCGTAAGTAGATCAGCTTCTAATTTCAAATATCACAGAAACTTGTATTATATCAGAGGGATCATATACTGATTATGGTACATTGGACGTTGATCGATATGGAATATCAAAAGACATGTCGGAACTGAGAAGCATAATCTGTTTTATTATCTTTTACAATTACACATAGATGATACTAAAATAAAAATGTCCTCTATTTATTAATATATGATTATCAACTAAATTGCCCATAACTCACCCTTGAGTAGTTTTTAAGGATGAAGGCTTTTTAATGTCATGGTTTCCCATTGTCATGCACGTATGATTAAATTAGGATAGATTTATTTAAATTGATAGCTTTTTGTGCAATTTAGGGATAATACGGAATGGTTATTCATCATCCCTGGAGCTGATGATACCAACAATTGACTATGTATTCTTTGAAAATATCCATTTTAATTTCAAATAGGATTATGTGCAGTCAATGCAAAATTTACACGTGTCGTCAGCAATACATGTCGGCTTTGCATTTAGATCGAGCCTCGTTGCTATTTGTAAATAAATGCTCAGGGTGCTTTTGAACCGGGGGTATTTTTTCACCCCCCGTTCTTTGCATTTTCATATCTTCCTCGATCGGTCGGTCCTCTTTGGCGGTCGCTCTCGACATTTTTTGCTCGCGTCTTTAAGAGTTTTCAGAGCGACTTTCTATCGTTTATATCGCAACGGTGCAAGAAAGGGGGGCACTCGACACAAGTGCGGCATTCCGGGTCTCCTCTTTGTTCTTAATAAAATAGGGGGGGTTGTGTGACACGCGAGGAAGAACTCCCCTTTGTCCCGTGTAAAAATTGTAGACCGCGTCGGAATCGCAATAAATACGCATTTTTATCTGAATCGTAGGAATCCGGCTGCGACAAAGGTATCTGGGAGCAAACGTTTGCGGCCTCTTAGGACGCTGGGTGGAATCGTTCAAACGCTTGTTCCGCCTTGTTTGATCGCGGATAAAGAAGTAAACTTTTGTTTGGACGAAATTTAATATGTTCTATCTACCGTTTCGATGTTTGCTCGCGTAGATTAAGCTTGTTTTTGTTCCGTCGGCTTCTCATGCTTTTCTTCTTTTGTTTCAGGTAAGTGGACGCATACGAATGTAGCAATGGCCCTTCCGAAGAATAAAAGGGTACAGTGTAACGAACCTATGCACATTAATCATAAACGCAGGTATTTCCGTCGATTTCATATAATTCTATGGATTGTACACGCAAAGTGAGCGATCTCTTCCTGTTTGTTCTTATTACGAAACTGTCTGTTGGCGGCTATCGCGCTTCAGTCCTGTTGGGCCATCTTCGTAATTAATCACCTTTCGTTTCTGCTTTAATATAATAGATTGCTTGCTCACCCTTGTGAAGTTGCACCTGGGCTAGTCGGCGTCTTCATATATTTCCACCTTCATCAGTATTCCTGCGGTGGCTGAACTTCTCACACGTGGAGCAGATAAATCTATGAGCTCGGTTACTTACAGACCGACCGTTATTTTTCATTTTCTCGTTAGCTAAACAAGCCAACGTGTCAACCCGTCTCGCCTCCCATACTCCCATTATCAGATTTCATAGTATTTTACTGGTCTAATCCCGGCATTAAAGCGACCCGAAAATATTGCCAGTCGCTCTATTCGATGAAGTAAAAACAACACGCACCTTCATTATCGAGCCTTTCCTCTTTTTGGCATGATAAGCAAAAATTTGGCACGGAAAAGGGCTATATTTCTTCGAATGAAAATTTGGCGATCGTACTTATCAGTCATAATATATTTGGGGCTTAATCGCAGTTAGGGGCGCAGTGCGTGTCACGAGTCGATTAAGCGACTATGTTTAACCTCATAATTGCCGCCGAAGCACAAATGCGTCCAATACCATTTGGACAATCAAAGCGGAAGATTGCAATCTATTGCATCATATATCATTCTTGTCTTGATTACCAATACAAATTGATGATGTCCTACGAATCGCAAACATACAATTCTAAGAGATGATCAATACAATAATGTAACACATCAATCAATAAGTCCGTAGGATGACTAATAAAATTAGAACTTTTTTAACCTTTTGAATTCCATAACATTTGGTGAATTTGTCTAAGCTTATGTTTATGATAATACATTGAGAAAAAATGGTATATTACCTAAATAAAAATGATTTTCGATGTTAAGACATTTTATTGTGTGATCATTTTGTGATCACAAGTGATCATTTTTTTTAGTTCAATTTTTAAAATTTGCTAAACGAAAGCAATTTTCTCCACCACTTCAATGTTTATGCATAAAGTAGTAAGATGTGGCTAATTGGTCAGCGGTATCCATCCCAAACATATTTTTGATGTAATCTGGAATCATCTATTGCAAATATATTGAAAAGATGTAGAAGTATTCTGCTAGCTCTGTTCTATTCAATCCCTGAGTAGTGAAGCTTTTATAATGTGATACAAATGTGGAAATATAACTTGTAAGGAAAAATTCGAGGCCACCTCAACATTGGAGTTCATAGGGTTAATAAACAACAACTTAATTCATCAACATAATTACAAAAAGATACATTCATGCCTTTTAGAATGATTTATCTTTGGTCTCAAAGTAGGCTTCAGTTTCGGCAATCACTTCTTTATTGGAGCCAAATTTCGTTCCTTGGAATATTATTTTAAGATCTGCAATAGATAGCCATTAGGAGTAAAATCCAGGGAAACCAATGATTGGGGAAGCAATTAAAAGTGCAATTCGTGCAATTTTGCCATTGTTGTGATCGATCGACTTTCATTTAAAAAAAAGGACCATTCCACTATAAAGTCTTTGATTGGCTTCATATAGCTATTTCATGGTTAAAACTGTCTGCAAATCCAACGACGTATTCTAGATGCTTTTCTGATTGTTGCAGATGGTTCTGATATCTCATCATGGCTTTTAGGTCTCGATTGAACAATAAAAACACATCTTTAGCAATATTTTTCATCCGTCAGGAGCAGAATGATCAATAAATACAATAAAGATTTATGACCGTAACACAAAGTAATTGTGCAGATCGAAATCATGTGAATCAAAGCTATTTTTTTTTTATAAAAGTGGAAAATGCTGAGAAATATGATTTTTTTGTTAAATGTGCAAACGAATGAAAAATGTCAATTTCTAAATTATTTAAACACTTAGTTTGGTTTTTAAAAGTTCTCCAGATTATATCCTTTCCAACAATATGCTAACTAACCTAACCTGTTGTACAAATCAAGACGTTTTTAGTAAGTTTATTTACAAAATTTCTTCAAATTGGCCACCTCTGCTTCGTTCCAAATGTGAAATTTTGGGTATTTTTTTTTAAATGTTGGACTAATATTATTTAACACTTTTGACATTGGTACTGTCTGAAACATCGCAAAAGATCCTCCTAACTCCCAAAAAAATATATATATCTGTCAATCAGGGTTTTATGTGATTGTTTCAAAATAATACGTTGAAAAATATCATTGCTTTTTGGGTACTCCTTATAAAATACATGAAATTATTTTCCACGTAAAAACTATTTTTGTACTGTACCATGCAAACATTGTCCTTTATTTGGATACTGCATGGTCACCGTGTACAAACCAAGTATGATGCTGAATTCTAAAATATTCTAGATATTGTTTATCTTAAAATATAAGCTTGGATTGTTCGAATTTTTCATCAAGCCTGGGGCTAAAATATTATTAAAAAAATGAAACGAACAAAATAAAGAGGCACTGCGCGCGCAGCTCAAAAACGCTGTGTGTGTGTCATTATTAATAATAATATGTATTGTCGAAGGTACCTGTCTTGTTTATTTTGAACAGTATGGAGAGAAGAGGATGACTTGTTTATTTAGGAACAACCCGACGCGCAGTGCACGCCTTGTTAGCGCTTTTTCTTCCTTTTTTTATATTTTCGTCGCGCCGTGGGTGTGTGTGCCTTTTATTTTGTTTATACAGCGCGGCCATTAGTCGTGTCCCACCTTCGGCATTAAAATTTATACGTCGGACTGCAACGTGCAAAGTTTAATTAGCGCGCTTATAAATCACGCGTGATCTACTAACGAGCTCTGCCTACCGATTTTTTTCGCGTCGAAGCCGAAGAACCTCGCCGAAGACTGCTGAGTCAGCAAGACTGATGGATTCTTCGATTGTTGGCGATAAATTAATTTTCCATCTACGAGATCGAGATGTGTCACAATAAATAAGCTACGTTATTGTCTGACAAACAGTTCCGCTAAATACAAGGCGAACTTTTTGCGGTTAAACCGGGCTTAGTATGCAAAATAAAATCAATTACAGATTTTATAATATTGGTTAACAGGAAGTTTTCATTGTCAAATATGAACGAAGCACGCACGAAATCAAAAAGTGCATTTTCGTCATATAATTGGGAGTTTATACAAGGCAACATTGATACGGATATGGTTAAAAAATATGCGATATATCGGCAGATGAGACCCTGAAAGATGATCCAAAGGCGGGTTGCCCTTTCGACTTTGATGAAAACATTTTAAATGTGTTATTGGAGCAAAAACCACGTCGATCAACAAGGGAATTGTCAGGGAAGCTAAATACGTCATTATCAACCATTTGTCGGTACTTGGTAAGTGATCTGTCGTATCACATCCCTTTCACGAACCATGCTTGAGCCGACTACCACCTATTTTGTTCTTTGCAGAATTTCTTAAATGGAAAAAATCAAAAATGATGAAGGGAATCACGCTATCGAAAATATCTTTTCATCTAAACCTGCTAAATTTTATGAAGAGGATATTGATAAGCTATCAGTAAAATGGGAGAAAGTTATCACTAATAATGGTGAATATGTAATGGAGTAATATTGCTATAAGCTAAATAAATGCTTAAAAATAAATCGGCAATTATTTATGACTCGGCCTGATATAATTGCTTCCTGGACCACAAATGCGACGTTATTTTTAGCGCAGGCCGCGTATTTCGGATCGACCGGAATATTTTTTTAGGCGTCGTGACTTTCGAGTGTCGCTGTGCATATAGGTTTTCGTGTTCAGAGGCGTCCGTGTGTCAATAAGATGACATCTCGGCTGTACCAACATAACGACATGTTTGCTTATCAGTTTGATGCTTGTCTTCCGTATTATTTTTTTACACATATGATAATTTCAATTAGTGGTAAACATTTGTAAAGAAGCAGTGTTGACTGTGTCTGTCGTCGACTCATTCGATCGCGGACATTCCGTCCCGATTATTCTCGGACACCGTTTTTTGTCCGCCTTCAATTAAATACCATTCTCGGCAGTCATCGCACTCTCAATAATTGAATAAATCAAATGGCAATTAAGAAAAACGATCGATGCGCATGCGCCCGCTCTGCCTTCTGCTCTGCCAACGTCGTTTTCAGCCTTGCGGTGCATAAGAATGTGTACGGAATGAGAGTTGATGTCGTCATAAAGTTAATCGTTATTATGTCGCCGTCGCCCTCCCGACATGAATTTAATTAGAGATGGTTAAATTTGTTTCAGTTTGCTTATTTTTACGGTTAGTGTTATTGGGCCATTTAACCGGGACGTATTTATTAGGACGATCCTGCAGCATCAGGGGTTCGTAAGAGGGATCGCGTACCTAAGTGTGTATGCTAATGTTGGGGGTCGCATACAAATGACCCGCGGTCTGCGGCCAGTTGCGGTTTACCGTCGCGTGGTTTCGCCGGAGCCTGAGCAGATACCAACATTGCCAGTGCTGAATTTATAATTACATCTCTCTGTGTATCAGCACGCCACTTTGCCACGCCCTCGTTGAGTTTCTTCCCAAATGTTATTCGAGAATCCCCAAATTTCCATATTAACAATATCAAAACTATCCGACGAACCGCTTGAATATCAACGTTTGTTTTATGCCGTGCGTTATACACGGAATTTGATTTAATCACGCGTATAAAAAGCCATATGTTTCTAATTTAGTATTGAGCTGAACATAACTAACAAAATCACTTCATTGATTAGATATAGATTGTGCAAACAAATATTTGACATCAATATGTAATGCATGCTTATAATGTTGATGCACTGTTCGACTTGGGGGAGATAACGGACGTCATAGAATATAATATTGATGAGGGAATGATTTAATTCCGATTACATGCAAGGTGTTGGATCAAATGCTCACGGATCCTTCCACTTCTGCGTCATTTTATAAAATTACATCATATGCTTACTCAAGCCCAAACACATAATACGTCACAGGATGACACGTCTTCACACACTCAACACTTCATATATTCTATAATAATTACAAAAAATCTCATTCCATCAAAATTTGGATCATTCGCAACCAATTGATCTAAAATTACAAATTATAGTTTTCTATTTTTTTATTTTAAAAAATTGTATAGTGCTCTTTGAGCTCCGTCTGATTGAACGATTGAAATTTCGCTTTGTATGTCCATGATCTCCCGATTTGATGTCATGGCTTCAGCACGTGAGATTTGTTCTCGGAAAGCAGGGCCGTAACAAAACCGTCTTTATCGTTATGTACAAGTATGGTATCCGATCGCGAGCCGCTCATTCGTCATATCAGCGGTCCGAAAAGCGGACCGATTGAGCATACAAACTTTCTATGGCCATTTCGTCCTCTTTTCGGGCTTTTTACGGCATTTTCTATGATCTGTATGATCACGGAAGCAACGTAGCGTCTAGATACTTCCTATCATGGATTTTTTTTACAACAGTAATCACGATTACAATAGTTTCCATAGCCGAAATAAAGAATTTAGAATTGTTATTCGTTCAAAATTTCAGCTGTTTTCCTTCAGCCTGCATAGTTTTAGCGGATATATTGTCTGATAAACCAGTTATTCAATTAATTTTCTAAGAACCTAAAGGCCGTTTAGGTATGCTTTATAAAACTGAATTTCGGTTGGTGATTCACTCGTCGTTGTTGGCTTTCAGTGTGGTCGCTCGCCATACTAAATCGTTAGCGTTTACCTTAATTCCGATGATGGAACGCACCCACTTACCATGATTAATAGCTTCCAGAGCAAACAAAAGACCATAAAATCTCCAGCGGACGAGACCATAATTTTTATTGCGGCCTGTATGTGTTTATCAATATGAAAATTACGGCAACGTCTTCTCGGAAGATTCGACATGGCCGAGATGGTAGATAAAGCCCGAAGACAAGCGGGACGCTCCCGCCTTCTCGTAATCGTTGTTTGTTTTCTGAGATCCTTAAAATTTATAAATTATATGTCCCAGGACAGGGCCGGAGCGGTAATGACCCATTGTTCGTGGCCTACCGTTGTATCAGCTCCATGCATCTCTCGTGCCGCCATTCGCATGTACGCTTTTATCACCTCGCTCCGTGCAACAACCGAACCGACAATAAACAACGCGACCGAGAAGGACTTCAACCGCCAAGATGGCCACGGCTTACCATTAAAAATTATTATATTAAACCCGCTTATCTACTTAAAAGATTGTAACATTCAAATAAACATGCACTTAATTACTTTATCTGGGCTACATTTTGGTGGCACTTGAAAGAGCAATCATGTTTCACTTCAAACGCATCGACATCTTCGCTCAGATCTCGCTCGACAAAATACGTGAACATCAAAGCGGCAACTTGAACTTTAGAATATGTATACAAAAAATATTTAATTAAAGACATATTTGGACCATTAAATATATGTGAAGTGGCGGTGATGTCTTGTGATGGAACATCTTGGAAGTTAGAAAGGGGACCGAAATTCATCTTTTGAGGTTCAATGGCCCGCTGTGATTGTACTTCATATATTTGCTATAATAGTGATCGTTTGAAAATGACCTAAATTTTATTTAATATCAGCGCAAACTTGCCACTTTTCATAATCGATTACTACTTGATGGATTGTTCCTTTGTGTCGGCAACAAACGACCACATGTATTCATCCGTTTCTTATTTATCGACTGTAAATAATGATTGTGAAGTACTTATTTCTATTCTTCTGTCAATAAATTTAAATGTTATAGATGCGGGCTCCTGAAATAATGCTTATTGTTAAGCATGTTAGTTTTTTATTTATCGGAATATTTCTCGGTATTCATTATGATTTGAGGGTTGAAATGGATGTTTGGAAAAGAAATAAATCGTAGATTTTATTTTGCTTTTCTTTGTTGCATTTTCCTCATCATGAAGACGAGAATTTCTAAAATTATTCTTAGATAGTTTATCGGTGGTGGTTTCTACCCAATTTTCGAAATTAGACCTTTGATCGAAAAATAAACAGTACTCATATCAGTCGTTCGCCAATTTCTAGCTTGGATATTCTGGATTGCTCTAACATTTTAACTAGTAGATAGTCTTTAGAAAAAAATGAAGAAAATATTTAAGACATGTATACAATATGTAAACACAACAGTAGTTTTTTTAAACTGTCGTGCGTATACCAGCGTAATAAGAAATCAATTAAATCTATGTTTTTAAGTAGTGTATAATAGCTAAAGACGCTATTTATTAATTTAACTCGTTCGTCGCTGCGTCCACCAGATATGCGCGGCTCTGAAAAGCGAATCCAGCGTCTCATTGTTACGTATTTCTATAACGACTTGCAAATGTTAACTTTACGAACTTCTTTCTATAAAGTCTTTCAGATAACAACTGTCGAAATATCGTTCGAGATTGACCTCAAAACTTGCATACCTACCCTTTTCTGTTCGCCACTTGCTTATCTTCACTTTGTTTTTATTAATTTGACAAACTTACTTACTATCTTAAACTTAACGATCTAAGATAAATCAACACCTGAGAGAAGAAGCGCCACATGTCGTTTGTGTTTATCCCGTGCATTATAATATCGCATCGCTATTCCTTCTGTTTACGTTCCGATTATCCCGAATTTGGATCCCATGAGAAACAACACCGATTCACGTTGGGCGACGAATGTGTTAAATATAAGCTTCATTCGCGCTGCTGCGGTCCTGACGGATAAGTGGATTTGTACGAATGATAAGTGGCGGACAAGCAAATATGGTATCTAAGATTATGACGAATTTACTACACTACTCAAAGGGTTAAACCTTCTTTTTATACAGTAATAATTTAGCCCATGAAGTTCAAATTCCGTCAAATTGACGGGTGTGGTAAACCTGGGGTAAAATAAATTATCTATCCCCATGGAGATCATTCACGTCTGATAACGGATATGGCACTTTCAGGATTTTTTTCGGTATTTTCATTTCGTTGAATACAATTTGGAATCCTTGCTGAAAACTTTTGGAAGCGCTGATCTTTGTCATAAAGCCCAGTGTGCAGAGACCACGAACGTACTTACCTCGTGTACCACATTCTCGTGAACATTTTCGCGGCGCCTAATTGAAATTATTTGAACCGCCTTCTCGTTTCTCAGAACGCGGTGGTAGCGTATTGTACCCCGGGTCAAATTTAATTAGGGCGCCCGTAATCTGCTCACTTTAATTATGCACCTTTATCAATACCACGTACAAGTGCGTTCGTGTTGATTAACATTATACAGTGTGCTACACAAAGGCGCAGGTTGCGATTAAAAGCTTAATGCTCTAAACGCAAATTTCCCTCGGGAGCTGTGATTTTTACAGTGTACGCTTTTATGGCATCGCCCAAAAAAAAATGAAGTCCAGAAAATAAGCGCCGATTAAAATGTATCGCAGTCCGCTGCGAGCTCGAGGAGTTGGAAAAGAAAGCTCGTCCAATTTGCCACAATTTCCCCCGGTTAAACGAGGCTTCGTTTCGGAATCCGCAACAAAGTTTAGGAGAGCAGCTTGCAAAGTGATCAACGTAAAAGGGGACGTATTTTCGTTACTCGAGTTAGCGAATTTCCTACGTTTTTCTCTCCTAAAGTAGAAAAATAAGTTCGCCGACGATACAATCATTCCAGTCACGACTGCACGACTGGAGCTGGTCTCCCCGATACAAGATAACACCCAACAACAGTCTGTTGCCTGCGAGCTCGCCACACAGCCATCTCCCGGTTGCCAAGGTAACAACGACCAGGATGAGCTTCTCCAACTGCTAAAAAAGACCAAAAGCCGAGTTTCGCTCGTCCTATTATGGTACCTCACACGATGATATCTTTCGTTCGGGCGACCCGCAACGCCATCGTCTATTTTGACAAGGGTACAAAGGCATAAAAACTCGAAAAGACGACACTTCTCGCCACGAGCAAACATCCTTTTTCCTCGAAGATGGCAGATATATAAAAAAAAACCACCCCGGCTGAACCTTATGGAGCCGTTGATAAACGTATCCAAAATTATTTATTCAGCTCTCCACGTACATTGTCACAGCGAAACAGGTACTGTCAGCCTTTTCATGTATATACATTTTTTTGGTTGGCTTGTTTGTCCTCGAACGCCATAAATTATTTTGCGCCCCCTCAAATGTCTCTTGAAGAGTCGTCGTTATCTGCAGTCCTCGTGGAAAACATAAACCATCAAATTGAGAGACCCATATGCCCATGTGCTTTTTAGATTCATATCTTTTGACATCATTTTTGTGGGATTTTTTTTTTCTCTTTTACTTTTACTCGGTCTATCTTGGTGTTTTCATGTAAATCTTTGCCTGGTTATATTATAGATTTATCGTAAATATGTCTTAGATTTATATCATAAGACCCAAATAAATTTAAACAATTCAAAATGCAATTTTCAATTTGTTTTTTTAACTCGTTCCTCGCTGCGTCCTGATATGCGCGACGGGCGGACTATGCATAAAATTATGCTTAGTAAACGTAATCCCGAAAAATTCGGGTTTGAAATTTTTATCTAACAAAAATCGTACACCTCACTAGCACGATGAAGGCTACTAAATCGAGACATTCCCGCCGAAATCTGGACGCTTGGAAACAATGGCATAACTACTAATTGGTGAACTTAGGCAACGCATAGCGGCAGTGACTGTCTAATCTATGTATACATATACATATATGTTATTCAAATTGTCATATTAACCTTTCCCTACCGGTGATGTATTTACTACACCTCGACTCTAATAATGGGAATATCGATATGAAATATAATAGATACGGGGTTCAGATTTTTTGTATTCCTCCGTAATATAATTATGAATCACATAAAAGTATTATAGTATACAAGTATTCATCTGCGGCGACGGAAATAATTAATTTGTCGAGAAATCGGGAATTTTGCGATTTTTAGTCCGTGTCTCAGCAGAAAGGAATTTTATCAGTGACATTGATGGTGTTATACAGAAATAGGGGCTGACGCAATCATCAACTCGAACTAGCATTTAAATATCTGATGTTCGGGCTGAGCGACGAGAGTGTTAAAGAAAATTGAGTACCTTCTGAGTACCATTTCAATGAGAATCCAAGAACTAGCCCATTATGCCACAACACCTGGCTATTTTTTAAAACGATTGAATTAACACTTTGAGACCCGCTGACGCCTTTTGGCGTAAAAATTCCCCAACCGTTATGAACCGCTGACGCCATTTGGCGTAAAAACGTAGGCCTACAACATCATAAAAAAAAATGTTACCGACACTAATATTTCACTATTCGTTGACAGATGTCTCTACAGATATAAAGGGTATATAAATTTGAGTTTTAAGGTTGAAGAAAGAAAATAAATTTCCTATAAGAATCATATTAGAAGTCGATCCTAAGACAATTTTAAATTGAAAAGTAGCTCCCAAGACAAAAAAGGTTGGACGATCCTGAAGTAAAGGATATATACATATCCAGTGGCGGTCCTTCCATAAAATTGCGAAGTATTATCACCCTCATGTAGTAAATAAATTTTAAATGAAATATAAATAACAAGTAGTATTTATAGAAAGAAAAAAAATGTATTTCGTTGGTTTGAGAACCACTGCTTGAAAGTTGTAAAATGAAGATCACATATCTATACCTTTGATTATGTAGAACATAACCTGAAAATTTTACGTATATACACTCATAGGTTAAAAAGATATGTAAATTATTATAAAGGTCTTGATTTCTTGCGAAATTTGCCTAAAACGAGCGGCCCCCACAGCATTTTCACACCAAAAAGCGCGGTTCTCAAAGTGTTAATAAACCGTTTTCTTTACAGCTTTTACGAATGGAATATTTTATATTATATTTTCATATCATTTATTTGAAGAAAAAAAGCGGCTGTGAATGTCCTCGGGTATATGATTCTCTTTTTATTTTATCTGAAGTAGTTTCGTATGATCATTATTATATCTCCGGGTCGTGTATGTAAGGAATGTATCCAATTTTATTCAATAATGCGTATATAAAGCGAGGGTATAATATCTTTATGAGTCGCCAGTCCCGTTCTTCGTGACGTCCTCGCCATTATTTATCTCCTCTCTTCTATTTTATTAACTTTTTGTGATCCGAGATGGCCCCCTCCCCCCGTTCGATGTTTCGGACGCGAGAATATCAAATTTGCGTTTTATGTGTGATCCGGTCAATAAAATTGAAATCTTATATTTTAACACCGGTGCGTCAACGTCGACGGTCGACGCTGCTTATTTTTATGCTTCCTCGTGAGGTCGTCGCGGGTCGTATCGGATTTCATCCGTGGCAATTTTATATTTCAAATTGTCCCACTAAAGTAGGGATTTTTTCGTGGCGATTAAACCACTCGGGGGCGGCTCGTTCGTGAAAAATAGATTAGCGGGTGTAAAGCGCAACTCGTCGTTGTAAGCAAGACTTTTAAAAAAGCTACCCTTGGGTAATACTATCAAAAATTTATGCTGCGATTAAATATTTTCCTCCAGCAGTGGAGCCTTTTCGTCCTTCATTTTTCGTCCTTTTCAGCCCTTTTAGCCAGATGGAACGGCGCGAGATCCTCCCTTGGGTATATGAACCTTCCTACGTGTCGCTCTTTATTAGTTGTGCTCCTCTAGCTACATGCTTTTCATTTAACTTTCCTAATATGAATACAAATCCAATTTATATTGTTGTTTTTTCTTTTGCATTCGAAGAAAATAACTTCAACCCTATCAAAGCACTACTAACACTACCAACGCTGATAGTTATTTTTAAGCTTATTTTTTTGTGCTTCCCTTAAAACGTATCAAAACTCTAATTTAGATCGCTCGGATATCTCAATTTAATCCTTTTATCGCAGGGACTATTTTTCCTATGGAGAGTGCTTTAAAGTGCTGTGAAACTCGTTGGAGCGTATCATGGGTCCTTTGTGACCAAAGGACAATCCTTCATTGCTTTTCAGGAAGGTCGCTTTGTGTTTGCAAAACAAATTATGACGCTCCAAAAATTTGCGTTTTAGTCTTCAGACACGGATAACTTCCAGTTCATTAAGAAATCGTTTATCCCCAACATCATTTTCATCTCAATAAAATATGCGTGGGATCAAATAATAGTTGGCTTAGTGCACACAATAATAAATATAATCAATTGGATAATTGAAACGTGCATTGCTAAAAATATTTTTAAAATGAATTTCACCAGACTAAATGTTATCAACATACGGGAAATATCAATTAAAATTTGTAGTTAGATCACAAAACTTGCAAAATTAAGATTATTGAAATCCGAAGCTTCGCTTGGAGTTAGCAGCCGTAAAAACTTATGCATCGTCCTAATAAATGTAATATTATTTATCGCCACAATGGTAATTTTTCATCTTTATCAACGCTTAGCAAATTCGCATAATCGAGATTCTACTGTATATGGAACTGGACACGTTCAATGTGTCTAGCTTATCATGTTGCATTGTCGCCAATGATGTACATTTGTGCTTGCATGCAGACGGACTATAACCTGTTTAGCGTTTTTTAAGCGATCATTCCGGGAATATTGTAGGTCAGGATCGAGATCTTGTGTGCAATAAAACGACATGGAAGAGAAGAAACGTCCGATAATATCATCATGCATTATTTATAAAGATCAATAATGTTGAACAATACTAATAATGCGATGTGAAGAAAAGCTATTCATATATACGATCGAGATCCAAATTTATATTTGCAAAGAACGCCACAAATCTTATTTATTCATTCATTCTAATTAAATTTAAGATATGTCATTACCGCCGCCGATCAGTCTTCTTCACATAACTTCGTTTTGTAATCGTTCTGTAGATATGTTTGGGTATGGTGTCCGATCGCGAGGCGCTCATTTGTCATATCAGCGGTCCCAAAAGCAGACCTGTTGGACACACACACTCTGTGGGCATTCCGTCCTCTTTTAGGGCCCTTTGCGGCATTTTCGGGAATAAATGCACACCCAGGGCTTTCTATGATCTGTACGATCATGGCAAATCCCTCGGAGACTACCTTACATAGGTGGCTTGTACTAAATGAGGTCGCGAACGAGTAGTCGCGATTTAACTTGTGTTTTATAACGTTACAATGTTTCGATTGCGCAAAATCAAAGAATTTATATTGAATTCAGATTTGGATAAGGAAATGAATGAATGGATAAATTTGAAGTAAGCAATGGATGCAACCGAAAATGAAAACCCTGTTTGAATCCTTCATTTGATGTCTGAATGTCGATGATGTGATCAATTGGTGATGCATTTTCCTAGAAGTAATATTGCCTTTTTTAGTACGAAGTTCTTGATAAGTACTTCGGGTACTTTACGAGTGCTTGGGATTCCTTCTTACCATCAATTATCATTCGAATATATAACTATTTTTTTTTTGAGTCTGCGAATTTTCGCGCAGCACGCCGCTAATAAGTTTACATCGTCGGTTATAAATCGCCTCGCACGCACGTCGTGCTGAACTCGAAGGGTTATTAATTTCTCCAAGTGTTCGCACACGCACATAACTCGTGCGAGGCTTGTTTGCATATCGGTCGTATTCCAGATTACACCTACGACGTCCTCTGTGTTTCCAAATTGAAACGTGTGGATGCTGTAAATCTCCGAGAGCCGTTTGGCCCCATGCGGCGCCGACTCGCCCGGCACACCTGACGACTAGTTTATTATTCAATTTGCTCTCCCACTCTCTCCACCGGTTCTCAAAGTGCTCCCCCCCATGAAACGGGAGTCTGCTCGCTCACCCCCGGTGTGAATCGTAAATTTCACCCATAAAATGATAGTAACGAACTGCCTGTCACAACTTCGAGCAGAGCACAAACAACGAACGGCGACGTACTGAGCTTGCGACTTATGATTATGTTCTGAGAGAGTTTATCAAACGTTCACGGGATTGTTTGTGTAATAAATCTGTCATACGTCCGAAGCTGTTTGAGTTTCCACCGTGCCGAAATTAAATTTCGCCCATCTCCGAGGCCGGGATAACTCCGTTAAAGTGTCGTCGCAAGCAGATAACTCTCCGCGACGGGTTATCTCACAAAATATGATCATAATGGAAGTGTCCTCATTGAAAATTCAATCAGAAAATGTCCCGTCACGTCCCCTGTTTGTGCGCCCACCGGTGTGGTGCTTCGCCAGTTTTCTTCGAAAACTCCTCCACAAAAGGAGCGCATAAACGGCCGTCTCTCCGCTTCGGCTCTAATTCGAAGTGTCATCGTGATCTTTCATTTTTTTCCACCGTCCTCATCTTGCATGACTTCGGATGAACGTCGTCCCACACTCTCGGGGCGAGGCGTGCTCCATATAAATCAACGAGAGTGCTGCATTCGCTCCGGCCTCATTTGTCAAGTGCCCATTACGTCGTATTGCTCAATGCCTGGATGTACTGCTCCTTTTTATTCCTTTTTTTTTCTTTTCTTTACTTTAAAGCCATCGAGACTTGGGTCATCTTTTTTAAGGAATTTCTCACATTGAGAAAATTACGATCATTTTTATGCGCCGTCATAATGTTACACATTTAGGTAATATGTGACTTGGGCGCCGTCGGAGACTTCTCCAATCTTTGCCATATACAAGATTTAATAATTATTATGTGATTAAAACAAATGTTATATCAGATCAAAGCATTGTTATATTGAGTTAGTTCCTGGACTTTTATTATAAAGTATTGAATTCAAATTCTCATCGGGGAATAAAAATTATGTAAGTTTAAATTCCAGCTAAAAACCGCCATATTTTTATGAATCACGTCTAAAATTTGATTACGAATGATGCATTCCAAATTAATTAATCACATGATTCTGCATTACAAAAATAGCTTGTTATACGTTGCTTGGCCTGTCTACGTTTATTACTCCATGCATTCATTGTGAAAAAAGGGCATTTTCAATGATTTTATCATTCAATTTTCACACGGGAACAGCTTCGAAGACATAATTTTCTTGAGACGTGGCATCGCCCTCCAATTCGTGCAGCTCTTCATTGGCTAAGGATTCGCCGTGTCAACATCAACATCTTCGTTCGTATGCGACTGGGTAACTTCATTCCATGCTTTGTCGATGTTTCTTCACAATATTAAATTGTTTCTATCAAATTCGTATGGCATCTTGTGTTTGATGATGATTTTTACATGTACGCTTTAAAAACGCTGATGATTTATATTTTTTCCTTGCTGCATGATAATCGATTAGTTTACTTCAACAAGCCAGCATCCAGCAAATGGCTAGATGTCATTTGCATATCTGATGTTGTCGTTGATCTCTCAATTGATTCGGATGCCATTGTATCCGGCATAGAAAATTTCCTTTGGTCCTTATCGCATTTTCAATTGGTATTCTTTATCGTCGAGTAGGTTGTTCTTAGTTTTCAGCGCCCACATTTAATAGCTTATCGCCCACGAGCTCTGGCAGGCTGTTCTTCATCTCGACAACGCGAAGAATAAACAATTGCACCCTCGAGAAATGCGTCTCCGGACGCTGGCAATAAATCTTTCAACGCCGTTCGAATATTTTGAAGATCTCATGTGCCACGCCCGCACTGCTGCGTCTACCACTTTTGCGAGCAGCTTCCCTTTTAGCGATCGGAGTGTGCTCGATGCATTATATGAAATTCGTTTGAATGAAACTTATTTGTACCTTTGAAAGTGGCACAATGGTGGCGGAACGTATTGGCGTTATATAGATTGTGGCGTTTGATATGCACAATGGACTTACACGCGACCACTCGAAGGTCTGCGAAGAAAGGAGCGATAAGAAAGCAGCTATGGTGTGAATTGCTCATTCATTTGCGGCAGATTTGAATTCGTAGACGGATGCAAATTGTTTGCTGAATTTCGATGGCTCGGGCTCAATCGCCGACGGTATGGATGAAGGTGGTCTGTCGAACGAGATGGGGAGCGCCATTTGCATTTGCATAGGTAAGAATGATCCGTTAGTGCTGCTTTCCGACCCTCATCTCGGCTTCCGGCAGTCGGTAGATTCCTCCGCCCTTCGGTAAATTGCAAGTGACGCCAACACAATGGCCTGGTTACCGTGAAAGACGCAAGGTGTCGACCTACCTTCCATTATCCTTCCCCCTCGCTCGGCTTCTTTTTGTCGCGGTCTTTTCTTTCGCTAATCTGTTTACTCCGCGCTCCCCCGTCTTCGTCCTTCTTCGTCCTTCCTCTGCCTCGCCCCCTGGCACCATTCAAATATTGGATTCAGCAATTTCGGCCACAAAGGGACTTTTGTCAGTGCAAATATGAACGGGCGAGGCTTTCGCCTGCAGACAATGCGACCCGAAGGAAATTCTTCACACGTCCCGTGATTGCATAGAGCGCATTTCGGGCGTGGATTTATTTTGATCGCCTTGACAATTCAACAATTGTATATCGAATTACTCTTTGTGTTTGTTCTCTCCCCGAAGAGGCTTTCGAATGCTGCCAGTAAAAATTGAGGCGATTCAGACGATAACGCAATCATCACCGTCAATTTGGACGTCGCTCCTTTGAAAAGATCCATCACTGATCTGTCAAACAAAAAATGTTTCTCACGAATCCCATATACATACATACATACAAAAAACGAATTCTGATATGTAATTTGTATGCTTTCAGATATACGTATTAGCAATCCCTTATAGCAAAAATCAAACCATTAACACCCAAGACAAATAACTCTACATCATTTTCCAAATCACGTTTTGATTTCATCAGAAGACCCCTTGATGTTGTCCATGCATCTCTCAACGATCACAGTGACCTCTGGGGGTTAGTAGGAACCACTTTGGGAACCTATGATTCGATGAATATGTATCGATGTATGTATTTAGGTAAGTTCTCAGAATATGTTATCTTGAAGGAGTCGAGCTTGTTCGTGAAACGCTCAAAAATAATTCATTTCGGTGTTACATTTCTTTTCACGACGACGATGATTGACATCTTCCGTAATTGAAGCCGGCATACCCTCCATATTGGAATATCTCTTCCAAGTTGCCGCTCCTATTTTCTCTCCCATTATTGCACTATCGCTTGAATAGACCTCATGAAATATTGAATGATTCACAAAAAATGCTGGCACAATGCTCTATAAAAAAATCGATCTAAAACACCGCCCGTTGGCCGCATTACGAACTCGAATCAGTGCAAACGAATTCTATGGGGTTTCGATATCTTCCGTATTTTGGTCGCATAAAAGACTCGATCGATGGAAAAAAATAATTCTGTACGGATGCAATTGTGCACGATTAATCCGGGTACGGCCTTTTTTGCAACCCCCTTATTAAATCTTCCCCTGGTGTATTGAAAAAGCAGGCGGGCTGACCATTGTGCATTTACCTGTGAAGCATTGTGCTGAGATTTAAATTAAAAAGGTAGCCAAATTTATATCGATTCCATGATCAAATACATCAGATTGAGTGTAATATTTAAGTGGAAGTTTTCGCGCAAAAAGTACAACGATTGATTCGCCAATTCGCCAGGCTTTTATTGTTTGAAAAATGATGCAAATATTTCCGTGGAGCAATGGAGCAAATATTCGCAATATTCCAAATGCGAACTGCTTCAAATAGTTAACTTCGTTTGCATAACGTTCTTTGATATCGTCGCATGACTTCGCCTTATCATATGGTAAACGTTGTTTCTTTCTTCAATATTCTATAGCTCTTTGAATAGCTCAAAATTGTATAAACCTCAATATGTGTAGCAAACATGCGTCAAAACTGGAATTGATGATATATTTTCATCTCGACATTAGCACAGGTAACTACCGTTGATTATGGTACATTCGTTGTGGAGGAGATCGCAATCAACGGGGGAATACTAATTAATCGCTTGGTTCTGCGTTGAAAAAATAATCTAGATCTCTTCAGGTTTATATCGTAAAATTTGCCGATAATCCGTTTACGCTTTACTGAATTTATTCGCTTCAATACCCCTGGAAATGGCTGAAAGATTAATATATCTCTTCGATGATATTTTGAATATCATTTTCATAATTGATGTGATCGTCAACAAATTCTCAAACAGGGATGACTTGTATATGGTTTCGCTTTTGTGTTTGTATTCGGGCTATAAATTATGTATAAGCATTCATACAAAAATACAAGATGATATGGAAGAAAATCTGTTTACTGGTCTAGAAGCATATGAAAATATCCTAATGTATCCCCCCTATATTTAATATATTCCTCAATCTCGATTTTTGTATAAAGTGACTTGCAGATTCTTTCACAAATAATGTAAGAAAATCATATGACTAATATCATAAGAAGTGTATCGTTCTATTTTCATATACAGTAGGACCTCGTATATCCACAAAAACAAAAATTTGCATAATAAAAAATGCAATGCAATCAGGTTCTATCGCATTACTGGAACTTTTTTCCAGGCTTTTTTCTGATGATCATATTAAATCGGAAAACTTTTGATATTCTTTGATTTTCAAAGCATCTGGGATTCTTTGATTTTCCAATGACAAATAGTGGCAGTTTGCATCTGCTAGTCTTTACTAGTTTTGTATCCAGATGAAGTATTTTCATGTCTCAATGCTAAAGATTTATTGGGTAGTTTTTTCCAATTTAAACCGATCTCATCAGTGTTGTATAAATACTCTTAGTCGAATCTTACCTTCTCCGCAAATAGCTTCAATGTGTCAATAAATTTGTTTGCTATTTCAGCAGAAAGCTTTTCCCCATGAATTTAAAGTTCTCTGATAGCATGTCATCCTTTAAATTTTTCAAATCATTCCGAACTTGCTTTGAAGGTGGATCGCTTTACACCGATTAATTTCTGTCAGCTCCTAATCAGCGTAAGACAATCTTCAATTCGAGGCAGAGTCAATTGTAAATGAACACTTGATAGTGCATACAAGACCACTTCTTTACATAAACAATGCACAAAAAATCGATTCAAGTGCTCCTCCTTTAGAAGGAAATGATAATTGGACAAAGACTCATTCAACACGCAGCGAAGAACAGCAAGCAGTTAAATAAACAAACACTCTCCATAACACACAATATTCGGTCGTTTCTTTGCGTAAACAAATAACACACTTGAAATCGAAATCATTATAAGTGGATAAATTTGGGCTTAACGATCTATACAATCATGCGATGCATATGAAGAAGCTATCCGTCTCAGTCTCCCGAACTGCGCTAAGTTCTCTTTGTCTCTGTCCGCCTCGGAGCTTCAATGCACAAGAGTGTTATTTCTGAATAGTGAAGGTCAAAACGGATATTTCCGTAAGTACTCACGGAAAGGTTAATTTTGTATTGAAAAATATTGCTTTTTCACACAATAATGGAGCAGATATTGGCTATCCAGTTGATTGTCGTTGTTTGAACCACATAAAAATACATTCTTCAAGTTCTGTATTTCCTGACTTTGCTGTGTTTCATACTATAATTTACACGATTTTAAACAATTCATCCAATGGATTGATTCGCGTGGTCTCGATCTGATATATATTGTATTATGACTTTATAAATAATAAGGTAGCAGCTTATCTTTAAAAATATTTTGTTGGTGGAAGTATCAATTAACTGCATGGCGCCAAGTCTGCCGTCATGTTGTGCATTCTTCGGAAGTCGGTCGAAATGCTGGTTTTACCACTCTTATACAAAAAAGTGATTGTTTAAAAAAGTACGAATCATAATGCAAATCTGAGATCAATCTCGTTGACTGGCAATCACCATGATAATTAAATAATTTGAGCGCCGGGGAAAAGCGATCGACGCTGGTAGATCGGCACTGCAGATAGCGGCGAGAAGTCCGTCGCCTATCCATAATTTTCTGTTCCAGTTTATAATGTAGTTACGTTTATGGCTAGCATTGTATATTTATTGAGTTCGAGACTCGTTCTTCAATATTATCGACAGAGCATTATCGCCATTCCAACGTTCCCCTTATAAGTGCAGCGTGCAATATACGTGCGTCGACTATCTCGGAACGAGATTTCCATTTCACTCCCGCAACGAGACCGATCTTGTTCTCACTTCTCGGCAATGCCTCACCTCTCCAGATGGCCGATACGTCCGATAGATTTATTGGCTCTCCCATTCGAAATGGACCAGGCCGTTTGTCATCGCTGCAGATCCAATTTAGTCGCACAATTTATAAGCTTTTTTGTTGTTCGCAGGGCTGCCCGCCGAGCTGTACTATGTGCGGGAAGGCGAGATCAACGATTACGCTCTCAACTACACCGTACTCGTCCCTGCCAACATCGACGAACTGCACTTCACATGGCAGAGCCTGGCTGGAAGACCGGTAAGTTGGAAATTACAATATGAGCATAAATAAAAGCCGGAGGTCGAAAGATCGGCATGTCACCGGAGGAGATAAGAGCGACTCGTGATTCTGCGTCGTTTGCTTGACCCGCGCGACCAGGTCAGGGATCGTCCTGCTGGAGCACATCTCGAGGATCCATCGGCAGCAGGTCTATAAATTGCCCCCCGAGTAGATTCGCATAACTTCTTTGACTTCGAATCCTTGCAACACTCGCTGAGCGCGTTTGCCTTGTTAACACTAGTCTTGTGAAGATTTCTTGTGTATCTATTTCTATTCAAAATATTCGAAATAAAACGCTAAAAAATTGCTTTTTTTGTAAAAATCACTTTCAATTTTGTTTATACATTTTAGTTTCTATATTTAGTCCGTTTTCCTTATTTTCATCGGATAATTCAATCGACTATCATTGAATTAGAAGTTCTTTAGCACTTTGGTGGCCGCTGATACCTATGTGGCATCATCACGGGTCCGATCACTGGTGGCCGCGTGATGCCACATAGGCATCACGAAGCGCCGATCATTCGTGGCCGCTAAAGCATCATATATACACATTTTTTCGTTTACAATTTTTATCCGATAACATATCCGTATACATAATTTCTCGTTTATTCACTTTTTTAACGCTTTAGTTGAACACAAAATTGATAAATTTAAATATTGGTAACATAATACTCATAAGTGGTTGTATCCAATGCTGGATTTTTTCCCCAAACTTACAAATATGAATCTGCGTTATGGTTTATCACAAATAACGAGAATGAATTTCACGATAAATACGTAAACAATATGCGATCATTTTTTCATAAAGACATCTTTATTTTAACCCAATGCACACGTGTGTTTGTCCCAAACGCTGTTTTTTTTTCAAATATCATATGAAATTTGTGTTTCGGTTCAAAGAACAAGAATGTATTTCACTAGAAACATGTGATCAATATACGAAAAAATATTTACAAGGACACATCTCACAAGGAATTGCATTTCGTCGATGAGATGCACAAGCAATAAATTTTAGGCCGCCGGTCGAAAATACGATGCAAAGCGAAACATATGTTGAACATAAAATATTTTTTCATAAAGATCTTCATCTTCGCTCTCACAGAAAAATATGCAATACGATGCCCTTTTCGAGAATTTTGTTTTCAGTTGCGTTTTTTCTAAGACTATGAGTCGTAATCGATTTCGACAAATTCTACAGTATTTGCACTTCAATGATAACAGTAATATACCTCCGGATGCAGACAGACTATTCAAAGTTCAATATTTGATTGATTACTTTTCCAAAAAATTTAAAGAAAATTTTAACATTGGACGAAACATCACTCGACGAAGGGATGGTGCCTTGACGAGGACGACTGAACTTCAAGGTTTATAATCCTAGTAAAATAGTAAAATACGGAATACTAGTTAGAATGATGTGCGATGCAGTGACTGGATATATTTCCACATTTAAACTATATTCAGGGGCTGGAGGCAAATTAAATGAAACAGTAATGGAACTCTTAGAAAACCACAGCGGAAAATAGCATCATCTCTACATGGATAACCTTTATAATAGTGTTGAACTTACAAAAAAAATATTTTTGAAAAAATTTCGCGTGTGTGGTGCTATTCGACTAAATCGAGGACTGCCCGAAGAACTGAAATCAGCAGAAATAAATGTAATGGGAACGAAATTTTTGCGACGTGGTGAAATTTTATTACAATTATTTAAAACGAATAAAAAAAAAGATGTCAGAATGATATCTAGTATTCATAATGCAAATCTTATGGATACAGGAAAAAAGGATAGAAAAACGGGAATCGCAATTTTGAAACCACAATGTATAATTGATTATAATAACTTTATGAAAGGTGTTGATCGGGCCGACCAATTTCTAAGTTACTACCCTATATATTATAGGAAAACTATAAAATGGACAAAAAAAGTGGCATTTTATTTATTCAACTGTACTCTGTTCAATTCCTTCAGAGTATATGAAGAAATCAATCAAGATCGAATCCGAAAAATTAAATTTCATGAATTTTTACTGCAAGTGGCGAAGACTTGGATTTCATCTGAAAATGAGGACGTTTCATTACCATCGACAGGAAATAGTCAAAGATTATCTGGAGGGTTTGCGAAACACCAGATAGAAAAAATTTCGACTAGTAAATCAATCAAAAGAAGATGTCATGTATGTTATAAAAAAAAAAATAACAAAATACACTAGAATGTGGTGTAAAACTTGCAAAGTAGCTTTGCATCTCGGTGATTGTTTCACGAAATATCACACACAAAAAAAAATATAAATAAGTCAAAGTTATAATTACTTATAGTTTATAGTTTAAAAAAATTAATTCCTTTGTAATTATATAATATTTGCATTATAAATTTTAGTACCTATATATTTCCATGTAGTATAGTAGAATAAGCATATATATTTTGTAAAAAGACTTTTTTAAATAAATAATGAAGTTCAAAATGCGTTTTATTTTGATAATTATGATTGTCATTTTTATTTCCAAATAAGATTTTACGATTTCATAGTAAATGTCATACATATATCAGCTGTTTATTTCGAACATCTGGAACACATCACTCGCTCACAGTCAACATAATGAATGGACCGAAAAAAATCTTTGTGTGTGTGTATACGTTTTATGTTGAACTTGTTAAATGAATTCTGAGATGTCATATGATATTTTCAATAAGTATTTGACGTAAATTTACGTAAATGAAATAAATTACTTGTTAGGGGGTGGTTTTTGTATAGAACCATCTATATTTTAACGGGTAGAAACTTTTTTTTTGTGGTTTTACGTATATTTATTTTATTTTAAAATATTTACATACTTTTTATTTATCAATTATAAAGGAAAGGCGGCGGCCCCTTGCGCTGTTTTTCGGTGATTAAAGCGGCCACCATAGTGTTAATGCGAAATTATATATTTAATAACTGATTTAATTTTCATAACGAAAAAACATGTCTTTCGGAAATATTGAGACGATTTCTCTGTTTAATCTTAGTTTAAATAATAACATTAAATCTTCAATCTACTAGATATGAAGTAGAGAAAGGTATCAATACATTGTATATAATTTTACACATATTCAGATATAATAAAGGCATTGTTTTCATTTTGCCATTTTAATATCCGTCACTAGCAACATTATGTTTGCTTTCTTTATAATACCTAATTTCAAATAGCTCTCATTTGAAAGTTGTATCAGCTTCCTTCAATATTTGCCGCACAAGAATTTTCGTCCAGTCCAGAAAATGTTTATGTTGAAAATGTTGAAAAATATAAATCAAATATGATACAAATAATCTTACATCGCGAAATTTAACCTCATGCACTAACAATCTGTCGAGTCTTTAGACCTTGGAAGCTATAGAACCCTCGTTCTAATTTAGATAATATCTTCCGTACCAGTTTTTATCGATAATAACGCCCGAAGGCATGAATTATTCCCAAGTCGGAATGGTTACAGTTCGTTAGAACACTTTTAACCGAAACATAATTCGAGATTTCAACCAGGCCATTTTAAATATTTCCTATACATTTGTACCTTTTTATAGATTGAAAAAAATCTTTCCATCAATCGAGACTCGTTTCTTTACTTGAGAATATCATCAAATGACTCGTCATCGGATTGTGCCCTCAGTATGAATGTATTTATCGATCACGTTTATATCGTGAGAGTTGTGCAATTCTGCACTATTGGGAATCATTAAAAAAATACATCACATGAGGATTAATGTAAATCGGTTAATATCAATATTGTTCGTAAATTCTATATGCTTTGAAAGTTGCATTACTTCAATCAACTTTAGCCAAGTCTACCGAAGTTTTAGCCACCTTGTATCGAAAGCAGATGATGTTTATTTAACAATAATTAACGTAAATTGTTTATTGATAGAAAAGCAGTTATTCATGTTATAAATATTGTTATTAATATAAAAACGTGATTGTAATAAATTCATGGATTCATACCGTCATGCCAAAAATATGTTTTCATACGAGTAATCCGGTGATATTTTATTGTCCTTATATGAAACTTGGCTCAATGGTCTGAAGATTTTTATTTTATTTTAAAGCGTTCCTTCAACCTTAGGTATGTTCTTCTCGGATAAAATGCACAATCTTCTGTTGAATTGCATAATTCGATCGTGCTCCTGAATTTTTCATAAGGACTGGAGTGACACGTAGTGCTCGACAACCGTTCCCTGTCACAACATCGGTCCCATATCGTTTCGAATGTAAATGAGATGCCACATCCTTCAGTCACTCGCGCTGTCGTCTACCTCGACATATTGCCAGCGTCCTTGCCCAAATCAGCCGAGATATATGAGGCCCCTCGTCCTCCCCCGAATCCATCTTTGCGCCAGGACCGCAATTCTTCTTCTACCTGCCGTGATGACCACACCTGAGGTCAAATTTAAATCGGTACATTTTTCTATATTCAAATAGCGCTGGCGGTAAGCGCGGCACGATTCGGCCTCTGGCGAGCCGCATTGTTGTTGCCGAGCCCGAGCTTGCGGTTAAAACGTGGCATTACAAATTTCCAAAAACATCAATCACCACATTTTCGAATCTCGCATTTCGGCCCATCGTCGGTTCTTCGGCGTCTTGTTTGTTCAGCGTCCGCTTATCCTATCGATTTTAATCGTCCAATTATGAGAGTTTTTCGCATACGGGATTGCGGTCCGACGAAAGTCCGGGACAACCTCTCATTATGGAAGACGTAATGACGACTCGCCGCAACGACCTGGCCACGAACCGGCACCACAATTTAGCCTCTGATTGAAATTACGAACATCGTACGAAAGAAGAGATCTACACGATCGTAAACACGATAATTTTCTTGCTGCGCTGTAACATAATCATCTCGGTTTATGTGATCAAATAATATTCCGTTGCAGTGATGAAACGACGAACGGTTTCATCCGAGCGCCTGAGCATCCGTCCACTTTCGCGGTTTTGCGGTTTCGGATTATCCCCCGATTGGTCAGCGTAATCTCTTTCCGCTACAACTATTCCATTAATTCCGGGATCAACAATCTTGTGAAATTCTTAAATTTTCACTTTAATTGTACATCTATATGAAGGATAACCATACATACATTTCACAACATTCTTGATCCCGGAATATAGTGTTCGGAGAGAAGGGAAGAAATTCTATAGACGTTGATATATTGATTTTGATCCTGGACTTTTATTATGAAGATTCAAATCCAGATTGTGTACAAATAGAAAAATCTCCTACACACGACGACGGAATAAGAATCACCTTATAAGAAATACAATACCAAGGGAACAAGACATTCCAATGCTTCATATCTTCTGCAATTTTTATTTACCCCTAATACTAAAAATCGTCAATTTAAAATCAATTCGTAAGATATTTCTTCATATTGTGCACAAGTATTTCGAAGGTTTAATGGGAAATTGAGAGCACGTTCCGTGTTTGGATCAAGTTAGAACACAATGTTTTCCAATTTTCTTGCTAGGTTGAGAGCGTCATCTAAAATGATTGCAGTAAATAATGACAGTTCGGAAGATTCATCTTAACTTACATGTTTCGTTTCGGGTATTAAAATAAGATCAATTTCGAAAATGGCTATTATTCTTTAATCTAAAGGTTGGATCAGTGATCAGTAGTGTTGAGTGCTAAAAATATTGCAATTTGTAGTGCTGAACATTATAGGACGCGTCAAAACAAAAACATATTTTCTCAACCGTGTTAAATTGAAAACGCGCAAAAAAGAACCGTGTAAATCGGGGGATGAGAGTATACATATTTTGTGCATTGCCAATTATTACTTAACCTTTTCGTTAGTGAGTAAATTTAAAATCGATGAAGTCGTTGATGTCATAATCGCTTTACACCGATTACTTTCTGTCAGCTCCTAATCAGCGTAAGACAATCTTCAATTCGAGGTAGAGTCAATTGTAAATGAACACTTGATAGTGCATACAAGACCACTTCATTTCTTTACATAAACAATGCACAAAAAAATCGATTCAAGTGCTCCTCCTTTAGAAGGAAATGATAATTGGACAAAGACTCATTCAACACGCAGCGAAGAACAGCAAGCGGTTAAATAAACAAACACTCTCGATAACACACAATATTCGGTCGTTTCTTTGCGTAAAAAAATAACACACTTGAAATCGAAATCATTATAAGTGGATAAATTTGGGCTTAACGATCTATACAATCATGCGATGCATATGAAGAAGCTATCCGTCTCAGTTTCCCGAACTGCGCTAAGTTCTCTTTGTCTCTGTCCGCCTCGGAGCTTCAATGCACAAGAGTGCTCTTTCTGAATAGTGAAGGTCAAAACGGATATTTCCGTAAGTACTCACGAAAAGGTTAAAAATCACCATGGAAATGGAAGATACTAATGCACAATAATTCCACGTAGGTTTGTCGAGGATCTGTTTCAATCTGGGATTAAAGATCGTCGAATATTCAAATGGCTCTTTCTGATTTAAAATCATCTTTGAATGTTTTATTGCCCAATTCAATTTTTCGGAATCGATGTTAGCTGACTTTTTGACGCTCAATGTACAAAAAACTAAGATGAGCAATGTGTTATATATCAACACAAATAAGTCTATGTGATTTAATCGTTTTCTTATGTATCCTTTCGAAATCGGAATGTTCACAATCACAACTGAATCCAATGTCGTCTGCCTTTTATGCTTTCTCTTTTCGCTCAAAATCTCCTTGAAGCAATGCAACAGCATTTCATACATCCCTCTTCACTTCACGGATTCTCCCAGCTTTTATTTTTAGAAACGTCTTTTATTCCATGATATTCAATCAAGTATATGGTGTAAAAAAAATGGATAAATTTTGAATCATTATTTTATTTTAGTTCGCGTATTAATCGAAAATTTATTTTTTTACAGTTGCCGTATTCAATCGACGTGGAGATATCGAACCGAGCCGCCATCTCGGGCGCTCCGCTGAACATCAGCAGGGCCGGTGAAGTTCCCGTTTCGCCACAGACTTTCCGCATAGCACTTCCATGCTCTGGACACTTGGCTGCCGAAGTCGATGTCTCCGTCTTCCTGAACATAACGCTTAACAAGGCCAACAACAACGTCACGCATCTCATCTTTCGTCGCAAGAAAATTTGTCTGAAGGAAGACGTCTATCGCAGAATCCAAGGCGCCACTCAAGTCTCCATCGATTCGGCGCCATCCGAGACTACGTCTGCCAATATATTCTACATAGCAGTGGGATGCGCGCTGGCGATGATAGCAGTCATCACGCTCTTGGTGGCCACGTGCTACGTGAGGAACAACAAGGCCAGACGACAGGGAGAGATGTTGCAGGACTCGAGGAACTGCTCCAGATCCAGCGCCCAAGCGCACACCACCTTCCTCTCGGTGGACACGGCCATTCCCCACACGGCCTTCACCGGCACCAGCGGATCCTCGGGCGGGAGCTACGCCAGCTTCAGAAGGATGCCGAGCTATTCGGTCGTCGACGAGAGAACCAAAGACCTACACGAGAGAATAGCCGAATTGACGATCCAAAGGTAAGTCGCAACGCAACTAGATCTCCGCGTCCACCCTCGAGTGCATTTCGGGATGACCGACATTCTCGCTCCGGCGCTCTCCGTTAAAAGGACACTCGTAAAACCGGATTCCGAAGCGAGAGCCGATTTATCGCGTCGCCGACGCTCGGAGGTGTCATTACGATTTCGAGAAATTTGTCTTTATTTGTCAAGGGAGCAAAACAAACGAGAGGAGCTCGCGTCGATATGCGAGCGTTGCACTCGCGCGCAACAATTGCATTCTGATGCGCGCGTGCCCACACGCGTGCGCATGCGCGTACCATTGATCATCCTTCACGAGCTACTTAGCATGTCTCGCCCCGGCTACCGATCCAAGGATCAATTAACCCGTCCTCTGCGGTGATTTAATGCATCGCCTCGGGCTTCGACTCTCGCCCTATTTAATTAATGTCGAGCAAACAGATCGCGCCATGTCCGACTAATTCCGACAAGCGCGCGAACATTCAAATTTTATGTGTAGTTTCCATTAGAAGGCGTCTTCGGAATGCGAGACGCCGAGTGCATGGGAAAACGGTAACCGTTTTTATCCGGAACGCCTTGTTTGTAAATCTACAACTCAATCTTCTTCTTCTCTAAAAACACCATCGCCGACCGAACGGGTCTTAACCGGCAATTAAACCGATACCATATCTCATTCACTAATTGTTACCTCTTTCCCACAGCGGAAAGAGAGTCGGGGAACGGCCTATGCGACCTCGACTACGCTCATTATAAAAATTGTTAAGACCGGCGGGTCGATTGCATCATTTGAATTTGAATCAAAACCATGCCACCTGTTGTGATCCGACTTCACATTCCATTGCGAATTCTATCAATATCTTAAATAATACTATAACACATATTTCGCGGGAAACTTTGATTTACAGTCTTCGCTGTATGCAACTGTAATCTCACTTTAGAAAAAACGAATCGCAATCATATTTATTTCAAGGCATACGAATGCCTTGAAATAATAAGAAAAAAACATTTGAGATGGTCTTCATTTAATATCTATTTGTGATATACATAGTAAAATTTGTGAATGATTTTTCTTGTGTTTCGCGGTTTATGCACAATCTTTGCAAATACGAGAATCCTCGTGTCCCGCTATTAATGTGTTAATAGCATACATAAGCACACTATTATATTTGTCCCTACAAACGTTCGTTTTGAAATTACATAAGAACTTTGTCACATACATAATAATGATTTGTTTCGCCGGGACGAACTATTTTAAAATCGTTCAAAAGCAGAATTAGATGTATTTGTGTACTGGTTAAAATGCGATATTACTTTTAGCTTCGTCTAAAAATACAGCCCTGTCGGGATGTATTCTCATTATTTAAAGCGCAGAGTGAGACTACTCGTGCACCATTATTTGTAGAAAAAAAAAGTGGAATATGAAGTGTATGCAAATTCACTTTTACCGTTTGAAAATCGGTACGTACGGGGGAATTCAGTCGGGCAGACTTTTGCGAGAGTCACGGAAATTCTGCTCTTTTTGTAATTTTCTGTCCATTGTTGGGGCTTGCATTATTCATGAGAACATTTTTTATGCATCCCGACTGCAGCTTCCGTTCTCGCTGTCCTTTTTTGGGCGCTCAAAGGGATACAGCACCGGATTGTTCGAATTTCGAGAGAGCGATAAAATGCCGGATTTTAATATTGACGCTCTGTTCGCAGATGTCGCGTGAGATTGCGGAGCGTGGTCCTGGAAGGCGCATTCGGACGGGTGTACCGAGGCACCTACACGGAGGAAGACTCCAGGGAGCAGGAGGTGCTGGTGAAGACGGTCACCGAGCACGCTTCGCAGATTCAGGTCTCGCTTCTCCTGCAGGAGGGGATGACCATGTACGGCTTGTCGCATCGCAACGTCCTCAGCGTGCTGGGCGTCTCCATCGAAGATCACACTTCGCCCTTCCTCATCTATCCGCACAGCGGCTATACGAACATGAAGAAGTTCCTGCAGAAGTGCAAAGTGTCGTCGGAGGGAGTGGCGCACACTCTGACGACCCAGGAAGTGGTCGACATGGCGCTGCAGGTGGCGCTCGGTCTTCAATACCTGCACAAGAAACAGAAGATCCACAAGGACATCGCCGCTAGAAATTGCGTGTAAGTATACAATTATATTTCGCTTGAAGTCGTCCCATTCGAAACTGACGATTCACAGTCTTACGTATCCGTCTTCGTTGCAGGGTTGACGAAAAGCTTCGAGTTCAGATAACCGACAACGCCCTCTCCAGAGATCTGTTCCCGGCGGACTACCACTGCCTGGGCGATAACGAAAATCGACCCGTCAAGTGGTTGGCCGCCGAAGCCCTCCAGCGACGAGCTTTCTGCGCCGCCAGCGACGTCTGGTCCTTCGGGGTGCTTCTCTGGGAGCTCACCACGCTGGCCCAGCAGCCCTACCAAGAAATAGATCCCTTCGAAATGGCAATCTATTTGCGGGACGGCTATCGACTCGCTCAGCCCATAAATTGTCCGGACGAACTGTGAGTATCAACACACCACTATAATCGCCTCCATATATCACCGATTCCCGAACGGCTAATTTATTCCCGGGAAATCCCCGCCCAATAATTTATGGCCTTCATTACAAGCTCTTTTGTATCCGGCGAACGCAGAATCCCTACATTCCTAAAACCGCAGATTGCATTAGGCGTAAATTCTAATCATTTTCAGTATATTAAATTCCTTTTTTATTTTTTTATAACCAGATGAAGCTATTTTTCGATGCGATGTTAAGCCAAATTATCACAAAAATTAAATTTAGAGCGAATCAATCTGCATTTATAATGTGATTTAGAAGAGATAAGTCTCGTTGCTATATCCAGAGGCGTTGAAGGTGTTGATATTGATTATGTTTAAATCTTTAATCAATTAAACACTGAAGGAAATGGAGTACCATAACAAATCTCAAGAATATGAAATTTTAAAAGTTGTTCCTGTGGGATAATTAACTTTTTGCTTCCCAATCAATGCGTTATTGAGCTGTTAAAAGATGAAGATTCAGATTTTTAGCAATGCAAAATCAATTAATTAATCAATATTCCCCCGCTAATCGCGAACTTATCCCGAACGCATTTCCCGTGATCGATGGTTCTTTAGTTAACTAATATTTACATTGATCGATGGTGTTCAAAGCAGGCATTCATCGTAATCTGTCGAGATGTTTAGCCTCTTACATTGATCGAAGATGCCAAGATGTGGTAACCAATGGATGCAAATCGAACTGATGGTACATTCCCTCAGGTGTGCCGCAAGACTAACTTCTTGGACATTTACTTTTTATATTTTTCACCAATGACCAGTGGCGTAGCTAAGTAACCAAGGGCCCTGGGGCAAATTAAAAAATGGGGCCCCACTGCTATGTAAACTGATTAGGTTTTATCAAATAAAAATATGAAATATACAAATACTTTAAAAATGCTAAGCTACTTAACGCTTTCGCGCGCGCACATCGTCAATCCCTTCGTTGCTGCAGCACATGAGTGCAAATAAACCTCGCGCCGGATTAGTCCTATGCCTACCGCACTCCCAGACACAAAACCATTTACAAAACATGGATCCAAAACATAGAAGAAGGTTATTTGACAACGAACCTAGAAAATCTTTTTTTTTTTGTTATACTATTTTTTGTGAATTTTTCTTTTGAAAAATTTTTTTTTTGTATTTTTTTAATAAACTTATAAAATTGTTCTTAAAAAAAATAAATATGTTGAGAACAAGTGCTTTCGACTCCCATTACTCTAATACAGAATGATCGACCTTTCATTGTGTGTATTAGCGATGGTTTAAATAGTTTTATTATTAAAAAAATACAATGGTTGAAAATCACTGAAAAGTGTAAAGAATACATTAAAAAACATGTAGATCGATTTACTTGTTGATAAATGTTTCGAGGGCAATAAAAGTTCGGTCTTATCGCTGGAATGTTATCACCAAAAACGATTAGTGAAGTGAAGAGGCAAACACGAGAGAGAATAACTGACTCATCGTGTGTTCTGGCGATGGCTTAAGCACTAATACGTATTCATGAATATCGTCGGCAATCGGATTCACGGAAACGAGCTAAAATGACGATGCCGCGCGCGAAAGCGTTAAGCTCTTTTTTGTGATTGACAACACTGCCAACCTACAGAAAGAATTTAGGGGAATTCCGTAGGCATAACTTATGAATTTCTCTCAACTGAGTTGTCATGATTAAAGTGGGGTTGCAACCTGTCAAATTTATTTTGAAAATGGGATAAATTTTTAAAAGTTCAGTTCGATCGAGATTTCTGGTAAGGATTCGAGGCCCCCCTGAGCTTGAGGGCCCCGGGGCACTGCCCCGCCTAGCCCCTTGGTAGCTACGCCACTGCCAATGACATTGGAAATTGTATCAGGAACTCAAAATTTCTCTTAATTGCTGATGATATGAAAATTCTTAAAATCGACGATTCGATTTTCGATATCTCAACTTTTCAAGAAGATTTAGACTTCTCTTTTAAGACTATTGTTTCTAAATTGTAGATTTCAATTATTTTTTTTAATTTGCAGATTTGCAGTAATGGCCTACTGTTGGGCCATATCTCCAGACGATCGGCCGACGATACCGCAACTTCAAATTTTCCTGCAGGACTTCTACACACAATTGACGAGATACGTGTAAAACAATTCGTGCAATTATCACAGAACACGAGTCAATAGCAGAAGATCTTTTTTTTATCTAAAAATGATCGCGAAAAAAATATGGAGCGACGTTTCGCCACAACGTCGAAAGTTGTACATAGACTGTATTATTTTATATTTATATATTTAAAATTCGATTTAACATAGGTAATATATTAATGAGTAAGAGTCGAGCTTAGTCAATTTCATTATGTGCATTGTTTTAAAATTAGAGAGAATTGACTATGTCCGACGCGTTAACGAGATACCATATTATCATAAGGTCAGATTTTTATATAAAATATTACTATTAAAGAAAAAGATTATTGCCAAAGATTATTATACGTATGATCTTTGCTCATATGTTGGTTGTTATATGTAATAACTTATTTATGTGTACAGTGGATGGACTCTTCTTTCGGATAGATTGGCAAGACGTATATGACGCTTAAATGAGGATTTAAGAATGACTATGAGAGATCTCAACGCAGGACACGAGCCACGGGACGTTCATACATACGTAGTAGATCGTAAAATTTCGTAATAATTTATACGTGCCAAAATATTAAATTATAATATGCTCATAATTATATCGATATATATGTGATTCCTCGTCGTTATAGACTAAATAAGATTTTTTTTAATACTGACAATGAGAATAGCTTTTAAAGTGACGGTCGTACACGTATATTCGTAAATAAATGTGCCTCAAAATTTGTGAAAATACGAGACTTCGTTGATGTAATTCGTAATTTTTATATTTTTTATAGATAAAATATTTAAATTGTATGATCTGCCTCGTTTATAGATCTCGGGGTTGTATAAATATACAATTTTCATTGCGTCTCGATTTTATTTTTTCCTACCCTTACGTCTTCATTCCGTATGCGTATTTTCATTGCTTGTGTATCTTAAATGTGGATGTTTAGATCGTGTAAAGATGTTTTATAAAAAGAGTACTATGTCATGTTTTAATTTTTTTTTAAATTCAAAACTATGTGAAAGCTATTCTATATTGATTGTCATTCATAACTGTAGACGTTTTGCTTTCGTGTAAAATTTATGTAAATAAAATAATAAACAAAAATATTTATACTGTATTATTGTATCAAACCTCCCCTCGGAATGAAATATGTTACACATTCGCTGTTACATAACATAAGCTACCATTGATGGATGTCATCCATTATTCATGCGAAGGTCGTTCGAGAATAAAAAACATTTTCCCGCATCACATTTGCAACGTATCGTCGAATTTGAATCTTGGGAAACATTCGACGAATGTGATCGAACGTCTTCCATTGACTTTTAATACATTGCCAACTTTTTTGCTCGATAAAATTTGTCACCCGGGTCAAAACGTTATTCATCCAGACAAGGCCCCGGCGAGATTCGAACTCACGATCTCCTGTTTACTAGACAGGCGCTTTAACCAACTAAGCCACGGCGCCAGACGCCCGAACAAACATCCAACGTCTACTTGCTGAAGCTACTGGTATTGCGATAACAAATGCTACTCATCGACCACAATCTTATCTTCGTGTCGTTTATAACTCCAAATGGTCGTTTAAAGTCGATAAATACAATCTAAAAATTATTCGGTCGATTCAAATCTCCCACGCTTTTCTTATCGGCTCAAAAAAACTCCTATCGCATCAAAGACAATAGTAAAATATATATTATATTATAAGATTTGATTAATCTGTCTTAACACGCGATCGACGCGAATATTTATAAGTTTGCTTATATTATATACATATCCAGAGCCGTAACGAGGGTATGAAGCGCCAGATGTCTGTACATCGCATATTGACTAAAAATTTGCACACGAGAAAGCTGTGCGCAAGATGAGTGCCGCATTTGCTCACAATGGAACAAAAACAGCGTCGTGATGATGTTTCAATCGAGTGTTTGGCGATGTTTCACAGCAATGAGGCCGAATCCATTCAGGATGAAACATGGGTACATCACTTCACATTATCCATTATTCGGGATCATACCAGCCCGCTCAACAGATAAGGTGCAAAATCTGAATTTAATATCCGCAAGGACACGCTCATTTTTAACTTCAAGTTGCCATTTGCGCTTTGAGTGCGAGATATAAACCAGCTAGTATTTGCATCGTAAAACTAAAAAAAACTAGCTAAGATAGCAACACAAATTAGTAAGATAGATAATATTTTATATTATATTTTTTTTTCTCGTTTGCGTGTCTAGACTGAGGGAACTTTCATGATCGTACAAATCAAAGACCCCGGGAACGCATTTATCTCCGAAAATGTCGCCTAAAGCCCCAAAAGAGGTCTGTGGGTCCAACTGGTCCGCTTTTCCGACCGCTGACGAATGAACGCCTTGCGATCGAATATCATATCTGAACATATCTACAGAACGATTACGATCTCTCATTACAAAACGAAGTTGTCCGAAGAAGAAGTGGGTTGCTTAAATTTTAGAAATCAACTTTAGAAGCTAAGAAGTTTTATTTCTATCGCGCGAAATTTCTCACATGTTTTTTTTAAAGTGACTTTTATGTTTGAATGGATCATACATCGAGTTTTAAGTTTGCTTAATAGCTAAAAAAGCAGTGAGCTAATTTGAAATCATCAAAATCTTAGATGCTATATTTGCTTGTCCGCCACTTATCATCCGTACCAATCTACTTGTCTGTCAGAACCGCCACAGCGTGTATGAAACTTGTACATAAATAAATAAACGCTGCCGATAGCACACAATATTCGGTCATTTCTTCAAGTAAACATAAACGATACACTTGAAATCGATTCATTATATCAGTCACATACATTATTAGTCGATAAATTTGAGTTAACAATCTATACAATCATACTCTCTCCGTCTCTGTCTCAACGTGTAAGAATGCTCTTTATGAGTCACTGGAATTCGATCGCAAATAAGCGCTCATCCTACCATACAGGTTAATGAAAAAGTCTTTTGATATAATTTTTATTGTATGCGCAAAACGTTTCTAAATATATAAATTGATGGACAAAAAAATGGGCAGGTCTTGTTACTTGACAAACAGATGAGAGATAGACCACAACTATCATGGATGGTATTAATTGAAAACACACAAGAAATAGATTGATATTTACTCTGCAGATGCTTCCGCCGGATAACGATATTAGTCTGCGTAAATAATCCGCGTATACAGAGACCGCGTAATTCGATACCGCCGAGTAATGTGAACCGTTTTCGGATAAGAATAAAACAAACATTTCCTCTAATTGGAGTGATCTCGATGTATGCTTTTAAGCTTTCAGATTCGATGAGAAGAATCTCGACAAAAATAGCTTTCCCAAATAAATGGTAGCCCTATAATAGCTTACATAAAGGTTGTAGACATATATATTAAGAAAGGCAATTTTAAAATGTTTTAGCTTGTTTTTATACAGAAAAATTGATGCGAAAAGGCTTTGACGACAATGCGAATTATATATCCTCTGACAATTTAATCGGTCATTCAATTTTGCCTCTAATATTGTTCTTCATAGTTGATTTTCAAAAATTATTGTAAAGTGGAGAATTTACATCAATAATATCATCGAAGCTGCAAAAAGAGACTCGTTTGTAATTTAATTTTATAAATAAACGCTATGTAAATGCAAAATAAAATACATTTATAAGCTCAATGCAAACCGGTTTTGGTGGTCGATTTGAAAAGTACAAAAATAATAGTGGCGCATGCCACACAAGTATGCCTTTCACTGCGTACCAATAATCTCTCCCCCAGTGATTATCCCCTCGATGTCAGTTTTTGCGTAATTCCTGCAGGAGAATCGTTCCGTGATAAGGAATTTCGTCTATGTGGATGTCCCTTTGTTGAATTTTTACGGCCTTCTTCCATTCACATTTGGAGGGAGAGCAAAGTGGTGGTTTTAAGAAGATTGAGGGTTTATATGATAATGCGAGCCGCGCCATGTGAGAACAACCATGTGCCAGACACTCAAAAATGAATATTTCTTTTGACGAAAGAATCCCGGGGCTTTAATAAAATTCTATTGAATGCGAGCGAAAGCCCTCCTTTGAAATATAACGCAAAAGGTATTAAACTTTAAGCCGTATGTGTACGTCTTCGCACCTCCCTGCAAGATCGTCATTTTTATGCGCGGTATTTGCGACAGATAAGCTTTTATAAGGTAGTCTATAAATAAATTTCGGATTCATCCGAGGCTGCGAATCCTTGAGCAAATAAGGCAAAGGAAGACTTACAGCGGTGGTCGTCATTTCAAAAACATCTTATTAAGAATGTATCATCATATTAATGCAGCGATTGCATCAAAAACACTTAATTTAAGACGCTTAATAATATTTCGGTATTTAAAATTAATGAAAATCCAGAGAGCATTAATTGTGGTTTCTTAATGAGGAAGGATATCCCGAGCGGTTAATTAGTAAAAAATGTACTAAGATCGTCGTTAATAATACAATTATACATTTGCGAATTAGGTTAATCAAAGAAATCCTGAATGATATCAATTTATTCCCTATGTCTAAAAAGTCTGATTATTGATTACAAAGACAAACAAATCAATTGTATATTAGTTAAGAATAAATATGAATTGGTGCCTCAAACTAAAATACATTTGCACTAATTACTATTTAACACATCACTCAATAAGTTCGTAGGATCACAAATGGAACAATAACTAAACAGCAAAATTTGGCTTTATTCATCAACATAGTCTTCTTCAATACTTATAAATTCATTTCAACATTTCTCTTAACATTTCAAAACTGTTTTTGTAGAACGATCTTTCCCTAAAGTACTGTTTTTAGGTCTCAAAAAAGTTTGAGGTCACTGGGAGCCAGATTCAAAGAATACATTGGATGGGGAAGCTGTTCAAAGTGCAATTCGTGCAATTTTACCATTGTTGCGATCGACTTGTTTAATGTTGCAAGAGTACATTTTTCTTCTTCATTTGGGGTCATTTTTTCGCATTTTCTTTCAACAAACCCACTAATAACGTCATATAATATTCGCTATTGATGGTTACCATTACCAATTGATATTTACGTTTTTGGTCGCTTTAGGCGGCTTTCGCCGGTTGCTGTCCACTCAGCTGACAGTCGATTTGACTGGAATATAGTAACAGCTACAAACAGTGTTCTGAATTGTTGATGCGTTGTTATTTTTGATTGACTGTGAGCAAATGTGGTACCCAATTCGAATCGAGCTTTCTCATGGACATACGAGGTCTGATCAAAAAATACGGTGAATAATTGTATTATAAATAAAGTAATAAGTTTACATGGAAACGGAATCTTCAAAGTACTGTCCTCGGGTAGAGATGCACTTATCCCAACGTAGAATCCATGACTGGAAACGTTTTTAGAAGGCTTCTTTCGGAAGGGTGTTCAGTTGCTCTTTTGTATCAACACGTTTTCTTTTTAACGCGGTTTTTATTCTTGGAAAGAGCCAGAAATCGCATAGTGCTAAATCTGGTGAGTAAGGTGGATGTGGACACACAGGAATAAGTTTTCCAGCCAAAAACTTGCGAATCAGAAGCGACATGTAGTACGGCGCATTGTGGTGATGAAGAAGGAAGCCATTAGCCCATTTTCTGGTCTCTTTCTTCGTATATCACTACGCAAACGCCTTTGTAAAATTCAGAATTTATAGTTGTTCCCTTTGGAATGAACTCTGATCGCACTATGCCCTCAATATCGAAAAAACAATGAGCATGGTCTTAATGTTCGACTTTGACTGACGTACCTTTTTAGGGCGAGGGGAGCTAAGGACCTTCCATTAGGAACTCTACATTTTCATCTCAGGGTCATAGCCATAGACCAAACTTTCATCTCCAGTTACAATTTTGGCCAAGAAGTCCGGATCTGCTCGAAGACGATCCTTTAATTCTTTGCAAACTGAAACACGATTTTCCTTCTGTTCGTCAGTCAAAAGTCTGGAAACAAATTTTGCACTCACTCGTCTCATTTGCAAAGACCCGTAAAGGATGTTAACTACTTCAGCAAGCTCTCGAATAGTTATTCTTCTATTTGCACTGACAATTTTTGCCGCTTTTTGCACTTTTTCGTCTGTTTTTGAGGTCAATGGGCATCCCGACGGTTGTTCGTCATCAACCCGTTTTTAAATCGCTCATACCATTTGTAAATAGTCTTCAGAGTTATCACATTACCGCCATACACCGATTTTAACAAATAATTAGGTTCTTTGGGACTTTTTTGCAACTTAAAACAAAGCTTAATGTTAACGCGTTGTTCGAAATCCATGATGCGCGACAGATGCGATAAACACGACCTTAATTTAGCGGCTATGATATCTGACTTACTTTGATTACAAAAATATCGCCACTAAAACCACTGTAACTTGTAAACTTCACGCCAGATTGTTCTGAAATTTTGAAACGTATCATTTTAAGGTTGGTACTTCCCTAAAATCATATTGATTTGTCATGAATGAATTATAAAACGATATAGATGGCTCATTAACAAAAATATGCATTAACGATTATGATAAATAGTTACATTTGATAATATTTGCAAGTCATTTAGCACTGGTTAATATTAAAGAATAATTGAAGAAAAGCAATATTAAAAAAGCTCACTTCGTTTCGTTAATGATCATTATTTTAATTTCAAACATTGTATATTATAATACCAAATCGTTCATCCACCGATGTTTCTTTGTATCGATCATGAATGTGTATTTTCATTAGACAATTTTGATGGATGCTCACCAATTAGTGCATTCTTCATTATACTCATTTCCATAAAGCTGAGAGCAAAGTTGGAACATATTCTAACCTAATTGTGATGTCAAAACTGGTCCGGTCTGTAGATAGCATCAGAACTGGAGGATGATAAATCATTTTAGTCTCCCCCCCCTTAGCACCCTCTCACAAAGACCCGATGTTTGCATTTATCAGGCATCGTCCCTCTGCAGAGTCTATCCATCATTATTCAGAGGGGAGACTTGTCGAGGGACTACCTGCTGTCCCAGGCGATCACATCATCTCCGGCCCTGTAAATTTGTGACAAAGATGCTAAGTGACTTTCAAACGTCACACCAATTGAATTTCAAACAGCGCTAAATTTCCAGCCGCATGAATAAAATATCGCGACGAAACTTCGCTTCTCAGCAATCCAATTTCATTCCGAAAATGATAAAAGTACTTTGATAATCTGATTTTGGCGCAACATAACCGCCAAGAAGTTTGACACAATATCTACTAAATGGAGTCGGCGCGTTTGTTTTGGATCAAAGTTGCATGCGTCGCTTTAATGGGAAATGGATGCTCTATTTGAACAGTGATTGGACCTCACCCTCCTATGTCAATATGGATTTTCCGGATCCAGAAATTGCACCCGAGAACTATAGAGAAGGGGAAGAAAAGTGAGTGGAAATCGGTAGATAAGAAGAACAGACGGAGGATCCCTCGCGATCTTTGATCCGACAGAAGCAGCTTTGTTTGTTCAAAGCTCTGTAAATAACTCGATGCGCCCACTGCACTTGCATTTTATAAGACGATCGTATACACAATACGACGGAGCTATTAGGAAGATGCCTACTTAGTATTATAAGGCACGTTTCAATTTAAATAAGCTGCAAAGTCTCCGTGTAGCTTTATAAAATAGAGGCTAATAATCACCAACAGCAAAATAGCTCAAGGCTTACTCAAATATTTAAATTCCATCAAATAGCGAATACACAATGCACAATAATTAATGAAATGTTATAATTTATTTTTGTAATTAATTGATTGGCTCGTTTTATCACATTTGTGTCAAAATGCTATAATATTGTTGAATTTGGTTGGAAATCCTTAAATTTGTACAAAATGTTTATATTAACCCCTCAAAGAGGTAAGGCACAATGTTGTGTTCGAATTCCAGTGACTCACAAAGAGCATTTTTACATGTTGAGCTCGAAGACAGACAAAGACGGAGAGAATATCTTGCGTACATCATACGATTGTTAACCCAAATGTATCGAATAATAATGATATGTGAATGATATTATATAATAAATCGACTTGTGTATTGTTTATTTTTATTTTACTTAAGGAATTAACGAATATTGGGTGCTTTTGATAGTGTTTATTAATTTATATACAAGCCTCGAACACGCTGCGACGGTTCTGACAGATAAATGGATTTGTACGGATAAGTGGCGGATATATAAATATAGCATCTAAGTTTATGATGATTTTAAATTAGTTCACTACTCGAAGAGTTAATGAAGATTATAAAGATCGAAATTGGTGAATTAGAAAGATGCGGAAGAGCTTTCCAGTTTAACGCATTCGCGGACACGGATAAGACGGAGAGTGTCTTGCACGTTGAGTTTGAAGAGAAACAAAGACGGAGAGGGTACCTTGTGTACATCGTACGATTGTATAGATCGTTAACCCAAATTTATCGTCTAATAATGATATGCGAATGATATAATTAATCGATTTTAAGTGTATTTTTTATGTTTACTTGAAGAAATGATCGAATATTGTGTGCTATCGACAGTGTTTATTTATTTATGTAGATAAGTCGATTTGTACGACGATAAGTGGCGAATAAGCAAATATAGCGTCTAAGATTATGATGATTTTAAATTAGCTTACTGCTCAAAGGGTTAAATGATTCTTTCGTTAAAGGAAACGATTTTCAGCAAAATGAAGATGCATTCGATGATGAAAATTTACAATTCTTATACATTAGCCTGAATCATAATTTTATGGTTATTTCGGAAGCCCAACGCCTGTAAGTAATGGTCAATAAAAGGGCAATTTTTCCGCCCTATATAATTCTTTGTAACGAGCTAAAGCGATCTGAATCTCGTTAGAATACATTTTGCTTCCCTCTTTATTGAGATCAATTTTGGAGATGACGTTGTTGGCGTTATGCTCTGAATTTGAGCGATATTCATGGCAAAAGCGTATTCAATATGAACATTAACGAATTGTGGAAAAATGGCGATCGAAACAGTTTGCCAAAAAATGATTCAGGATGTCAATTATTTTTATAGAAAATTTTAGGAAGGATCTATGAATGACAAAGTCATAATTGTTTTTAACGGTTTACATAACGTATTACGGAAGGTATCAATCGACATTTTGTACTCATTTATGCAAAGCTAATTTTTGTTTCGGTCAGTGTTTATACAATGTAAATCAGAAGAGTTACGGTCCATAATTGCACATACTGACATTACATTGAAATCTACAAATATGCTTTTTTTGTTGTTTATAAGCAGTTTAAGTTAATCATAGTTAAATAAACGTTAAATTTTTAATAAATTAATGTTAATAAATTTTAAAAACCGCATAACTTTGGAACAGCTATATAAAATATATCCAAAATCGCATAAAAAAAGATAATAAAAAATAGGAAAACAAATAGGCAATTAAAAATAACATTTAAAGGACGTCTTGCATCATTGGTAAAGTTTTAAGGATATCTGATATCTGGCATCCCAAATGCCAAACATCCACTAATGAAATACTAATTATTTTAATTAAAATTATAATATTTTTCCAAATTTCGGTTAGTGTTGATGATTTATTTTCTATTTCATCCAAAATATCTCGATACGTACTCTTTATGAAATAAAAAACTGCTTTAAAAAAAACCGCATAACTTCGAAATCGCACAAAAAAAAGTCGCACAAAAAGAGGTTCGAGTGTATTGCAATATTAAATACATACAACATAGTTTCAGTTAATCGACTTCCGATTTGTTTATTTACAATTCAAAAAATACAAACTTTAAACGCCTGCTGGAAAACTATGATGGATGAATATTGTCCGATTGCTAATTTGGCACCTCTAATGGGATTTGGTTATTTAGCTGTTTCAGAAATCGATGAATAAGCGGCGAAACGCGTTTTTAATGAAGATAAATTGGTTTGACGTGGCAATCAATTTCAAGTGACAATGAAATCGATTCTGATGAAGCGACTGACAAATCATATATTCATTAAATTACTGGGAAAAAAAGAATAATCTGAACACGTACCGTATTTTAAGATATAATACATTTTTAGATGTAGATGTCTGTCTTTTATATTACAAAATCCTAGTTTCATGAGATACAGCTTAGGTTAGGTTAGGTTTGGAGTAGAAAACATTTCATCTGACATTCAATGGTTCAGCTTGAAATGAAAACGGTTCAACTTGACGTAAAAATATTGTATTTTAGCAGTGTATTTGTAAAGCGCGTTAAGTGAAAGCGCACAAAGTGAGATTGCCCATAAATAGTGTTTTTTTATGGCATAGAACAAAATCACCTGTGGCGAGATTTGCACTAGAATAAGGGGCGTTTCTAATTTTGAATTGACCAATCGTCTAATAAAAAATCGACCAATCAAATTGAGCAATCGCATTTCAAGGATACATTCACCAATCAATTACATAACTCAAAATTCAATGCTCGGCTGATTAATAAAAATTGAGTACGTGAAATAGATAATTTTAAACAATTTTAAATATTAGAACTACCATAAAGTGTTGTTGAAATTGTAAAGAAAATTTGATAAGCATTTTTAAAAATAATGATATAATGAACAATATTTACAGTTGAAAAATACATTCGAAGACATTGCGGAATATCATCCAATCCATATATAGCTTTTGAAAGCGATGTCTTAATTTCACATGGAACAATTTCGCTTCTTTTCTACACAATTCGTTCGCAATTATAATTAGTAAACGCAGAGCTCTGCTAATAATTCATCATATAAATAGATAAATGTTAAAGTCCTCATTTAACACCCGTTCGTATAATAATTTGTATAAATATTCACATCTACCTGGCTGAAAACCACATCCAGAATGCTTGGCATAATAAAATTCGCGGAATGAGGGTTCATTAAGTTAATTTTGTGGCTCTAAAATGCCTTCTGTATATCAACGCTATCAAGAAAGGTTAAAAACAGACGGTAAAAAGTTCACAATCAAGAGAGCACAACAAAGTACACTCTTATCTATGGAGTTTAATCTACCCTTATAAATCTCGAGCACCCCTTTTTATCTCGTTCTGTGAAGCATCAAAATATTATATAACAAAACATTTTAGTGTTATTCATAATGTTTTATTAAGGCCTTTGTTTGCATTCATATCTCAGGATTTTCCATTATATTTTTGCAATCAAAGTCCATTATCCGATTTATCGTTTGCATATTTTCAAGCGATGCTATCATCGTCTTGTTTCGTCAAAGATCTCGCATGAATTTTGTCTCTATTTATTTCGAATAGACGGCGGACTCTCATCAAATATTTAAAGTACTCTTTGATATTTGTTCGTAGGGAAGTTGTTTATATTTTTTCTTATTTCGGAGTTTCCCCTCGTCTTAAGACTTTTCAGCTGAAAAAATTCTCAACCGGTAGCCTCTGGCGGAGAATATCTCGCAGCCGGAGAAGTTTTTGCATATATTTGACGACAATTTGCATATATAAGATGTCGCCATCGGTGCTGATTCTTGGAGGGGTAAATAATTTGCAATGAAAATGGACAAGAATTCTCGCGTAATCACCGTGCGAAGCACCATTCTGTGTCACAGCTCAAAATGGATTTTCTTAGTAAAAATCTAATGGAAATATCTGAAAATAATGATTCTTAGCGATTTTAAACAATGGTCTATTTTATTATATATTACACAAACAATTTCCGTTAATAAACAAAGAAAAGCAATGTATAAAATCAATTTTTTCCCAAGAACTAAGAAGTTTCACTTCCACCGCATGAGAATTTTTAGAGTACATGGATATACTACTGAAAGAAGATAGCAATGGGTATAAGTTTATAAAGAGAACAGACAGACATACATTGAATATAATGCGTTTTTTAACACATTTTTTTTCATAATAAAAACTCACGCTTATTTTGCACTAACCCTTTGAGTAGTGAGCTAATTTAAAATCATCGTAAACTTAGATGCTATATTTGCTTGTCCGCCACATATCGTCGTACAAATCCACGTACATTGATAAGTGGATTTACTTATCTGTTAAGACCGCCGCAGAGTATATGAAGCTTGTATATAAATAAACAAACACTGTCAATTGCACACAATATTCGTTCATTTCTTCGCGTAAACATAAACAATACACTTGAAATCGATTCATTATATCATTCACACATCATTATCAGTCGATACATTTGAGTTGTCGATCTATACAATCGTACGATATACGCAAGATAATCTCTCCGTCTCAGTTTCTTTCCAAACTCAACGTGCAAGGCTCCGTAGCCGAATGGGTGATTTTTTAAAAATATTTTGTATGAATTTGCATTAAATGACGTTTGAACGATTACTTTAACAAAACGAATTGTTGTATTTATTTTTGGAATGTCTCTTAGTGTACATGCTAATGTACCATCCTTGATTATTTTATCATGGTTATTATGAATAATTTAAGGAAAAATTGAGGTCTGGATCTGTTTCCTGATAAGAATAATACAGTAATATAATGGTTAGTGCTAAAATTAAACTTGACATTTTGAAACAGTTTTCCTAAGCAATCTTATAGCTTTGTATTTGTATTAATCATTCCAGAAAATCCATTCACTCATTCTCTATCCTCAGAATACAGTGACCCAAATTATGCTTTAATATCCATAATAGCATCTTTCCATAATCATTTGTTTGAAAAAAAATATATATATACATGACGCATATCAATTTTATCTTACGGGAATCCAGTTACGGGCAGTTATAGGTGTTCATGAATCCTAGGATTAGTAAACATAATCCAGAAAAAAAATCGGGATTGAAATTTTTATCTAACAAAAATCATACACCTCACCAACACGATGAAGGCTATTAAATCGAGACATTCCCGTCGAAATCTGGACGCTTGGAAACAGTGGCATAACTACTAAAAAGTAAGCTTAGGCGACGCCTAGAGGCAGTAACTGTCTAATCTATGTATACATATATAGAGTACATATATGTTTTTCAAATTGTTATATTGATCTTTCCCTCCCGGTGATGTATTTACTACACCTCGACTCTTATAATGGTAATATCGATATGAAATATAATAGATACGGGGCTCAGAATTTTTGTATTCCTCCGTAATATAATTACGAATCACATCAAAGTATTATAGTATATAAGTATTTATCTGCAGCGACGGAAATAAATAATTTATCGGGAAATCGGAAATTTTGCGAGTTTTAGTCCGTGTCTCAGCGCAGATAGGAATTTTATCAGTGACATTGATGGTATTCTATGAACTCGATCTAGCATTTAAATGTCTGATGACGATACCTTCAACGAGTTTGGAGGCTGAGCGTGCATCCCATGACTGGTCTCGGGATTGTCTAATGAAATCCCGGGATCGAAATTTTGGCTCGGGATTGGATTCCCTAGTCACAGTCCAATTTAGGAGCTAAAAAGTTTCACATTTACCGCGCAAAAGTCTTATGCATTTTTTTTGTAAATAATTCATTTTCTCCCGTGATACAACTTTAGGCACGTCTATTAAAGCCCTAACCACCTTATATCGAAAGCAAACGACGTTAATTTAATAATAATTAACGTAAACTACTTGTAAACAAAAAAGCAGCTTTGTAGATTTTAGACAGAGACGGAGAGTGTCTTGCACGCTGAGAGAATATCTTGCGTACATCGTACGATTGTATAGATCGTTAATCCAAATTTATCGATTAATGATGATATGTGAATGTTATAATGAATTGATTTCAAGTGTATTGTTTATGTTTACTTGAAGAAATAACCGGATATTGTGTGCTATCGACAGTGTTTATTTATTTATGTACAAGTTTCATACACGCTGCGACGATCTTGACAGATAAATTAATATATCGACTATATCATGGTCACCTCCTCATGGGCTCAATATTGAAGGCAGCATAACCTTCGAGTGTGTTTATCAGTATAATAGTAAACGATATAAAAATTATTTTAAAATTTCAGATTGATTGCATGCATAAATACGCTGTTCTCGATCGAAAACTCGCGTATGAAACATTTTTGAGGAATGGATATTTGCATGTGCTACGATCGACATAATTCAATTTTATCCAACATCCTCGCTCTGGAGCGAGACGTTATGATCAAATTTATTCGTTCTGCTAGAAAATTTTCATAATATATCGCCGAATCCGCTAACGCTAAAGGAAATGAAAAATTCGCAGTTTGCGTCATGGAAATGTAAATAGATGTGATCTCCTTCCGCGATACAGATTTTCATCTGAATTTTCGACGTCGCTTTTTGGGAAACTAAATTTAGGCCCGAATAATAAAAAAAAGCAGGAAGTGATGTGAAATTTATTCGAAAGGAAATTACCGACATAAGTATGAGAAGTTCGCCCCCAGCTTGGGGGTGATAGAGCACGGGTCATATTATCATACTAAGCCCTCCTTGCTTACTTATTATGTGGGGGCGATGCCGAATCATCAAATAAGAAATATCCTACATAAATCTTGGACACGAAGCATTTTTGTATTCCACCACAAAAAATATAACGTAGAAACGACATCAGAAATGTATTAAAATGTGATTAAGCAAATTTATTTTTGTGCTTTATTGATTTGTAATCAAGCGCATTCAATGGGAATTAAATCTACGTTATTATTTTGTCGTGTAATTGAAATCGTATTTTAAGAATCAGCGTTTAACGAAATACGTAATCATTGAAACTTATTTATAGCGTATTTTTCACAACGACTACAACTTCCCGTATGGTCTAGTGGCTAGGATACCTGGCTTTCACCCAGGAGGCTCGGGTTCGATTCCCGGTACGGGAAACTTTTTGTTTATTTTTTTATATATGAATATAAAAATATATTATAGACACGACCGTAAAACTATATTTATATATAACGTATACGTTATTTATAAATTTAAAAAAATGAAAACAAAAATTTTATATCAACGTTACAGATAATTTTAACGTTTTGAAAATATTTCATGCAAACTACAACTTCCCGTATGGTCTAGTGGCTAGGATACCTGGCTTTCACCCAGGAGGCTCGGGTTCGATTCCCGGTACGGGAAAATTTTTGCAACAATAAATTAAATTTCCGCAATTTTTTTATGCAAGTTTTATAATAAAATTTATGTTTTTATGATAAAAATAAAATAATCGTTTTAAATCCATAGTTCAATAAATTGCTCTTTTATCGCTTTTAAAATTTAAAATGTCAGTCCAATGATGAACGTCACGGCGCTGATAAATTATTCATAAATTAAGTGCTGCCACCTATTGACCTGTTATCATAACTGAATATAACAATATCAAGTCATTTCTATTACAATTGACGAAGTTGTTATTAAAACTGAAAAAACATGTTGATTGGATTTATTTAGACATTTTTAAAATAATCAAGAACGATTGAATTTCGCTGGTCGAATTTCATTCAAACGTTTTCATTCATAAAAATAAATATTTAGCAAAGTTTTGAACCCGATTTATTTCACACTATAAAGTTTATTTTTTAAAATTAATTATTCCAGATGTATCTTGAATATCTTTTTTAAAAGATATGCTGCATTCACTCGATTATCCGGGATCTTATTAATCAGGTTGCGGATGGCTAGACTTTTTATTGAAGTTTATTATAATATTTTTTAAGTGAAATTTATATAGACGTGGTAGGACAAATTTACTTTACCTATTTTATTATATAATACACAGTCTCATGCATTTTTTTTAAAATTAATCCTGTGCAGTTTTTGAAATAGCTTTTTAAATCCCTATTTTTAAATCTATCATAGTTGTAGCTGACGAGTTCATCGAAGATTTAATGATAAGGATTGTTACACATCACTCAATAAGTTTGTAGGATTTTTTTCACTCATTTTCTTTATTTGGGGTCATTTTTCGCAATTCCTTCAAAATAAAATACTAAAAACTTATTGAGTGTTTGTAAGTCGAACCTAAGGATTAATTATATTCGTCTCTCAAATTAAACCTTAATTAATGGATCTCATCTCATGCTTATGTCTCAACGTAAATGTTGATGAAAAGGACTCTCACACTGATGATAGCCTTATTGTCCCTATGTAATTCATTTCAATGATAATGAGAATCTATCGATCATATATATAAATGGAATGGCTATCATTGTCAGAGTTAGCCATAAAGCTCTCAGTACAAATTCATGAATGAGCATTGAAAAGGCTCGGTTTCTGCGATGATGATGATGAATTACACATACCATCCCTATACACTCGGGCCTTGTATAACACGATTATATTGTTTGAAGTTCATAGAAAATTAGGGTTGGCGTTCCAAAAAAATATCGAGAGGAGTATTTCTGGTTTTAGCCTTCAAATATTTGGTAATAAGCGATTATCTAATTTTAGCGTATAAATCTTTATGTATTTGCCATTTTATTATAAGGTTCTGTAACATTGAGGCGGGGGTGCTCTCGGGGGCAGAGTTTCCGGGCGGCTCCCTGTCCCCCATGTGCTCGTCGGGATGACCGCGCTAGCGCACGGGTCCGTTCTTCTATCGGCCTGTGATGTTGCAGGACAAATGGATGGGAATAGACCGGCGTCGAATAGAAAGACTCTCTTCTCTAAATAACTATTTATTCCACACGAGAGAGAGAGAGAGAGATCTGGCTGCAGGAAGGACGACCTCCCGCAGCCAAGGCTAACCGACGACTCTTCCGACTCCCACCTCCTGCACGTCACTAACCAACCGGCAATGGTGCGTGTTCCTTCAAACAAAACAAAAAACACGCCACCATTTTTTTAAATGTGTTACATAAAACCGTTTTGTATAAAACCGTGTTATACGAAGCCGGAGTGTATTTCATAATCAACGAATTGTATGCAGATTTGTAAATAAAATGCATCGAGATTTTAAGAATAAAAATACGATTTACAACACAACATCCGAGCAGATGAAATTAAAAAACGTACATAATTAACGCAACCTTCGCCGAGACATTTTTAGGACTATATTAAGCTAAAAGCTTCTCCCACCGGAAGATTTTCTTTTTTCGTCTTCCTGGGGAAAATTAGTCCCTGGCGGTGTTCTCGTACCTTATCCGGTTTTTAAGTGACGACATTAAGGTTCAAATTGCCCGAGCATTACGATGTACCAGGACTTGGGAGAACGCAAATTATGCAAAAGGAAGCATCCCTAAATTACCGCATTACTTTGAAGGATAGTTTCTAATTAAAAAGCCCTGCAATATTGCGCACGGGAGCTTTTTAGGACTCTTTTTTTGAAGGAACAATTAATTAAAAATTTTACCGAGGTCTTTGACTTGTTTTAAAACGAAAGCCAATTACAGTGTGCAATATGTAATAACATGTTAATATACAATTAGCATACCGTCCATTTATATGTACATCTTTTTATCGTTCTATTTTTTTAAACTTACCATCAAAGACTAAAACCGATCATTGTTCAGTTTGTTTGAGTGATTGTGACTTATTAAGGGTATAAAAAAAACGTCTAAATAATCCTCAATGTTTATGAATCAACATATATTTGTTGTCTTATGCATACTATTATATTTAATTTGATATTCGCAACCCCATTTCATGCAAGGCAGACTGTGTTGCTTTCATCCCCGCTTATAATTAAGTTTTCGTTTTTGATCACTGCTCCATAATAAATTATGGAGATTACAGCAATGGAAGGGCTTACATTTATACTATTATACGCATTGACATTAGTTTTTTGGTAGTTTAGAGTGTCATCAATATTTCTTTTCGGATTTCATCGAAAGCATGTTCCATGCACCAGATCGATGCAATAAAAGCTCAAGCGAATCACATAAAGCTTATCGCCAAAGCTTTTAAACCCGTCGGTTTCATCCAGAGCTTGAGTTACCTTCTAAAGTCGCTGCAGGTCACTAATCCCTAAAAATCTTTTCGTTGTAAACGATCCTCCAGGACTATTTCCTCCTCCAGAAATGTATGCCAAAGTAGAATATAATACATGCGCGCCCGAAATAAAACATTAACGAAGCGAAGATTAAAAACAAATTATACGCCGATAGGGGTTTGATTTTATTATCCCCGCGCCTGTTCAATGTTACGGTACGAATTCATAAAAATAATACGTTTATCCTATAAACAGAATAAGCCCACATATTAGGGGTATCGAAAAGAAATAGAAATTTTTTTATACCTGGCTTTAGGGTCAGTTTATATTGTGACGCGGTGCAGTAAACACTTATTTTTTAGTGCTTGTAAATTAAGACTATTGTCAATTTACTATTTTTAACAAAAAAAAAATTAACCGTGATTTAAATAAAAATGTCCAGACCAACAATTAGTGAAGAAAATTTGCGTTATTGTATGCTATTTTTATTTGATCAAAAAATGAAAACTAAAGAAGTGACACAGAAAATCAATGAAACATATGGTGATATATTGACACTAAGTAAATGTCATAGGTGGTTGAAAAAATTCCAAACTGGTGACAGAAATCTTACAGAAGCGCCTAAATCGGGAAGACCGCTAAAAATCGATGATGATGTCCTGTTAAATTTAGTAGAGTCTGATCCTCGTCAATCAATCAGAGAAATATCAAATAAACTTGGATGCCCATGGAAAAATGTACAAAATCACCTTCACCGCATTGGAAAGTGTTCCAGGCAAGGAGTTTGGGTCCCTCACGATTTATCACAAACTGCACTAGAGCTGCGACGTACTATCTGCACTTCTCTTTTATCTAGGCACGATTTAGAACCATTTTTAAGGCGAATTGTTACCTGTGACGAAAAATGGGTCCTCTATAACAATACCGCGCGAAAAAAACAATGACTTTCACCCGGTCAATTAGCTTTACCTACGGCAAAGCCGAGCTTAACTGTAAATAAGGTGCTGTTATGTATTTGGTGGGATAGCCTTGGTGTTTTTTATTTTGAATTACTTTAACCCGGTGAAACAATAACAGCAAACATGTATTGTGAACAATTAGAAAGAATGACACAAGAATTTTAAAAAAATCGGCCATTTTTAGTGAACAATAATAAGGGAATTCTTCAACACGCACAACGCACGACCTCATGCGGCAAAAGTTACGCAGCAAAAAAATATTGAACTTGGCTATGAACTTCTACCACATCCACCATATTCTCCAGACATCGCTCCATCGGATTATTATTTGTTTCGTGCCCTAGAACATTCTCTTCGTGAAAAAAAATTTACTAATGTGAATGAGATAAAAAATCATATGGAAAAGATCTTTAAAGAAAAACCCAAAGACTTTTACAAAACAGGAATAGATAAATTACCTGAAAGATGGAAAAAGGTGTTAGAAAACGACGGACATTAGTTTATAGAGTAGTTTTTAAGTTTTTTTTTAAATAAATGTTTTTTTCATAACTGTATGAAAATTTCTATTTCTTTTCGATACCCCTAATATAATCCAATTACGCTCACCCCGAACGTACTCTCCCATCCTAATTTAATTATTCCCTGTGAATTTAAAAAGCAACACGGAAATAAGCATAGGATCATATCTGCTGAGAGATTCCCCCGAGTAAAAAAATACACACATCAAAAACATGTTTTTTGGGCTTAAATGCAAATTTAATGCGGCTTTCAGCTTATAAATTCACGTGCATTCAATTAAATGATAATTGAACTGTATTTTGTCAGCCTCATGAGCTAAAAAATATATCCAAGCAAAATGGGCGCCGCAAGAACTATGAACCTTTTCAATATCTATTTACAGGAAAGGGTGTATGATACGCTCCATTCTGTTTGTATGATACGTTCACCACCTCATTCCCTCATAACCCTCGAATTTCATTTGGAACGCTCGTCCAGAGAGTCTTCTGGATGAACGTATCGAAGGGTCTTTTCGCGGCCGTCTATCGATGGAAGTGTGGAGGTGGTTTGTAAAGATAGAGCAGTTTTTCAAGAAAAACTCTGAAAAGTTGTTCTAGATGACCTTGTTGATTTTACTGGAAAAGGCTTTCTAGAATGCAGTCCTTTTCAGAGTCCTTTTTTAGCTAGGACATTGCCGGGCTAGGGGTGAAGACTCTGATCACCAACTGATGGTGTCTCTATAGATGTCCTTTGCAGATTTATTTAGGCATCCTTGATTTTGCCGATATCAATGTATGGATTCAAAGAAACAAGTGGACAAAAGATATAAAGACAACATGATTTTCTTTAAAAATAAAAGACATGCCAGATACAATTTTGCAAAAATAATATAACTGAACCTTGTATGATTTGTAAAAAATATGCTGAAAATATATGAAGGAGAAAGCTTATCATCTGCAATGAAAACAAGAAACATGTTTGATTTATTTGTATTATTAATAAAGCAAACGCTGCAGCAATAATCTCCTGTTTGAATTGCACTGTTTTGAACAATAAATGGACGATTTATTTGGAAAAAATCATTTATTTTTAAGGTGCATGTGAAATGCTGGAATGGTTAATATTAACCCTTTGAGTAGTGAGTGAATTTAAAATCATCAAAATCTTATATGCTATATTCGTATGTCCGCCACTTATCATCCGTACAAATCCACTTATCTGTCAGGACCGCGCAGCGCGTATGAAGTTTGTACATAAATAAATAAACACTATCGATAGCACACAAAATTCGTTCATTTCTTCATGTAAACATAAATAATTCACTTTAAATCGATTCATTATATCATTCATACATCATTATTAATCGATAAATTTGGGTTAATGATCTATATAATCGTACGATGTATGCAAGATATTCTCCCCGTCTCTGTCTATCTCCGAGCTCAACGTATAAGAATGCTCTCTCTGAATCACTGGAATTCGCTCGCAAATAGGCGATCATACTGCCATATAGGTTAATCATCTATGAAGTGTTATTTTTGTTAGTTTTAGAATCTCAAACTATATCAGTCTTTTCTATATGCTTGATACCATTGCCTCATATTTAATTTATATCATGCATCTACAATTAAAACGTATGCTTTACATTATTTCATGCAATCGGGTCCGAAGCTCCTCGACGATTTGCACCATCTCAAAAGCCGAGCTGATACTTATTCAAGATGTTAATTTCGCATTCATTATGCCCGCGTATTTTCGTTTAATTTATAGCGCTTAAAATTTCAAAGTGAACCCCAAAGTTAAATTAATTTCCATACCTTCGGCTATAACTTCTTGAAGTTGAGTGATTTAAAGCCCGCAGGGAATGCCACAATGGATCGTAAATTGTCTCACTTTGTTCCTAACCGTTTATGTTTGGTGGGACAATTGATTAAATTTCATAGCTTTGGCCTTTTTCCAACAATCAAACGTATCCGCCGTATTAATAATGCCGTATCGATGATCGTACAAATTTTGGATGTAAGATCGGATGAGTAGAATACATGGATGAGTTGATTGAATTATGACGCATGTTTGGGTACTAATGGTGTTACATTGAAAATATATAAGCATCGGAGAGAGAGAGTTGTGACAAAGCGAATGAGGAGTGCTGCAGCTGCCTGCTTTGTCGTTTCTTATCAGCAACTCATTGTCTAGCGAGGTGTATTGTGCATTGTTGTGAAACCTCCGCAGAGGATTTTGTTCTGCTTGCTTTTTGTTCCCTCTTCGTTTATCATCCACAAAGTTGCAAGCCTCAAGAACAGCCTACGACGCCCCCGCCCGATGGCATTGCATTAACTCGTATAAAGCAACTGCATCTATGCATTTCAATCCCTCTTCATGTTTTCAGTTCTACATAATTTCTCTTGTTTTAACAAACTTAGGAAAGATTTATAGAAATTTTTGAAAAAAAGATGAATTTGCTACCCTTAGAGAAATTTGCGCTGGGCACAACCCCGTACCACATCCCACCCCGGTGTTTACGGTTCCAAACGGACGACCTCCTTCGGTCGTAGAAGAGATACGTACAGTTTTAGGTGCTCATGAATCCCGGAATTAGTAAATGCAGTTCCGAAAAATTCGAAAATCCGAAAAACAGAAATCTGGAGACTTGGGAACAGTGGCATAATTACTAAAAAGCAAGCTTAGGCGACGCCTAGGGGCAGTAACTGTCTAATCTATATATACATATATAGAGTACATATATGTTTTTCAAATTTTTATATTAACCTTTCCCTACCGGTGATGTATTTACTACACCTCGACTCTAATAATGGGAATATCGATATGAAATATAATAGATACGGGGCTCAGAATTTTTGTATTCCTCCGTAACATAATTATGAATCACATCAAAGTATTTTAGTATATAAGTATTCATCTGCAGCGACGGAAATAAATAATTCGTCGGGAAATCGGGAATTTTGCGAGTTTCAGTCCGTGTCTCAGCAGAAAGGAATTTTATCAGTCACATTGATGATGAATGAACAACAATAAGTATAATAAAAATATATGCTTTGCTAACAAAAGCATTCAAATACATTTTTAGTCAACATTAGGTATAAAATGTCATAATTTATTACATTTCTTAGCATAGAAAAGTGAGATCTTTGAATTTTTTTAGACATTAGCTCGTGATTCCATCCCTGGTTATATATTTTCGTTTTCAAGTTCATCTGCTAGTTGACATGTAAAATCTTTCTTTTTTATAAAAATCAGGCGTTTATGTCAGCTAAATCGAAAATATCAAAAAAATACTTTAAGTGTCTTTTTGATCCTGATTTGACGTGAATTTCTTTGCTGTTTGACTTGAAATGTCTAAGTTAAATAAGGTCTTATTATAAAAAATGTAACCGTTTAAGGTAAGCGCTCGTTTTTTTTTAAATTCTGACTGATTTATATTCTAAACGTAGCACAAAAAATCGTCGTAAATTGAAAGAATAGTCTTAAAAAAGTTTAATATTTATTCAGTGTAGTATATAATGTTTAAATTATATAGACACGTATGCCACATTATCAGAAAGACAAAGATATTTTTGCAACAAAATGCTTGGATTTATAAAATAAACAACCCTTATTAGTCACGGGTAGCAGTTTCTTCGGATGGAGGCCGTTTTGGGGCGGTACTATTTATTTTTATCTTCAAGGATGTTTCGTCTTTTATTGTATTGAATCAATAAAAGTAACGCATTTGCAGCGTGTGGAAGCCTGCCTTTAGTTCGATACATGAGTGGTCTGATGGCCTCCTGATTGAGAGGGTGCTCTCAATAAGGCCGCTGGGGACGCGGGAGATTTAACCCTGGGGGTGCAATTTTTGCTACCCCATCGATGATAACTTGCATCCCGGCAGTGGGGCACGCGTGCCACTGGTCCGTGTTAATCTCGCTACTGAATAAAGACGGTAAATTGAACAATTTAGTTTTTCTCCCAATCCTTATTTCACTCTAGCACCCCTGCGGAGCAAAACCGATGGGAGAGGGTGCGAGCGTACCCAGGAAATGTGCAAAAATAGTTACTACCAATACTACTCGCGTAATGACGGACGAAAACTTTAAAAGGGATTAAAATGCTTTTAGCAAATTCATTCAAAGTGTATAGAATCATAATGGAGTATTCGGGTGTGATTCATGGCTATGCTAGACGCCGTTAATTTGTGAGCAATGAGGTTGTTAATATAACACTCATGGCTTTAGTCATGGGCTTTGAATGTGCCCCAAACCATTCAACACACATTTGTCACGGTTTTAAACATGTTATATACTAAACCCATAATGCAACAGTTTAGCACGCACTCTAAGGATAACAATTCATGTGCTAATGTGGCGATTATTCATACTTCGCACAGTGCCAGAGTCGACGATCATGGATATAAAGCCACGTCTGCATTATTGGTATCGCGTTCATATCCAGGCTGAGGGAAGAACTTTTATTGTTTTCCATAATTGCAGTCACCCCACATTATGCAGTGAATCACCTTGCACTCGAAGAATCCTCACAAAGTGTCAAATCCCACGTGAGTCATTCAATCGTGTCGCAAAATTATTATACAGAATGGGGAGGGAAAATTTCGAGTGCAATTTACTTGCTTCTATGAAACGATCCCAATACAAGAGTTTATATTGTCTTCATCGTGAGTCATCGTATACTTTGATGGCTTAATATTCTTGTGTGGACAACCCCCAGGACCCTAAATACATTTGCAATACGCACAATTCACGATATCCAACTAGTTGGAAATGTCAGTTGTAATTTGATTCCAATGTATCCAATAGGGATTGTAATAGACATACGAATTATATAAAGTAAAAAAGGTATTATATTCCGCGGAACTCTGGTAATCTGCGGAAAGTCACAAGGTGTTCCGTTCCAGATTTTCATGTGTATATATAGAAGAATTATAAAATAGCAAGATTTAGTAATATTCCTGGTTTAAAAGAAATGATGTATAAAATTGTAATGTCGGTTGGCTCTGCATATAAATATGATTCACAATTCTGCGGGAATATTACTTATTCCATAAGCAGGTTGGTCTATGCTGATTTAAAATTATTAAAATTATTAGCATTAGATCTATATACCTTTGGAGTCAAATTGGAATCAAAAATTAACCATGGCTTTCTGATTAAAGACAGGAACTTTAACAAAGGGAAGAAGTGGAAATTCGCCTAATTATTCGACTGAATTGTCCAACAAGTAGCTACAAAAGTTACTAAGTCAATGTATTTTGCATAGGCAAACACTAGTGACAAAAAATTCTACAAGTTTAATCCTTTAAAGAGGTAAGACACAGAGTTGTGTCCGAATTCTAGTAATTCAGAAAGATCATTATTACACGTTAAGCTCGGAAATAGACAGAGACGGAGAGAGTATCTAGCACTATTCAATCGTACATCGTACGGTTGTATAGATCGACAATTCAAATTTATCAACTAATAATGATAATCCAAATGAATCGATTTCAAGCGTATTTTAAGTGTATTGTTTATGTTTACGCGAAGAAATGAACGAATATTGCTATTGACAGTGTTTGTTTATTTAAATACAAGTTTCATACACGCTGCGTCGGTCCTGACAGATAAGTAAATCCACTTATCAGTGTGCGTGGATTTGTACGACGATAGGTGGCGGACAAGCAAATATAGCATCTAAGTTTATGATGATTTTAAATTAGCTCACTACTCAAAGGGTTAGTGCAAAATAATAATGTATGTCTGTATGGGGGGGGGGGGGGGGTGCTGGCAACCATATTTTTGAAACATATATTAGCTATGAAAAACCATATAAAAATGGTTAAATCAAGTCGTTATCAAATCAAGTTCTAGGGCTCAAAATCATCAAAACTAAGATTTTTGCATTTTATGTGCAGAATCCCCGGGCGGCTCCTCGCTCCCACGCGCTCAGGCTGGCCACGCTAACGCACGTGTCCGTTCTTCTTTCGGATTTTATTTTGGCTGCGATAAGGACGTCCTCCCGCAGCCAAGGCCAACCGATGACTCACTTCGATTCTCGCCTCCTGAGCGTATTAAAATAGCACATTGCACCTAAAGAGAGACGGAAGATGTCGCTGTTAATCTGGCGAATTAAATCCACTCAGATTAACAGCGCTATTGCATGGATATGTTAAATTATCCATGCTACAATTGATAATGCATATTTAGTATCTACTCTACAAAATTATCAAAGTGTTCTGTGAAAAAATTCGCGAAAGTGTTCCGTTGCAGGAAAGTTTTAGGAAACCCTGATTTAAAGAGTTTCGAAGGCTTACGGTAGAAAATTTTAATCCCGAATTTGAAGGATATTGAATTGTACGCAATCCAATCGTAATTTTAATTTAGCACAAAGCGAAAGCCGAAACCCAGAGCGAATTATAATATACGAAACGTAAAAGTTTGTCTGGATAATGTTGCATTAATTATATTTGTCTGCACCAAAATTTATTGCATCTTAAATTTAATTATGTTTATATTACGGTACTCACAGCATAATGATGCCATTACTGCTATTATGCACTTAAATCTTGAGCTTATGGTTGGTAAGATTGCATGAAAATCATATTTATGTTATGCCAACTATAAAAGGAGGAGAAATATTTGCCGAGCGAATTATCGCATGCAGATTTTCAACAATCAAGATTTTTTGCATTACCATAAAATAACAGGTATAAATAATTAAAAATAAGTTTATTAGCTTATGTGAAGATATTTTGAGCGTTTTTAGTGAATATGGATAAATGGAATTGATATTTTTAAGTCTTTGAATTGGATGGATGCAGTTGAAACTATGATAAACACATTTTATGTACAATAAAGTATATGGAAATACTATTTCGTTAGAGTACTCCATCTGATCTTCTATAATAGAGGCTTTAAAATGTTCGGAATCCTAAGTGCTGCTTGAATTCATATTAAAAGTGACATCACGTAAAATCCACCCCTGGAGCTCATTCGACCAAAATGGTCCCGGAAGGGTGGCAGAATGCAGAGCGCAATAGTCTTCCGAGGCATTTTCATTTCTGAAACTATGCAAAATTCTGCGGTCTACGAAGACATTATGTGACTTCAGGAGCGGATCGTTTATCTCAAATTACACAAGTTTTCGTCCCACTTCCAGACGCTTAAAAAATACTCCATTTCGCTGCATAATTTTATTTCACTTGTGCAGAGCACCTCGAAAATCATCTCGGTAGAATCTAAAGATTTACAAATCTAAAAAAATATATACGAATTTAAAATAAAGCAAGATCTCTGTTATGGTTTTGCGCTTATGGCTAGATATGAGAATAAATACCATAATCGGGAGTTAGATTTATTATTTTTATGCTTGCTCACATTATTCGATGTATAAAGTTAGATTGCAACGTGTGACAGCATAATTGAGATGTTCTCGGCAAGCGAATGCTTCAAGACCACTTCTGGCTGCAATTACTTTGCTCTGATGCATTTATCTTATGATGGAGACGGCTTTTTGTCACCATCATCGACTCTGGAGATGCACTTTGAGTTATGAGGCTCTCGTTAATTGCGCAATTGCATAACGTGAATTTTATATAAGCAAGGAGTATTTCATCATGATACGTGGCATTCTTATGCTTGAGGATGATCGCATAGAAAGAATGTCAGTTTGAATTAAAGCGACGTTAACGTACACCAATTCTTCGTCTGATTGCAATTAAGGAAACAATTGAAACTGTCAGCGTAACCCTTTGCTGGAGGGATTTGATACCGGAACACCCTGTAGCGGAAGCGAACCATAGAAACGAATTGTTTCCTATTTAAGGTAAGAGTCTCAGCCGAATATCTTTGAACGATACATTAAAGCGCCGATGCAATAAAGGCCCAAATATTTATTTATTTTGTAATACAATCAATTCAAACAAATCATAGTAAGCATATTTAAATACAGATTTAGGAATTAACCCTTTGAACTCGAGACCCTTTTATGCGCGGCGAACCAGCAACTTAAAACGTTTCGCAACACTTTTGTGAATTTCTTACCCCTAACTTAAAATCATTACACACACAAATTTATGCATAAAACTTTTATATTTTAACGGCTTTTCGGAACAAGTATTACAATAATATGTGGTTTGATGTTTTTTGTTGGCTTTGTTTCTTTGAGAACTTTGCAATCCTTTCTAACTCCTGTTCAATGCTTATAGGGATCAAAAACTTAGTAGTCTTTCTACCACAACTGTCAAGTTCGAACTACTGCCAAACGTACAGTCCGGTTCGTGGTTGCGGACTAATTTCAGATAAGAAAATCTTACGTCTATTTAAAGGGGTGTCATGTTACATTTCATAAGATTATACAGAAGAGCTTAGGGACTCGCTTCAAAATAATTAAACGTAACACAGTTAACAACAAACACATTAAAACAATTATTGCAGTGTATCGAGTTTCTGCATCAAATCTAGTGGTGAGCGAGAGTCACCTCTCGAGTTGCGGCATCAACTCATAGGGTGAGTAATAGTAATCTATGTACACATACATACAGTACATATATGCTTTTCAAATTGTTATATTAACCTTTTCCTACCGGTGATGTATTTACTACACCTCGACTTTAATAATGGGATTATCGATATGAAATATAATAGATACGGGATTCAGAATTTTTGTATTCCTCCGTAATATAATTACGAACCACATCAAAGTATTATAGTATACAAGTATTCATCTGCAGCGACGGAAATAAATAATTTGTCGGGAAATCGGGAATTTTGCGAGTTTTAGTCCGTGTCTCAGCAGAAAGGAATTTTATCAGTCACATTGATGGTGTTATACGAAAATAGGGGCTCAACTCGAACTAGCATTTAAATATCTGATGACGATACCTCAAACGAGTGTGGAGGCTGAGCGTGCATTTTCAGCAGCAAGTAGCCTGGCTTCCAAAATCAGATCCAGACTAAATGATGAAACACTCGATGCTTGAATGTTAATTCGGGCATATTTTCAAAATAATATTTAAATTGTGCGGGGAGTAGTAATTGCACCTGCAATTACTGACCGATCGCTTCTTGCGCATGCACCGTCGTCGGTTGGGTGGTGATGCGCAGGAGGCGGGAGTTGAAGAAAGGTTTAGCGGTTGGCCTTGGCTGCGGGAGGACGTCCTTCTCGCAGCCAAATCCCTTTCTCTCGTGCCGAATAAAATGTTACATAGAGAAGAAAGTCTGGCTGTATGTGATCCGATAGAAAAACGCACCCGTGCATTAGCGCGACCATACCGACGAGCGCGTGGGAGCGGGAGCCGCCCGGGAACTCTATATAACGACTACAATAGTGTATTTGTGAAGCGTTTGTTCTTTGAGCGTTCCCACGGAAATAAAAAGGTCGAATTTTACAACATCGGGTTCAATGAGCATATATGAAAGGAAGATAGTTAAAATTATATTATTAATATTAATCATTCTTAAACTTTATGATAGTATGATCGCCTATTTGGGAGCGAATTCCAGTGATTCAGAAAGAGCACTCTTGTACGTTGAGCTTAGAGAGAGACAGAGATGGATAAAACGTCTTGCAGTTCGGTAACTGTGCATGGGAGACAGAGACGGAGAGAGTATGTTGCGTACATAGCACTATTGTATAGATCGTTAACCCAAATTTATCGACTAATAATGACGCGTGAATGATATAAAGAAGCGATACTGTGTGCTATCGACAGTGTTTATTTATTTAAATATAAGATATTTCCTCTCAAAAATGCATAATTTTTGATATTATAAAACAGCTGATTCAGCAGTCCCAGCGCAAGCCCGGGATTATTGCGCCCTTAGCAACTTTCCCAATGTAAACCTGTTTTTATGCTACTTCTATTGATAGAAAATGTAGCTTTATATAATTTAATCCGCTATTATACTTGACTCTTCATCCGCATGAAATGAAGGCATCAAAAACCAATTGGCAATCATTAATTGACAGCAATTCTTCCTTTTAGTTCATTATTCGCTGTGTATTTAAGCGATTTAATACCATGTATTTTTCACCACAACATTAAAAACCAAACGGTCATAGAAAGCTACGAAGCAGAAAGCATTCGAGCAATTTACAAATATATATTTTATTGAACATTTCATCCGATATTTTGATCCTGGGAACCAACGTTTTCCCACGCATTATTCATTGCGCACAAATATGTATCCCACATAATGATTGTCATCATTTCACATTATGGCTAAAAAATGACAGCAGTCTTATGTCCCAACATTAAATGCTGAATATTTATCGACATCGAACTGTTAAATTGTCCATGAACATTAAATATGGGGAAAGCATTAGCGTGGCACGTTTTACGGGACACTTCATCCCTGCATGTTTAGGCCGTTTCCTATTCAATAAGCACCCTCTTTCACCCAATTAATTTCTGAATACCAGTTCAGAGTTCAACCGCACATAGAGTACATAGACCATTGCCAGTTTTTGGATTGAAGTTTTTTAAATACCACCCTAAAATTATTATAATAACGAGCACAAAACCTCAGCTCGTCTTTCAAGCGTTAACCTGATATAGATGGTTTATTTGTGGTTTGCTCGACACTTGCCACATTGTTTGGACAACTGTCCGAATAGATCGAAGCTCTTATTGGCTCGTTCAATAAAATGTAGAAATATTGTGAATATATACGGTCTGTTTAACGTGCTTTCAAACACGGGAGTTTGGCGTGTTTACACAGCTGTAATAACGGGGAGAGGACGATTGATTTAAGGATAATTTGTTTTAGGCGAAATATACTTAATGTTTCAACAGCTCAACCAACAGATTGTTTCTGTTTATAATGAAATTCCACTGGTATTATTTCCAACACCCGAGCTGCCGGACGCGAATAAAACGAGGGAAAAATGTCAATGGCCACATCAAACATCGCATTGTTTGTTGGGGTTGGGAAATTTGCGAAATAATATTATTGCACAGTCATCAGAGTGAGAGTTCAAATCGATAAAGTGGCATATCATCGTTGTATAGAAATCGGAGTGACACAAAATGCTGAAATCATTCCCCTTTCTAACTAAAATTCTGTTACATAGTCCATTATTCTTGCTTTAAGAAAACATTTGGAAGCCAAATAATCAATCAAACATTAACACAATAATATACTACGTATAGCTACGAAGCAATATTTTTGATTTATATCGTTTTATTGCGTTTTTGTACTAAAGCTATAAATACTGACAAAATAGCAAATTGGCGCCAATTATGAACAGCATATATATTAGCTTATCCCGAAAGAAATCCATTATTAGTTTATTCAACAAAATATAATTTCTTTGCATAAGTCAATATAAAATAAAATAATCTTTATTATTTGCAAGATTTCAATCTCGATTGAAAATGCGAATCCAAATGATTTTTTGGTCTTTCAACCTTTTGTGGAATTAAGACGCGTTTTTGCGTTCGAATTCCAGTGATTCAGAGAGAGCATTCTTACACGTTGAGCTCGGAGACAGACAAAGACGGAGAGAATATCTTGCGTACATCATACGATTGTTAACCCAAATGTATCGAATAATAATGATATGTGAATGATATTATATAATAAATCGACTTGTGTATTGTTTATTTTTATTTTACTTAAGGAATTAACGAATATTGGGTGCTTTTGATAGTGTTTATTAATTTATATACAAGCCTCGAACACGCTGCGACGGTTCTGACAGATAAATGGATTTGTACGGATAAGTGGCGGATATATAAATATAGCATCTAAGTTTATGATGATTTTAAATTAGTTCACTACTCGAAGAGTTAATGAAGATTATAAAGATCGAAATTGGTGAATTAGAAAGATGCGGAAGAGCTTTCCAGTTTAACGCATTCGCGGACACGGATAAGCGGTGCAATCCTTGAACGTAGAAATTGAGTTAAACCATCAATAAACACACTATTATTATTCCTTGTCTCTTGATGTTAACAATTCTTAACGATGTTAACAATTGGATTTATTTTTGATATTCTGTAATTATTGTTTGTTGTACAATTCAATCATCTCAATACTCGAATCTTCTATCTGGCATTACATAAGAAAATATTAGATAATAATACAATGGATCTCCATATCATTTATTTCAATTCCATATAATTTATTTCGTTGAATTTGGTCAACCTGCAGTATCTTGTTTTTGGTAAATTGATTTTCGTTACCTATATTTCATGAACATTCGTACATACTATCAACATTTTTTTAGCTTCCCCAGTCCAAATAATTCCCCGTCAGGAACTGGGAAGTTCAGTAAGCCCCGATCCGTTCCTGCGCGAAGAAACGCGTTCCTGTGCAGAGGTCCTTTTTCTGGACCTCTTGGCCACAGGGACTTGGTGGCCAGCCCCAGTGCCTTTTCGGCGTTCAAGACGAAGTTTCGGAGCCAAATGCGCCTTGAACGGGTACTATTTTTAGTATCCATCCTCTACCATAACATGTCACTACGGATTGACCATATACTTGTCAACTTAGATGTGATCAATAATTTAAAAAAAATTAAAAAACCCAAATACTTCTAAACATTTCTATAGGTGTATATCCAATATACATTTTTATCCTGAAGGTGCAGAAACAAAATCTGGTATTTTTGAACGAGTCTGAGTCCAATCATCATTTCGTTGTGAAGTAGGATTATTTTGTCCACCAATGCGTTAATGGGTGTAAACCGATCGTTTCTGGTTAAAATAATATCCCGAAGGTTTGTTTCTTAGAAAGCCATTGTTTTTTAATATTATTGTTTGTGGCTAGTGATAAAATTCGGGAATAAAGATTGTGTTCTTGTCTTGACAATAAAGACGCAGAAGTGTTATGTTGCCCTGCTTTGTTTTACCAATACGTTTTAAATTAGAAGTCTAAAATAAAATTGTCATCCGTTTATTGTTAGCGTTCAAATCCTGTTGGTTTTGGGTTTCGCCATGTTTATCCTTAATAATAAAATAAGATTTACAACAGAAAAAATAAATCTGTTTTTTGCACGAAAAAAATATATAAATGTTTATTTCATTGTTTCTGAATAGCTGAATCAAACTGAGCTTCAATGAGAGCGTATGAAAATAATGGATTTCTTTCGGGATGACCTAATATCGTATGGCACGGTTATAAAACAAGCAGATAGTGAACTTAAGAAAACAATTTTCAATCCATTAGCAGCACAAGACAGGATGAACAGCCAAGGAGATGGATGATGAAGAATGCGAATGATCAATTAACCACCCACTTTCTTCTGAGAACTGGATAAATAGCACTTTACAATCTGAGCCGCGATTGTTTCGGTTTGTAAAGACGATAAAAAGTTAAATCAAGAACAGACCGATTTGCTGCCGATTTTCATGACGTACAAAAGTACATTTTTTCACATTCGATTTGCTATTTATACTTACGTGGGAACGCTGGTAAAATTAAAACATCGTATTATCTTGATTGCCAAATCATTGAAAATGCTGAATGCGTTTTAGTATTATTTCATTTTTCACAACAAATATTCGATACACATCCATCTACGTCGATCGGGTCTATTCTCTGCGGTACAGTAAATTGTTTCACAGCCACGCTTTTAATTAGTGTTTCATCGGTCCATTTGGTAGCTCAATCACCCTGGCCGACGATGCTGATGCTCCGCCATTAAAAGGGGGGTGGAGGGTGTTCGCGAATACGCTGTTTATTTCTGAACAGCTGAGAAGATTAATGAGGGGACCACCGAATGATTAACGCCTGCGGGGGCGCCTCCGTTTCCGTCGTTGACGTCTAATATACCATCGCAATTTGTTCCTGGCTCGCTTCGATAATAAACTATCACGTTATCAATGGAAATATTGTTTAAAGCCGATAAAAAATGTAAATCGACCCCATTAACGGACAGTGAGGGGAACATAACTCGCAACTTTGGTCAAATTTAATGTCAAACTTCAGCATGGCGCTGGGAGATAAAAAGAGAATTCCCTCAGACATTTATTTCCCCGAAGTGACATTACGGCGGACCTATGAAAACTTTTGTCATTTAGAAATGTGAAACGCTTAAATACAATTTATGCCGTTCCGGGAATGGAGTGGAAATTTAATTTCGGGAGAGATCGCTCAAAATTCTAAACACACATTTTATGGAATTATTTATACTGAAAATCGTTCGCCACTCCCCCCCAAAAACACGTAAGAGCATTTTGCTCGAGCGTGTCTGAAAAGGACGAACAAAAATCCTTTTCGGCTTTCATTTATATCTGCACACATGTATAAACATTGTACGTATGCGTATATTAAAAGAGTGCCTCACTTCTATGAAAATGCATTATCCCTCGGGTTGGATATTTCAAAAGGGAAATAGCATTTTATATCGGAGCTCCTCTTTGTGAATCTGCGAGAATATTCCGTATGTTTACGCTGAAAGATTCACATATACGTTGCGCAGGGTTGGGACGATCCATCCTGCAGACCGTGATATGAAAAACATGTAATATTTCATATATACATTTTGTCTCAGATAATTGGATGAATATTGTACAAGATACCAACCAGAGATGGACGGAATAGAAAGAGATTGCATAACGTAATGGTTCATACATTATTGTGTAAATCGATATCTTAAAAACCTATATAAACGATCTTCTTATATTATTATAGATTTACGAGTCACAAGGTAAATAGTTAGTAGGTTTTCCTTGTTTTCATTGGCTAATTAAAAAATAAAATTTAATCTGGATATCAATGATCCGATGCATTTTTTGTATGCAAGTAACTAAGCACGAATTCCTACTAAATCCAAAATGTTGAAGGATGTCTGAATAAGTCATTTGGGCAAGCACATTAATTTCAAACTTAGTCCCGTTGTAAAATGTAATGGTTCCTGGGGTGCATTTGTCATTGGTTTCTAATCTCTTGAATGTATTTTTGGTATTCAATTTATTTTTATGAATTTTAAAATTGCAATCCTTTGATTTATAGCGACTTTTTAACTGATTTCAGGACAATAAAGTCGCTCAAGGATGTTAATGATAATATTATTATCATTTTCTGCTTCTTCTGAATTCAAGATACTAAATTTTAAGTTTGTGTAACATTTCTTTAACCCCTAAAGAAGTACTATCCCAGGATCTGAGACCCCCCCCTCCGCTTTCGAAAGAGCACTCTTGTACATTAAGCTCGGAGACAGACAGAGACAGAGAGAGAACTTATCGCAGTTCGGGAGACAGAGACGGAGAGCTTCCCCGCATACATCGCACCATTGTATAGATCGTTAGTCCAAATTTATCGACTAATAATGATTTTGATTTCAAGTTTGTTATTTATTTACGCAAAAAATATTTTCTGCTATCGACAGTGTTTATTTATTTAATTGCTTCCTATTCGTCGCTGCTTGTTGAATGAGTTTTTGTCCAATTATCATTTCCTTCTAAAGCAAGAGCAAATGAATCGATTTTTTGTGTATTGTTTATGTAAAGAAATGACGTGGTCTTGTATGCCATCAACAGTGTTTATTTACAATTGACTCTGCCTCGAATTGAAGATTGTCTTACGTTGATAGGAGCTGATATAAAGTAATCGGTGTAAAGCGATTATGACGATGAGAACCTGGATGACCGCATCAACTCACGCGAACAACTTCTAAAAATGGAGTCTAAAACGCTGTTTTTAGGCGAAATAATAAGTGGATATGGGAACTGTCCTTTTACTCTAATTATGAACGCAAAAATCAATGGCTATCGAAGGTTCAGGTATCAAAACCGACCCCTAAATCCGGCCTGACAATAAAAAAAAATATTTTGTGAGACTGCGAGGGTATCGTTCATTTTGCATTTTTTTTTGTGAACAATTAGACAGTTTAGTGGTAAAAAAATATAAAAAAACAACCCTCTCTCATGATAATGCTCACTTCTATACGGCGAAAATAACGTGGAGATAAAATAAACAGCCTCGAATGGAAGACAATTCGACATCCTCCTTATTCTCCAGACATCGCTCCGTCGGATTTTTATTTCTATGCAGTATTATTTGGATGGAAAAAACGATGATGTCAAAAATGGACTATTATAATATTTTCATTCAAAGTCCGTGTTGTTTTATAACAGATGTATTAAAATTCTATCAGATGGGTGGAGAAAGGTTATATTAATATATAACGATGGAAATTACACTTTGTTTCAATATGAGTATTTAATCTTTATGGGTACATTTTAATCACTTTTCATCCTGTAAATAATTTTTAAGCTCACCAATAATTAAATAAAGATAAGCGTATTATCTAATACAATACGATTTAATACAACCTTTGAATCCATCTAATATTTTCTTAATCTAAAAAGAGTCTCTTTATTTGTGTTTCTGTCCAAAAATTAAATTTTCAAGTATTGATCTGGTATATCCGATATGATTTTTGACGTATGAATTTATGCTATAATTGAATACTTATTCCAAAAATAAAAACCAAAAGGCACACGCGACTATTAAATTAATATAACAAGGCTTTATGATTTTTTTTGTATTTGGAATCAATTATGGTTTGATTGCTTTCAATCAAAATTTTCCGTATATTATTATCGATTGGAGCTATTTTCAAAATTAGCTACATTTTTATAGCTTAAATTGTGCCTTTTCACTGGCGCTCGTATGGTATGTATCCTATCAATATCGCATTGTATGTGGATGTATTTTATATGGACCGCGCGTATAAAGACCATATGTTGCTGTACTGAAAAGATTTATTATGGGAGTGCTACTTTGTTGCTCTTTGTTTCGGTAGTAAATCTGTCGATTCGTTGTTAAATTTTACATCTGGATATCCATAAATTTTCTACTGTTCTAAAATGGAGCAATACGCTGAAAACGCCGTGGGATGAGTACAATTTGAGTGTCTTATTTTTTGTTTCTTTTCGTGGCTTACCTACATTTTTGTAGAACAATGTCACTTTAATCCACATTTTCCGACAGAGAAAATAAGAAGACCGAATGAGAAAAGCATCGTATTGTTTACAGCATACTGCCAATTTTCAGCTTTTGGATATTGTCCTGGTTATGACTAACAAAAACGCCTTTACATCCTCATTAATCTTCAATCTTTAACTTTGCTTTCAATATTTTTTAATATTTATTAATATATAAAGTATATTCTAAGATGTTTAAAAAAACGATTTTACATGTTTAGACACACTATGTATATTCGTTCGCATAACCTAGTAAAACATGACAAAATTATGCATATAGCAAATGGCGGAATTGTCTCTATTGCTTTGTTAAAAATGATTGGAAATTTGATCAGAACTTGAACAACTGAAACTTTATACATAAATTTCGAATCGAAGTTTTGAAGATGATAATAATATAGTCAACCCTTGTACGCGCAATGCTTCCAAAACGCGGATTAGCATGACGTGGTTTAATTAAGACGGCTATATAAGAAAACAAAGCTCTCTTTTAATTTATGTGGAAATGTGTTCTGTCATATTTTAGTTCTTTTTTCATTCATTTCAAACCGGAGAACATACACGCTATGCTCTAATGTAAATCCATTTTTCTGTCAGCTCGCCGCAGCGTGTAACAAGCTTAATAATGAACCAGGCTCAATAAATGAACATTAACACTGTTGATAGCACACAATATTCGTCCATTTCTTAGGAATATTTCTTAATGTTCAATTTGCATGGTATCTGCTTTCTATTATTCAGATATTTATGCCTATTAATGTGTTGCGAAAATAAAAGGACAGGGTTACCGTACAAGCCCGCCAGTTTATTTCTGAAGGAGTAGATTTTGCAAAGGAGTGGTGATGCTCGACTAATAATGCCACTCCAGAACAGTCAAGGGGGAATAACAAGATTGGTCAACGATAAGAATGATGCGAGTATCCTAATAATCAAAACAAACGCCTGCTCTCAAGACTGATATGCTATTCGAATTGAAACGTGTGCAATTTACGATATGAGCATCAACAAAGCACATGAGCACACAGGGTATGCGTGCATGCTTCTCACATGGATAGCTATATATCCTGCCCAATAAAAAGAACAAAGTGAAAAACGAAATTCAGGGAGCTTACGAGATCGAATGCTCAGCCTGCATAATGTCGTACATAGAACAAACCGATAAATATATCACCCACGGGTTAACAAAGCATCAGAACGCAGTCTTGCAATTGGATTACAAATCGGCAGTACACGAACATGTTATGAAGAACGATCATCACATCAAATTTGCTGGTACAAAAATCATAGCAACCGTCGAAAACTTCTGCATCAGAATTGCGAGAGAAGTGATAGAAATCCATAAACGAAGAAACTCGCCAATCAACGGACAAGACATCACCAAGGCATCGGCAGTCATTCCGCGTCCATGAGTCCGATAGGAGACTCGAAATATCGAAATTATGTACCTCTCAAATAATCACTAAGCGCGATCGTATGCCCGTTTTTATCGTAATTAAAAATATATAAAAACGTGAGGATAAAATTGAGATTCTTCAATCTGAAAGTTGAGAGATTGAGGAATTTTCATATAGCGAAATGGAAAATTTCCGAAATGTACGTCGCGTAAGAAAAGGGATGCATTTTTGTCCAAGAAATGTGGCTCACCTTTTTTTTTCAAGCGCAATACCTAGGATACGAATTTATGGAAATTCTTAGATTCATACATTTTCATAAATAAGTTTGCCTTGATGCCAAGCGTATATACGAAAATATTTCAATCGATGAACAATTTATTCCTTCAAAAGATCCATACCAATTTACACAATATCAAATAAGCCATTTAATTTGGCATAAAATTATGACTATATATATAGATTACTACAGGGGTCGGAGCTAGGGGATGACGACACATCTGGATTCATATAGTTTTATGCCTTACATATATTCATAAGTTTTTACGAATGCACTTGAACTTCCGCTTGCTAGAATGAAGACGATATCCAATTTCTTTTTACAAAAACTGTTTTTAAATATACTTCATCATATTTTGTATATTTATTGATTTAATGGACGTAAAAAAAAATTATCTTAACCTGTGTGGTAGGACGATCGCGTATTTGCGAGCGAATTCCAGTGATTCAGAAGGAGCACTCTTGTACGTTGGGCTCGGAGAGAGACAAATATAGCATCTTAAACTATGAAGATTTTAAATTAGCTCACTACTCAAAGGGTAAAAATTAATAAATTGCCTATCAATTTGACATGTATTGGTAGAATTACTTATTTAAAAAATCTAGTGATAATGAATAGAGCATTAATAAAAACAAGCATTGAATTACACGAGAAAGTCTAAAAAGCACTGGTTTGACCGACTTAAGGGCGTTTCAGCTGAAGGCACGGGGGTATCTTGTAATTTTGAGAATAGGCTTTTTTGTCTTTCTCTCCACGTGCGATATTTCGTTTCAGTCACCCCACGTTGTTTGTTTCGGTTACGTTTTCAGCGAGGTCTTTGTATAACCCCTGCTCCGTTACGACCCAAGAATGCCAGACGTAACGACCCAAAATACTCATAAAGCCTAAATGCACAAATGGAATCCCGAATAAAGTTATTCCAACATCGATAAAAATATTACCAGTTTCTTTACGTACAGCATTTCGATGGCCCACATTTTTAACGCGAATAAAAGAAAGCGTTTGAATAAGAAAGCTTTTAAGTTATTGCCACGTGTCGTTCTCGTCGAGGTGAGAGCACTGTTTATTAAAAGCATGCATTTTGATAATGAAACATATACAGGTTGTTGAAAAACACTTTTCATCTCCGTATTCATTATCTGTAGCGGTTCGCAGATGACATCATTATAATTTATGGAAGAGCTACAAAAACACAAAAGCTTTAAATACGTGGGCCATTATTAAGCATTTTTATGCTGACAGACAGTGTGCTTGAAGAAACAATTAACAACATCGTATAACATTGAAAACAGTTTTTGAAACCCAAAAAATGTTTTTGGATATGGTTTTTTTGGATTAAAATTTGTTTAACTTAAACATTTTATTGTGCAAAGACGAGTTTTGTGTCCTAGCATATGTATGTATAGTATTTTTACACCAAGTGAAACCTTTTTCAATTCAAGTTAAACTGTTTTAGGATTGTCAAAAATACTATATACCATATCCTGCAGGTTCATTTATGGGTTTTGAGCATTTCTTGTTTAGGATTGACATAATTAATATCGTTTGTTGATATTATATACACGCTATTAAAATTTATTGTTTATTTGGGGTTGTCTCGATTTATTAATAAGGACAGTTTTTTTACAAGGCACTCTGATCAATACATCTCAAAATAGATTCATTTACTTAGCAAAGATCATTCAATGGGCAGCCCCGTTGACCTCTATTGAATTGATTTAAAAATAAAATGGAAACACCAAGATCCATCAAAATGTGAAGACATGTTTGGATCTAGGGCTGCGTTTGTAATTTCTAAATAATTAATGTTTTCCCGCCATTTATGTATTAATTTTTTTTCAAATAATTTGAATAATTAAAAACTTCCATATTATTGAATATTATACGATAACATTGAAAAAAGTTTATATCGGGAAAAAAATAAATAAAAAAAATTGCGCCCAACGTGGGGCTCGAACCCACGACCCTGAGATTAAGAGTCTCATGCTCTACCGACTGAGCTAGCCGGGCATATACCTGAGGAGGCAAAATACTATAATATAAACCCAAGTACTTGAATTGAAATTTAAATAAGATAAATACATTTAAATATTAATTCCAATATATATATATGTAAACTAATATTCTTATCAAATTTAAATATTTCGTCGTAGTTTCGTATTTTACATCGGCTCAAATTGCCGCACATATTTTAAGCGTAAAAAATAAATTAGAAAAATAAAATAACCTTGAATTATTATAAGAAAACATAATATTTAAATGGATTTCATTTCAATATTATAGATTTAATAATTTATTCTTGTCACATGTTACTCAAATTATAAATTTGTTCACGATTACAAAATTTGAAACAGTGTTCAAATAAAATCTTAGCTTGACAGTTCGTTCGTATTTGAAAATACGCTTTTAATTTGGTCTTAATCCATATTTAATATGACCATTATTGCATATAAAGAAATAACGTCGCGCCACGTAGTTAAGTTGTAAAAATATTTTTAATAGCATTATTATATGATTTTACATTAGAAACTTTAAATAAATAAAATGTTGACAAGCTATGTAGAAATAAAAAAATAACACCAGTATTAAAATCGTTAATTTATTTTATTCTATATAAAAATTATATTCGAGCATTTTAGTGCTTTTTCATTGAGTAGATGATCATAATAATGAATAAATTTTCATGTTCAATATGAAAAAGTGGGTCGTGTTTTTATATTTTTAGACTATTCGCGCGGTAATTATGATTTTTTGACATATATCAAATTTGTTCAATGCATCGGATATATTTCGATTGGTTTATTATTTTAAAATATTAAATAAAGGAAATCTGATGTGTTATTTTAATTGCAGAAGAATTTTGGCAGCTGAATTAATTGGAATCTTTTCAGTGGAAAGAAAATTGGGAGTGATGGTATTTTAATTATTAACTCACACAATAAATAAGTATTTTGATCCTTTGCATTTCAAGTCATCATGGACATTAACTACCAGCTACTCGGTGTCACTTTGCTGTAGAAATGTGCATTTATGAACCCTCATATTATATACATAATATAGTTTTGAAACCAAGTAAGGTATTATAATAATATTGAACTTATATGAATTTGTAGACATCAAGAAATATATATTTTCAAAAATAATCAATATTTTATTTCTTATAATTTTATACAGTATGAATAACTTTGAAGCATTTCCCAATATGCATTGCAGGCTTATTTGCTCACGTTTGACAATAATAAGTAGTTTGAGGCCTTTTTTCCTTCTTAGATGCAGTTAATTATATAAAAGTTGATAATTCACATTTCAGTCCCTAAAAAAATGTGTCAAGATTTTCCTCAAGTCCATTTCCTCAGTCAAGGTCTTTCCACGCGCACTTTTCGCATTCTCTTCTGATGTAAAGTCCGTTGACATTTTTTTTAATATATCTTAGCAATTGTACCATATTTTGCTTTGATTTCTTGTGCCATTTCAACAGAAAATTTAGGGAAACAAGCATTTCTCAAAAAGTTGTGCTGAAATAAGTTGATTCTCCGTAATCACTAATAAACTTTAATGCCCCACCAGAGGGGACATCCAAGCGATATGCTAGAATTACGATGTCCCCTGAGAGGGAACAACGGGTTGCAAAGGGTTAAAAAAAAAAAATTTATACTAATATATAAAAATTAATTTGTCTTTATTCATATGTAATGTACTGCCATACCGTTCATCAGATTGCGATAAAACTTCGTCCACTTATTGCTAAGGATTGCGCGTGTAACATAGGCATAGTCTAAAATACAAAAATAAAAATTTGTTTGTTCGTATTTTATGTGCTGCCATACCGTTTTGCTTTTTATTAATATAATATCTCATCATTCCGTGGCTCTGCAAACTTCTTGTTAAAATTGATCTTCATTCTTATGACCGTCATTGCTAGCTGCATCAATATTATATAGGATCCAATATATCGAATATATTAGTAGTTTTTATGGTAATGCTAAGAAAGATAAATTACTTTTCGTAATTATCGTGTGTCAATGAATCGTTTTGTATAAAAGGATTAGTCAGTGTTTAACTACTTGTCGATAGATGATAAATTAATCAACACAATCTGTAATATAGGTAGGGCTCTTCTTTATTTTTAAATCTTGGCGAACATAGCAGAATATTCAACAAATATATTTATAAACAATGTGATTTTTCGTTGCTCATGACGAAATAAATGTTTACGGATTTGAAAAATAATAAGCAAACAATAATTATCCGCACATTGACAGCATATTAGGATATATATTTTCTTCAGCAATTGTGAACAAATTACTACAATGTTTTAGCTCATGACTATCGTTATGTCCACTATCAAGGATACAAATATTTTCAATCGCTGAATCGTTACTCTTTTCCATTGGTGTTGCTTTTTAAAGAAAAAAAATCTAGTAAAGCGTTGAAAAGTTACAATATGTTTTTCTTATGGTCAATAATATATTTCTTAAGGTACTGCTCTTACTATATATTAAAGCATAATTTACTCTGAGAGTGAAAATATAATAGTTTACATCTGGAGTACAACTACTACATTAATATATAAATACTCGTTATATAACTATTCTTATTAGATTATTCACATATCATACAGTAATGCTACAAATCGCCTTATAAATTAACAATATCGTCGATTATTCTGCTTCCAAAGTAAGCTTTCTTACAAGTAATGTAAAATAAATAATATTAAATACTTAATAAATATCTATAATATTAAATATAAAAGTAAGCGATTATAGTATTTTTAATGAAATTCTAATTAAAAGACGAGATATAGAAAATAAGATACTCTCAATTTGCCCTACGTTCAGTAAGTTTTTGGCACTCATAATCAGAGTAGAATAGGTACTATTTTTGAGTTAATTATTTATTCCAGCTTGAAAGATATAAAATCAAATTTTGATAAATGGATTAAATTCATAATAAAAAATCCTTTCACGTGCATATAATACAAAACAAATTTAATAATTGGCAGTTTCTGATTGATAACAATTAGAATTGTTATTTAATTCGGTCAAGATCCAAAGTCAGTTTAAGATATTTTTGAATACTTTCTTTCCGAAATTACCCTGTTGCTACTGAGAGGCACTAGAAAGAAAAAAAAATTGTTATAATATTTTGATAAACAAAACCTTTTACTATGCATTTAAATGAGGGGATTCAATGGGATGTATATGGAATAATTCATACCCGAGGCGTTGATAAATAATATTGAAACTATTCCAATTCTGATTGAGTTTAAGACCTACTTGTGTGGTCTTCGGGGAGGGAGGGTTGCTGGGGTGGAGTTCTCAAAATGGGGAGGACGCCCTCTACTCGAGAGGTTATATGGGCTCATAATGTCAATATGGCTGAGCGAGATCATGCCTTCTGAGTGGAGGACTGCCGTATCGTGGATGAACTTCTTGGGGAGTACCAATGCGGTTTAAGACCAATTATTTAATGTGAGAATATTCTCGGAAAAAATGTGGGAATACGGTGTTAATTTCCACCACATCTTTATAGACTTTTGCAAGGCATACAACAGCGTCAACTGGGAAAAACTTACACGAGGACCTTTTGGAGATGGGAATCCCAAGTAAGCTGGTTGTTGACTCCGAAGTCATGAGGTCATGGACATGTACGACGAAATGTCAATAACAAAAATGTCAACAAGCTTCGTCAGAACCCGCCGTCTCCAATGGCCGGGCCATATGGCATGGATGCTGATTAATAGAGACCCTCGAAGCATTTTGGATTCGGCGCCGAATGGCAGTAGACCCGTCGGAAGACCTCGGTTGTGCTGGGCTGATCAAGTCAATAAAGACGCCCAACGTTTGGGCGTCTTTATTGACTGGGAAATTGGAGTGAGGAGGTCCAGGACAAGCGTTGTTATAAAGTAAGTAAAATGGTTATGACAGAGAATCTTTTAAAAATCTGCATGATAATGATGCATAACCAAGTGTTACTAATAAATAAACGCATCCTGACTTTAAAAATATATATAATTTAGTATATTGTAAAATTAACTATATTAAAAATAGATTTCTTTCCAGTCCTCTCCTATTCAAACATGATTCCAAACGCAATAAAATTATTCTCGGATATGCTTTTTGTGATAAAAAAATGAAGGATTTGTCTCATATATGGTTGAAAATAAAACACAAATGTATGCCTTACTTTTTAAATAAAACTTTATGAAGATTGTCCGGTTTTTTTTTGTATTCGACAGAATTCATATGAGAGCAAGCTTCACATAAAAATAAATTTGAGAGTATATTCAAATATAACAATTCATTTAATAAGATAAAATATTTAGACATTTTCTCATATTTTTTAAATACATGCATGTTCTTTACACTGTGTGCCATAATATAAAAAAAATATCATTATCATTAGAACTGAAATCGAAACAAAAAACAACTCCCTACTGTTTTAAAACATTCAACAGTGACTTGAATACATTTAGAACAAAAGCTATATAATGTAATTATATATGTATATATCGAATGCTATATTTTCCAAAAGAAAATAAAGATATATTTAAAAATTTAGTTTATCAAATATGTTACAATGTATACTATAAGTTTGAATAGATTTTGGATCTATTATAAATGCAAAATTGGGAGGCCTCTATGGTATTTTCCCACAAATTTTAAAGAGCCTTTGTCCCGGAACTCTAATTTGGCCTAGCACCTTTTTCTCCAAATTACAAGCTAACGGTATAACTCTAATAAATTGGATAATGTCAATAAACGTAGCCATATCAAAGCCAGGGGAAAGATAGAAAAAAATCATTCAAACTAATGACCAATAATAACGGTCAATAGTCGCTTGAAGTTATTCAATGATTTAATCCTGAATAGAATGAAAAATACACGAAGAACTTTCATCAGAATAAAACATACTGATTTATATAAATTCAGAACGCTATTCATGTATTCTAATTCAGATTGAATAATTCATGGGAAACTAAGACTTTTTAACATATTTTTATTTAGATTTATAAATACATTTCCTATAAAAAATTGCTGGTTTTATTCAGACACTAAAAAATCTCAATTGAGGTCGGGAGCGTTTATTCTAGATTGTCAAAACTACATTGTTTATAAAAGAGAAGGTTTTAATATTCATTTAAACATTTGATTCTTGTAGAATAATAGAGAATTTCAAATTCATTCCTAGTTTTAAATACACACTATCGCGCTTTGAACCGCGACGAAGAGAGCATCTATCGAGATTTGAAAGAAAATCATACAACGGAAGAGTATAAAATTGTTTGACATGGATTGACACAGCACAGTTGAAATAGAAACATTCATTTAAATGTGTTCATATTTGAAGTCTTACTCTTTGAAAGCATAATTTATTTGTACACAACAAAAAAGTGTGGTGAAAATTTTATTGTCAATCTTTAAAAAAGGGTTCGTTATATATAATACAAGATTTTCTTTTAAAACCTATCTTAAATAATACAACAAAACGAAAAACTGCAAACATCATATTTAATACAGTCACTTCACAATTTAATTTAACGCTCGTTAGCAAATTTAATGTGTAAATGTCATGATAATTAAAAAAAATATATATAAATAATTACTGAATAAAATGGAAGCTTAAATGACTTACAAACGGTAAATATTTTTATAATTTATACAGTTTGAAAACAGTCGAAACATTTCAAGATTGAATTCAATTCAATTTTACACTGGCACATATCGATTATTAGTTAACGGTTAATTACAATATACAGGAATGAAATAAAATATTTAAAAAAATATTACCCATTGTTTTTAATTTTGGTTAATCTGATTGTTTATTGACTTTTGTTCAAAAATGGCTGCCATGTCTTTGATATTAAACGAAGGTGACCGCTTTTCCTTCCTAGGGAACAACAAAATTTATAATGTTTTACATTAAATTTCACATTAAAAATCAACACAATATTTTTATTGTTAAAAAAAAAAATCACTCTTATACGCATACATCTCTTTCATATTCCAATATTTGAAAACAGAAAAGAAATAATCAATGAGAAAATAACTAGGATATTAAAATAGTCCGCCTTGATGCGTCTCGAGAGGTTCGAGTGGAGAATTTTGAGAAAAAATTTCGGACCTCTTCGGGACGAAATCTCGGGTTCTGAAACCATGAGTTCTAATCACGAGATCATGGACATGTACGGCAAGGCTTCAATTCATAGTTTACGCCGTATCCATTGGGCAACTCATGTGGCATAGATGACAACACATCGAGTCCCTCGAGCCGTCTTAGACTTTTAAACGAGTGGCAGCAAACCCGTCGGAAGGCCTCGGCTACGTTGAGCTAATTAAATTGAAAAAGACGCCGCACGTCTGGGTCTGGGCAATTGGAGGGAGGAGGCTCAAGACGAACAGACGAAAATGGCGATAAGCGTTGTCGGTGGCCAGGGCTCTCTTATAGGGCTATAAGCGTCACCATAAATAAGTTAAATTCAAGTGTCGTCGCATGTAAACAATTTTAAGCGGCCATGATAGAATTTGTCGTCCATAATGCCATAATGCATAATCTAGTAGTAAAAAACCGTAATCAATCAATTGATTGTTTATCAAAAAGTAACGAACGATATGAGCAAAGCTAAAAAATCAAAATATAGAAATTATTTACACAAAGAACCCTTAAAGTTAAAAGCTTTTGAACCTATGAAAATGATTCATTCACTGCCTTTGATGATTTGAAAAGTGAAAAAATATAATTCTGATATATTAATATTTTTAGCTGATTGATTAATCAAATTTCCTAATGGTGAAAAATAAAAGCGTGCATTTGAAACATCCACTTTTTTTGCTAAACTATTTATGATAATACATCAGAAAATAGTGAAAAACTTTATCACTTTGAGATAAAATATGAATATGTTGATGCAAGTCCCAGATATATGATTTATCAATCCAATGTTTAAGCAGATGATTACCAAAACCATTTCTGACCGTCAATATATTATATAAGACATGGATATAGTTGAATGTTTGAAGGACAAATGCGAATAAAGACAATAAACAAAGACATCCAGTATAAAAAGCGTGACACTGATTAAAATTAACATATTTAAATGGATAAAAAAGGATTTCTTCTTTAGTTTTAAAATCACTTTTGAATAGATTAAATGCCGAAAAAGTGATATGTAATTATCTATTGTATGTAATTCCTACACGGAATTTTTAAACGAATCTAAGTAAAATGGTTTTGAAATGAAGGAAAAACCTACATTATAACGATTTCCATATCACTAATATCATACACTAAATATAAGATTGTAAAAATGTAATCCAAAAGACAAAAATACCTGTTTGGCGAGGTGAGTGCATCAACTTTGATGTCTTCCATTGAATCTTTTTCTTCCGAAACGCCACACAAAATCAAACTATTCGACGTACCCAGTGGCTTGGATTGTTCACAGCTGAACTTTGAACTGGTTGAAGGTTTTGTGTTGTACACGGAGGTTTCTGGCGAATCCTTCATATTATTTATTTTATCCGAGTGCCTATTTACAACTCCTAAACTATAGTTTTTATTGCCGCAACTTCCATCCAAGCTAAGTTTTCTATGCATATCAGTAATTTTTGGCCGATCAGAATTGAGTGTGAAGTTTTCTTTCTGAATATTCATCTCATTTTGGAAATTCGTGTTAAAATTTCCCGATGAATTTAAATTTTGAAATTCCGAAATATTGTCATTGGATTTCATTTCGGACATCTTGATAGAAAATTTACTACGCTGTGTAGCGTCGGCGGTATTTCTTCTTTCCAATTTACCCGGATTCCTTAACTGGACACCTTCGAATGAGAAGTCGTCGTTTTTATTTCCTTTGTACTTATTTACAACTTGTATATCATTTAGGCCCCGAAAAGATTGAGAACTATATTTCTCTCGAAGAAATAATCTTCTTTCTTCCTTATATTTCTCTATCCTTTCTCTGCTCAGCTGATCTTTTTTATGGTCATGGTCTAAAAAGTAATCAGCTAATGATATATCCTCGGATATATCTTTTGAACTGTCATTTGGTTCCCATCGCCCCCCAGTGTAGAATTGTTTACATTTGGTATTTTTCTTGGGAGAGATTCTCGCTTGGACGAGACAAATTTTGTTTTCAGTCGTCGGGGTGATGCTTGCATATCGATTTGCAAAGTTCAGAGAGTAATTCTCTTTCACATTATCATCTGGACTACAAATGTCTAAATTTAAAGAAAGATTTGGTCTAATAGAACAGGCTTTATTACATTCAATGTTGAGATTTAAATCGGGTAATTTTTTTGGCTGGTTTAAACATTTCAAAGCTTCCAAACTTTTTCGCCTGTATAATGCGTAATGATCGTCTATATCTATTTCTGAAATGTGATCTTCGTGTAAGCTTCGATTGACAAATTCTTTCACAAAGGCATTTTCATCCAGAGACCTGGTATTATTAGAATGTTTAGCTAATCTATGATTCTTAGCTCTTATACTGGGTATAGTTTTTACAATGAAATTTGATTTTTCTTTGCTTTTACAGAAACTAACACTTTTATTTTTATCAAACGCTTGACTCTGACTATCTTTACTTCTATCCGAAACAGATAGATTTGTTTTTGACGATCTGTCAAAATAAAAAGCACTTTTATTCTCAGTAGGACTTTCAAATTTATGAGCTAACTGTTTAACACTAGATCGTTTTACTAAATTACACTCTCCATTGGATAGTGTTAAATTCTCATTTTCATCGGAATTTTCCTTGTCTGATTCTCCTAAATTTGTTTTAATAGAACTGCAATTATCAAGCGCAGTTACAGCATTGTCTTTTCTCAATTTTTGACCATCATCACTTTTATCAACACAAAAACTTTCATATACATTTTTTGATTCTTTCGGATGACTATTCAGCAAATGCCTATCATAACACAACTCTGTCAATGGAGATATTTTTAGACAAATCGATGTTGAATGACCGTCATTGACGTTGTTTTCAGGCTTTTTAATATCCATATTTTCATAACAATGAGATTCAGAAGTTGTTTTAACTTTTAAAGAATTATCATTGTAATAATTAATATTTTCATATTCGCTCTCTAAATTTGCATGAGAATTGATAAATAATGCTTTTTTCGTTTCTTTCGGAGATTCAATTATTGTAACGTTAGTATCTAAATTTCCATCTAAACTATCATCATAGAGAGATTCATCCTTCAGATCGCCATCGGATTCCATAATCAATGAATTCACTTCATTGACGCTTTGCTTAAAAAACTTAACTTTATTATATATATCGGCGTCATTTAGTTCAGATCTTTTAAATTTAGTGTCTTTAGCAATTAAAAAATTTGGTTTAAAGTTAACCGTCATTTCAGAATTTGTATTATTCACATTGACGGGATTTTCATCAGCCGGCTTATTGAGCAAATGCTCTTCAGATGAATCAGTAATCAAGCTTTTATTTTCAATATCTCCAATGTCTTCGTATATTCCACACTCTGAATGTTCATCATACAGCTTTTGCGATGTTTTCGGTATCATAGAAAAAATGGCATTAGCATTTTCTTTGGTAGGAGATTTATAAGTAATGCTAATTGTGGATTTTAATGGCGAAGCTTTGTTTAAGGGAGGCGAAGTTGGTGTACTTCCACCGCTAGAAGAAGCCAAATGAATGTATGATGGTCTAGAAAAACTGAAACATTCATAAATCTCTTCAGTTTTTTCTTGCTCGTGAGGAGAATACGTCGGAGTGCTCTCTTTAGATATATTTACTTTCCCCTGATTCTCCAGAAATCGTAGATAGCCTATTAAGATTTTGATAACTTATATTAGAAGGAGACATTGAATCTTCAAGACTATCGGCAATATTACTACTGAAGTTTTCATCGCTCGGTGTGACAGTGACACTGCATCGATTATCTGTTTCTAAATCTGAATATATATTTTTATCTGTTTTTGGTTTATTTAAAAGACTATCACAACCTTCAACATCATCATAATGAAAATTTTCACTCCCACTTGACGTTGTCATATCATATTTTTGGTTATTAACATTTGAAGGGGTCATACTGATCATATTTTCATAATTAGGGTTTTGTTGATATTTATTATCAATTTTAATAATGGCATTGACAAAATCAGATGAAACAGACATATCATTTTCAGTAATTGCATCTTTTCTGTCTTCCATAGTACTATTATTTTTGTTAGATTCTTTGTGTGTGGATTTTAAATCGAAAACTTTGGCACCATTTTTAATTGTATTGTTGGGAGATTCATATTTTGTCAAAATTACACCGTCTAAATTTTCTTTGGATGCAGTTTTTGTAATGAGTCCTGAAAATACCTCAGTTACATTTTCAGAATTGGGAGTTTTATCACACGCTTTGAGAGCATGCGTAGATTCTTTATTTTTTAAGTTCGATGGCTGCATAGCCCATGTTAGCATGCCAGCATTTTCGATAATATGAAGGCTTTCCATTCCATTGCGACTATTTAAAGATTCTTTGGATTCTATCAGTCTTTTAGCTAGAGAATCTTTTGATTCTCTGATTTGAAGAGATGATTCTGAATCACTTTGAAGTTGAACATATCCACATGAATTGGGACTGCGGTCTCTTAAATCATCAGAATCAATCCAGTCAACTTGAATTAGTGTGGAGTGACGTTGAGGTTCTATTTCGGCTTTTGGCGGAGGAAAACGGTCCACAATGGCTATGGCGAATTATTTTCACTTTATCACTTCTTCTCGGTGAACCACGGTCCCTAATTATACAAACAAAAACATTTATAGACTGGACGGACAAGTATTATGACAAAATGTTATTCGAAGATAAAATAGTTCCAGAAAGTATGACAATGATAAATATGAAAATGAGTGATGAAATAAAAAAGCATGTAAATCACCAATTTAGATATACACTTATAAAAATATATGGATTATTGCAAAACATTATTTTAATACAGATTCATATTTTTGAAAACATTTTGCTTCAGAATTAATAATTCATATTTATTTAAAGTTTGCCATGAAAGAGAAGCAGGAGGGTGATCTCTGATGATGAAGTGATCAGATGAATGATATTAATGAAATAAATTCGAGATTTGACTCGTGTTTAGTTCATTCCAAAATATTCTATGGCAATTACGTAAAATTTAGAAAAATCTATCACTTTATCCATATTAGCAAAATGGTTTGAATTCATTGGATGCTTCACAATATTTGTATTTCATATATTTAAACACTGCAATGTTATCATTATAAACCAAAAATCTTAATGTATCGTGGCTGAAAAAACTATATATTTAGTGGAATTTCGAAAAGGTAAATAAGAATTTAGAAAATTTGCATATTTTGCTATTATGATATTTTTACAGAGATAGTAGAATAATTGATGAAAAAAATTGAACGGAATTCAATGTAAAATATTTATAAAATGTTATAGATTTTAAAAGTTGGGAAACATAGCTGCATTTAATAAGTTTATAAAAAAGGGAAAAGATAGGCAAAATACTTTTTGCTACTACTCAAAACCACTCTAAAAATAAGTCATTTAAATGATTACATTAAAAATCTATTATAAAGTTCTAAGGCAAGAATTTGAAAGGTATAATACTAATCTTTAGATTTTAAATACGGTACTACAGTTCAACTTCTTTTTTGCAGAAGAATAAATAAGATTAAGAAATGAATATACCATTGCATATATTTACCTCATTTTCACTTTTATAGTATTAGGACTTTGATGGTTTTGTGGATCTAAAGAAGCTGCCGGTTGTGGTGATAGTGAACTAGAAAAAAAAAAAAATTAAATGTTGGCATATTTAAATGATTACTATTTAATCAATTAAACCTCTCATAATATGGACCATAGCTCCACTAACATATCTCTGTATTCCTGTAGTCTGTATTGCATAGAATTACCAAATGAAATTTTGAATTTTCAATAGTCACAACCAAAAAGATTTTGAAATTGCTTTGCTTTGTGTGATCAAAAAATATGGTGAAATAATTTTTAGAGCCTCAACTGATGATGCTACATCCATTTCATGTCATATGTCCGATAGCTTGAGATCGTGTTTATCGCGTAAATTCCGAAGAGACCAGAAAAATGGGACAATAGCTTTTTTCTTCATCACGTCACGACAATGCACCGTGCCACACGTCACTTCTGATTAATAAAATTATTCACCATATTTTTTGATCAGACCTCGTAATTTAGATAGGAAATAATGATTAAGAAAGATTTTTTTTCCCCAACCTATTTTCATCTTCCTCTTTTATTGACTTTACTCCAGAATCAGGAAAATCTGAAGATTCAGCTTTGGCTGCTGCACGAGCTAGAGCTGTATGCTCTGGAGTACTACAGTCAATGAACAACAGATCGGAAAGCTGTTCTTCAATTTTTACTTGATTTCTTAAAAGATGATAAAATTAACATTAGTTTTTCTATCCACAGTAAACATATTTTTATTCCTTACATTGTTATTATAAAATATGAAAGATACCTATGATTAAGAGAATTTTGGGATGCGGTAACAGTAGTTTGAGTGGCCTTTACGGGGCTTGGCTCCGCTGTTGTATCTCCACTACTAGTACCATCCTTATTCCAACCCTGAAAAATTATTCAAATGTATGTATTAATATAGCTCATGTTTTATGCAAGGCTGCAATTGAGACGTGACGAAAAAATAAAATTGATGATTCTCGTATATATTAAAATACAAACTTGTCTAGCAGTGTCATCTTCACTAAATATGTCCATCTCTCTCTCTTGTGATGTAAGTCTTAACCGCATACCTGCTAATTCTGCTAAACTGGCTTCAAAATACGAATCACATGATGCCGATCTAATTAACAAAAAAATACATTTTAAAAAAATAAAAATAAAGGCACCAATGAATGGACGAAGCATTAAATTACCTGTTATGATGACTGGGTGCCGTTTGAGGTTCAGGAATAACAATAAGTGGTGGCAATGAATCAACTTCCGAGCCCAGACTTTCATAAGACCGGGTTGACCTGTTTTCTTCAATGTCCACCTTAATCAATAAATATATATGTAAAGGTTTGTTTGTATTTCTTCAAAGAGGAGTATCGTAAAAGTAATAATTATAAGCTACACATACTGTCATTTTTTCTGGAATAACATTTTTATCTTTAATTATGCACTGATCGATGATAGTGTTTGAGTTCTCCACAGTCTGAATTTTGGTAGGTTCACTGATTGTTGGATGAACCGGTGATGATGCTGGTAAAGAGCGATGTTTACTTGCTCTAAAGAATAGTCCCCTCCAACCTGACGGTGACCGTTTAAGGCCACGTTTTGCTGAACCTAATAAAATAACGTAGAATATATTACAGTACATTATTGAAATTCATTAATAAGTCAGAACATTTTTGATATTCTTACCAGATGGTAGTTGAATGATTGTATGGTATCGAGGAAGACTATTGGGCCCTCCTCCGACCTCTATGTAATGTGGATCTTTAGATATACTCGGCCTTAGTTGTTGTTTATTTCTTGCTTCTTCTAAGCTGAATTAAAAATAAACAAATTTAGCACAAAGATATTAGAACCGATTTTGTAATAACCTCGTTAGATCTACTTAGAGATAATGATATTTTCATATATACGTAGAGTTTAGACTCGATTATAAAAATAATTACCTTAAAAGTTTCGTTGGTGTAGCTAAAGGTAAACTTTTTGGTCTTTTCACTAGCGCAGATGCTTGGTCTTCAACCGAATCAATAGAACCATTTGTGTTGTGGTTGTCTGGTCCATCTTGAAGATGTTGATCGTCAGAAAATATTATATCAGCGTAGCATATAAGAAATTCAGTCACTACTACCTAAAAATAACAATATAGTATGAAGGGTAATAGAATTATTATATGGGAACTAAGTGCACAATTAAACTAAAACTTTACTTGTATTGCAACTCCCGAAAGTGAAAACTCTTGATGTGGTGACCGCAAAAGATTGGGAGCCCATACAATACCCATATTTCTAGCCGTCATACCTGTATTGGCACTGAGTAATGACATACCATGAAGATGTCTCATTAGAAAAGCCAATGTCCTTTGGGGAAAAAGATTAACATATGAATTGTTTCATTTCTTGTTAAAATTACATAGGCATAAGAAATTTATATATAGCGATTATTCATCACTTTAAATAGATTTAATAATTTTAAGTGGTATTTTCAACAATATCAATAACAATATTATCATATGAATATTAATGTAAGCAAAAAAGTGCTATTTTATATGAGACTAGCTGGTACCCGGCGCGTTGCTGCCACAGATATCATTTGAAATTTGAAAGGTTATCTTGTTTAATTAGGAATGATAGAAAGAATGAAATTTATTTTCTTTCCGATAATTAATACATTTATTGAAATTGAATGATATTTATATATAAGATCTACTGTAAGTTAATTGTACTATACCTATATTGTTTGAGTAAGTGCAAACAATAAGTTGGCAAAATTTTTTCACAATCGAATGAACATTATGGCAGCGTATAAATTACGAACAAACAAATTATTATTTTTTTATATTAGACTATGCCTATGTTACACGCGCAATCCTTATCAATAAATGGACGAAGTTTTATCGTAATCTGATGAACGGTATGGAAGTACATTACATACGAACAAAGACAAATTAATTTTTATATATTAGATTATTGTATAGCTATAATTTATGACATACCTGTAATGGGGAGGTGGTAGTTTCATAACCGTATCTCTCATTCTTATCAACTTTTCAGCTTCATCTAACCTCCTCAATTCAGTACCATCACTAGACTCTGCCGATTTTACGGCTGACACAAAACAGGAGTATAATTGATAGGTACATAGGGGATTGGGAAGTTCTCTGCAAAAATATAATACAATAATATATGGATTCATATTTATATGATTTTCAACTTACATATTAAAGTATAAGTACATTCAATCCTTCTATAGCATCGAGATAGAGATCACCCTAAAAAACAAAACGATATAGAAAGTTAGGCATTGACCTTATGTATTTTGCCCATTGCTTACGTAAAAGACATCGCAAACGCTATAGGAAAATCTCTATAGACATGGATGCTATAAGAGGGTTGACTGCATTATGTTTATTACTCCTGAAATTACATTTTAAATTAGCATTAAATTAAGATAATTAAATTTGATTACTGACCTGAAATACATTTTCAGAAGTGAAGCCACAGCATGGACATCAAGCGGTGATGGTGGGCTAGGAGGAGGGCGTTCTTCATCAAATGCAAATCTTAATCGTTGTGTTGCACTTGCAGCCCCCGATAGCCTATAAATTCCATCTACGCAACCATGCTCTTCTATTATTTTTGCACACCATGATAAAACCTGTGGTACTATGGAAAATAAATAGGATTAAATTAAATATATAACTACGACAATCTATTCAAATATTTTACTAGGGGTTTATTTTTGGTGTTACTTAAACATATGTTAAACATAATATAAATGTATGGAAAATAGATAAAAAGTATTTCATGTTACCTTCGTGACCTGAATTAAGTAAATGTTCTCCGAGATCACAACCAAAAACTCTTTCTTTTAGAATTCCTTGTTGCCTTAAAGATCGTCTACTTGGGCGACTTAAAATAAAGCTTCTAAACAGAGATATAAGTTTTCCATGTTTCCTAAGAACTGGTTTGATTGGTGCCATTGCAACTGAACTAAAATATTAAATAAAAAACGTTTATAAATCATTAGTACAACTGATGAAATTTTAATTTTTTAAATTTAAGAAGAAAAAAGTTATTTATACCCGACTATCGGTGGCGGTTGTTTCATATTTCTAGGCACTTTATCACCGATTACTGCAACACAGTCTTGAGGAAAAAATCCAACCCTAAATCCCCTCTTGCCTCGCCACCAAGTAGACTCTGATGCACCTATTAAATTTAATCATTGATTACTATGTCTGAAGATTAATTAATAATTGTCTTGAGATAACAAACAATTGCATTTATGTTATCACAGACCAAGAATGAGAAAACATACCTGGCATATCTATCACAGATATCATATCCCCAACTTCAAAACTAATTTCATCACGGGCCTGTGAGACATAACGTCTGACTGAGTACGCAGCAGCTAATGCAGGCGTGTTGATTGAATTACAGTCTTCACTGGCAACTAATAATTTGTGACCTATAAATGTAAAATTTGTGTATTTAATATTTATACTAATGGAAGCCTATCCACGATCTTCGAGCGAAAATATATTATATTAGTAAAGAACCTTTGTTATCCATTTGAAACCAGTTCAATATGGGGCCACAGTTGATAGTATCATCAGCAATTATACTAAAGTGATGTAAATAATCAGCAATCAAAGAATAATAAGATTCTCTATCTTCTGGGGATGTTTTATTAATTCCAACGGAAAGATCTGGTAATCCAGATACCTTTCTATCATAAATACATCTGAAACATTATAAATTATTATTAAATAAAATTGGACAATTGTGTTTAACAATCAATGTATACAATACGATATTAAAAATATACCTATGTAACATTGTATCTAGCATTTTAAAATTTTCTGCATTTCTGGTGACCATCCATTCAACACAGTCGGCGTTTTGATCATTATGCATAAACTGATCTCGACTGTCATCAGAACTATTGGCTCGGTCTCCGCTATCACTGTGAGGCCGAACCCTTAACGTCACCCATCCTATTTTAAAGAGCATCTAGTCGTTAGTGAGAAAATAAACATGTAATGAATTAAGGGGGGAAACCGGTTTAAAAGTCAGATTTTTTGACGTTTTTCGTATTTTTTTAACAGGGAAAGAATTATTAGAATTTGTTTAAACTGAGGGGATATTTTATTAATATTTTGAAGTACATCTGAATTTTTTTTAGACATTTCCGCCAGAACTATCCGAGTTATAAGCTGATACCAATGGAAAGTCAAATTAATAATATATTTTTTATAATATTGAGCTTGCATTTCTTCTTTTGGAGCTTTCCGAGCTTCCTTGGTCTCGACTGCGCTGTGTCTATTTTGTCGGTTGACGCGTTGTTCATCCATTTGCCGTACATAATTAAAGCTCTGTGAGCCAACAACGACTTTCAGCTCATTCATAATCATTACAAGTGCTGAATTCCCTTTATTGAATAAGGTAAAAACCAAAAATGCTCCAATCTTGATTACTTTTAGGTCATTATGTAGTTGCTTTGGACCCAATTGCCATATGTCGAGTTGAAACTTTGGTTTGCATTCTGTGTGTGACAATCTAAATGGAAGGATCTGTCATGTGGTTTACTACATCGGTCTGTGGTATCCTGTTTTCCTTTCGAATAAAATTATATTTTGACTTCTAACTTTCAACACACACTAGGAAGGCCAATGCCAATCTGATGATAACCGACGCTCTGTCGAAACGATATCAAAACTTCTAGTACCTTCTAACTAAGACCTCTATTCTAAGCATTTACAAATAAGAATGACTGTAGACATCTTCCTCTTCTTTAATTTCCTTTTTCTTCCCGCAGTACAGGGATATAGAGTTAGGTAGTGAACAAGGGTCTACTGTGCGACCACTCTGCACTTAGTGTTGCGTGTTCCAGCACCGATTTGTGATCACTATAGTGCTCATAGCATCGAAAAATCGGAATTTTATTGTGAAACTTTGAAAACATATTCTTGAATAGTTTTACTAATAAACTGGTTTCCCCCCTTAAGAAAAATACCGATCTAAACAAAAAATACGTTTTTAAATGTGAACTACATTACATATACCTTCATTATATTCTCCTTGAGAGTGAGCTGTGTAGGAATCATTTTCGACCGGATGAACTTGAAATCCACCCAATCGCACTCTTCCATAATGAAAATGCGCACATTCCTCTAATCGAGGAAAACGCGCTGTAGTAGATGTATTTGCATTCTCCAATGAACTAGGCCCGGAGATAAGGGGCGTTGGACATGATGCAGGCGCAGATCTGCTCATAGACCGTGACCATGCAGAACTCCAAGAACCCCCTAAACATCACATAGACGTTAATGTTTTAATTTCCATTTCATAAGCGAATGAATAATTAAAATACATATATTGAATAGATTTACCCGCATCAGATGTGTCTTCTCCATGGTAATCAATACTACATTCCATTGATTTTCTCTCAGGATCTGAGAAATGTACAGACCTGGTGCAAAATAAAAAATACATTATTTTAAATACGATTTTAAGTATAATATATATTTCATATAAATATCGATAGTTAAGAACGAACCTATGAAAATTTGCTAGTGGATCAGTATCACATGATAGAGATTGACACGACATCACCGTTGCGTGATGTCTAGATGGTGATCCCTGCGGATGAAAAGCATAGATTGCATAAAATAGATTATAAGATATTTGAGAATACAAATTCTCATTTCTAAAAATAAAATAAAGGAGGCGTATGAATGTATCAGCGCAACAAAATACAGTGTCAAAACAATCAATTCGAATATAGAATTCGTCAACAACGACGATATTTGTCATGAATTTAACTTACATGAAAACAGTGCAAATTTTCAGTACATCCCATGAGCATTTTCTTCATGTCTACATTATTTTTATTGACGCATCGATATAAAAATATATAAATTATGCACGGAAAATGTTTTTAGCTCTTATCGCTTGAACGTTTTCAGACACTGAAGCTTTAGTATTTATTTTTCTAATCTATTATCTCGAAATATTATGCATAAATTCTCAATTTTAGCACATTTGTAGAGTTGAAACGTTTGCAAGGATTTTATATTAGAACGCACTTGGCATAACTAACAGAATTAAATTAGTATCATGCACACGGACAAATTTTTATTGTGTTTTATTATGAAAATTGATTTTAGAGTGTTGCTGTCATCTCTCTTTGTTTTACATGGAAAGATGACTGAAAAAAAACGAATTTTCCACGCTTCAAATGTCTCTTTATCATGATGTCATTTAAAACTGAACTATCACAAAAAGCTATAAACATGAGCAGAAAACAAGCTGATATTTTAGCACTGAATGTTTCACAATATTATATTTGCAGATTAGGTCGTCATTCAATACGTGTTTTCAATACAGAGCGAATATCGAAATTATGCAAATTTCTTTGTTATTCTTCATCTGACGTTGATTACAATTCGCATTTGCGTCGATATTTCAGCGAATTATACGCTCGGCGACGAAACGCTGAAGATTAAGATGTCGGAATGTCGGGAGGGATGAAAAGCGACGCTCCTCTTTTTGTGGTTATGTTCAGTGGGGTGGACGTTCAGAATCTCTCCCGAAATCTCGGGAAAAACGCGATTCGCCGTAACGAACATTTTCATCTCGAAACGAATATATTTTAAATTATTAAATCGCGAAATTGTATGCATTTTATGAAAGGAAATGGTGCAAATTGCAATAGACAATTTGAGTCGCACTTTCTCCGTTTAATGCGAAGATAGCTTATAGACGCTGAATCATACAGTGAATTGCAGTCTAAGAAACTGGCACGATTGGTGATTGAATTTCCTAACAATCAAATAGAATATCCTAATTTATTTATCCACGTTTAAGATCATTATTAACCGACTGAGCGAAGATTTAAAAAAGCTCCATCGCGATTGGTTGCTTTAAAATATGTTTTTTGTCTGAATCAAGGAATAACTCGTTTTATTACAGAAATAGTCCAATATAAAATTAAGACTTCTTCCATGCTTATTTGAAAATACCCATCAAGGATAAATTAACAGGTCAAAATATACGGCTCGACATACGCTCAATGTTGACAGACATTTCGTCGAAACATTGGAAAAATGCAAAAAAACAAAATCAATTTTTTCAAAAATTTAAACCAGAATAAAGGGCGTGGTCATAATTCAGCGAAAGCAGATGCAATATGATTTACACAGGTCCAAATTTTTTTTTTCCAAATTTCGGTTGGTGTTGAGGATTTATTTCCTATTTTATCCGAAATATCTCGATACTCTTTATGAAATTTAAAAAAAAATTGCTTAAAAAAAACCGCATAACTTGGAAATCGCACAAAAAGAGTTTTCAGTGTTTATAACAAAAAATAGATAAAAATAATAAAAGTTATAACTAGAACCCTAATAAAAATTTCAAACTGAATGCATTTTGGAAAAATGGAAGCGGTATTTTCTATATATATATATATATATAAAAATCAATGTCTCGCGTCCGGATATTATTTCGTTTGTTTGTCGCGATTTTTGTCCGCTCGGTCGTGTTCGGGCGCGTTCGGCCGCGCTCAGCGGCTCGCCAGTCGCTATACGTGAGGGACAGCGCACGCATCCTAACCTCTCCGCCCCACAGCAATACATCGCGTAGCTTTCTTTCTAAGCGCGTGTTGCTAAGCAACCACATCCAGCATATGCCTCTCCAAATCAACAAATCAATAATTCATGTTTTATAAAAGCGAGTACCCGCCAAGCAAAGCAATGTCTGACCTTGGATGCATCTTCACACATAACAAATCAATCAATAGGTGTGGCATGGCAACGCATGCCGGGTATTCGCTAGTATACAATAAAAATTGATTTCTGAAATTTCTCAAGAAAATTTTTGAGAAATTCTCGAGAAGAAACACTAATCCTATGTCATCCACATTATAAACGTTTGAGTGCTAAGCCAAATTTCACTCAAACATTAAGCGTTAAACTGATTGTAGTTCAACGTCTATGTATCGTTACGCCGCACTTTTCGCGGAAATTTCTTGCAAACATATATAACGCAGATTTGATACTCAAACGGTCACATTAGGTTTTATTTTTTTATACTCATCGTATTCAGATAGACATTTTTATAGGATCCTTCATAATAATAAGTCTGTCTTTCAGAAATAACAAGGAAGACGAGGTTATCGATCAGATTGGCACTTGACAGATTGAAATTGACTTTTGACGCGCCCACTTGAGGACTTGTTCGACTCGCTTCTGATGATTCGGTAATATTTTTGTGCAAAACTGAATGAACTGGACGTTGAATAGGAAGGATTAATGACGTTAATTGATGAACGTGAAAAGGATGTGTCTTGTGTAGTGCAAATAATCGATGAAAACGACTATAACTCTGTTTCTGGAACATCAAATCCCGCCCTCATATTAGATTATGATGAAGAAATTTGGGTTTCTGTGAATGTAGTACGAATTTTCAGGGCTTACAACAGCAGTGACGAATCAGATTTAGATGCAAAATTTGCAATGCTTTTTTTAAAGATCACAAAGGGTCAAGTGCGTGAATTATTCCCCTTTATCAATCCTGTTGCTATATCGAATTATCGAAGGTCGTTGATGTTTTTAGTAAGCACTGGTGAGCCATTTGTACAACAAATATTATCAATTGTTACAGTGCAATCCATTCATGAGTTGAACATGCCACGCGTGATCAAAGGCATTTTCGATGTCTATAAAGCAGATATAGACAGTTTTGCGAGCTCGTGACACATTAGAAATTTTCTACATGCATACAAATGTATTTTCTGAGCTCATATTCTTTGACGATTTTTCACATTGCGTGTGAATTCTTTAATTAAAAAAAAAACAGTGAATGACTCAATGGCTCGTTGAAGGGCGACATTATAACCACCCATTCAAACACGCAATTGTCAAGCGGCGGTTTTTAAGCGATTCATGAATCTAAAACTAGAACTAGTGCTTCATTGTTGTGGTTAATACAGCATAGTAACGTTTGTAAAGATTTTTTGTGTTTAAAAGGAAAAATTTATTACCAAGACTATCGTCATAGAGTATGAAACATAAATTTAAAAAATCGTTCATAAATTTGATACAGGGACGATGGACGATAGCTTTTCTTCGTCTCACTCGATGTATTCAGATAATATCGACCCTTTTATTGGAATCATATATTTAATGGGTGTAATGAAATTGTGGATGACTCAGAAAATCTCTTTTTACGTCACGATAGTCGGTCTTCAATCAATCTGGCACACTGGAAGAACCATCGCCGCTCTAGGTTTTAAAAAGATAGTTCTTTTCTAATTGGCCACAGGTGCATTGCGACGATTGCCTTCGAATGGAGAATAACTTTCGTAGCCGACTAAAATGATACAGATGACGACGCATCATCGACATCGCCATCGCCATCGAGTTTCTGCAGTTTGACAAGTGAAAGTCGACAATTATGACTTCGAATCGGTACACTTTGCTCGGTGGAAAACAAATCGTCATATGTGCGTCCGTTCATCGATTAGAAAATGCCTCGGGAGGAAACACGATTGATGGATTCGAACTTTTAAAATTGAAAAAAAAACGACGACCACACCTTCGGGACGCCTTTTTCATTCCCCTCGACGATGCGCTTCTGAATATTAATGATATCCAAAGGGGCTGACGATGGAATGCGACGATTAGTACATTGATCCTTTCAATACTGACCTAATTCAAAAATAAAATTAGCATTTGAATAGCAGAAATTCTGGCAAAACGATATTAAAAAATATCCGCATCAAAGAAACATTATTTTGCAAAGGATGAGTACTTTCTGTTACGATCTATATTCCCGTGTGGCTTCCATGGTCGTTTCTCATCATTGCCACAAAATTGTTGCCAAAACCGCAGGAAGAGCACGACGTAAATTATTTTAGCATAAAACATCATATTCGACGAACCGAGAATTTTTCCCTAAAATACTTTAAGCGACCGCATAAAGAATGTTCGAGTACTCGTCGAAATTGAATTAAAACATCAGCTATTAATAAAGTTTTTTTTACAGCCAATGACCGTAAGTTAACAGAGTATAAATGAAAACCGTCATATATTGTTAATCTGCTTTTATTTGATGACTAACGAGTACCCGGTAAATATTGCAATGTCATACTTAAACCAATTAAGTGTTTGTATTTTAATTCAATTTATTCAAATGATTTTATGTATTTTTAATCACACTGAAAAACGGATATACGACTGCGCTTAGTGATTATTTGAGAGGTACATAATTTCGAGTCTCCTATCGGACTCATGGACGCGGAATGACTGCCGATGCCTTGGTGATGTCTTGTCCGTTGATTGGCGAGTTTCTTCGTTTTTCGATTTCTATCACTTATCTTACAATTCTGATGCCGAAGTTTTCGACGGCTGCTACCCCGTGGGTGATTTATCGGTTTGTTCTATGTACGACATTATGCAGGCTGAGCATTCGATCTCGTAAGCTCCCTGAATTTCGTTTTTCACTTTGTTCTTTTTATTGGGCAGGATATACAGCTATCCATGTGAGAAGCATGCACGCATACCCTGTGTGTTCATGTGCTTTTTGATGCTCATACAGGAAATTGCACACGTTTCAATTCGAATAGCATATCAGTAGGAATAATTGGGACGCAACATTTTCTCTTTGATTTTTTTCATTTCAAACTGTAGATTCGATAATATTAACCATCATCTTTTTCACTAAAAGCCTGGTACCGTTGCTACATGTCGTGGTGGATTTATATTTCGGAGAAGAATTATAGGCACGCCAATTTTCAGTGTTAACAATTCAAATATATTTTTTATATAAAACATATAATTAAAATCAAAAGTAACTGTTTGCATTTTATCACGCTTATACACGAACCACATATTGAAAAACACTGTTTTGTTTAAATATATCCATGCAATAAGCTCTTTTGTAGACACGCAAGACATCGACGATTGCTATGTTTAGCAACCACCAGACCAATATCCGCCAACATGGTGCATCCGTTAAACGTCTCGCAAAACAAATTCCGCATACGAATAATACTTGTGCTAATATTGGATACACGCCCAATAACTCACCAAAGTTTCATCGCAATCGGATGAACGATATAGCAGTGTGTCCGGAACAAACAAACATACTGCCTGCAAGATGCACGCTGACATACATTCATTTTTATATTATGTAGAGATAAACGAAAGCTATCAACGAATTTTTCCATCTGTGTGTCCGTAGGAACGCTGTAAATATTTTGACACAACTGGATGCAAAACATTGTACATCGGCTTTACAAGTGGCTATCTTAACCGCAAGGCCATGACGAGTATTACATGGCATTCTAAATTAGTTCTATATATAAAACGAATTATTACATACATTTGAAACGCTTTTTAATATTCGAACACGAATACATCAAAAAGGTCGCCTAGCTTCCGTCCTTAATTTACAAAACTAATTCTTCAATAGCAGCTAGAATGCGACACGCTGCAACATTTATTCATACGATAAATAAAATTATAAATAATATTTCAACGTAAACACCGACACAATCTACAAAACGTTGAATATACACTTTATTAATAGATGCGCAAATAAGTGCGCCTATTTTTGATTTAAACATATGCAAACGAGGGTAAATAATGCACGTTTCGTCGTCATTGAATATGACCTATGGCAATATAATCGATCGATTGCTGCACAATTATGAAGACTGTAACATCATAAAAAGCCGGTTGATTGAGGTTCTGGCCGATCAATCAGCTAGTTGATCCGATAGGCGGAGTATCCGCCTGGATGGTACGGGATGTGGGTTCGATTCGATCTGCATCCGATTCGAAAATGCATACTTTACATTAAAATCGGCGTTCGTATGGCGACGGCATAAATTTGAATGTAATTTCATCGTTCCGGAGATTTTCACTTAAACGGAGACGACACGAAAATGCGCGACATTTTGCAGCAAGACTTTGTGATCCTAAAATAATGTATATTTTAAAATAATATACGATGATATGATACCCAATGGTGATTGTTGTTTTTAAAAAAATATTATAATAGAAAGTGTCTATTAAATAACATTGGATGACCGTTTCAAAAAGTTCTGTTCATCGAGAACTGAATGAAAATTTGGATATGAGAAAGCTGTGCGCAAGATGGACGACGCGTTTGCTCACAATGGAACAATCGAGTGTTTGGCGATATTTCGCAACAATAAGGCCGATTTTCTGCCTAGCATGCCATCCCGCCCAACAAAAGTGCACAGCAGGGTGCAAAACCTGAATTCAATATCTATGCCCGCAAGGATACGCTCATTCTCACCTTCGAGTGGCTACGTGCGCTCTGAGTGCTACAAGGTCTGTAAGTCCAATCGGTCCGTTTTTCGGATCGCTAACATGACGAATGAGCGCCTAGCTACAGAACGATTGCGAACTCTCATTACAAAACGAAGTTGTGCAACTCTTGACCGGGTCGGTATTCTGCGTTTTGCGCCTCAAGCCCAGTTGCGCCCTTGTAACGGTCCTGGCATTAAAATTCGAGTGCAGATTGTGGTGTATAGTTAAGTAGAAGTGGTATAATATTAAACGTAAGATGAAATACATTATTTGTAACGGTTAATTGTTATGTTTTCACATAAAAATCGATAATATGCTTTGAGCGAATCTTGGCCATCCTTGAAGAAAATAAGCAGACATTTTCTTTGGAACAGGCAAGCCAATTTTCCTCGCATGTGCGAAGAATTAGATCACGCGGCCAGACAAATTTTAATAATATCGATCCCCAGTACGCCCGATTATCACGTCTAGACCTTCAGACTCCTCGAATCGCTCGGCTCTTTTTCTCGACACAAAGCCACACAAGTGTTGAAAGCCACGGCGGAATTCGTGAGCGAATCTCGCGGGCGTAGACAATTATTTCAGCGGGCTGAGAACGTTTGATCCAATTAAACGAATATGGGTATCGGAGCGTGATGATACTTGTGAGCACGCATTTTAGTGAATGACATTATAATGAGGTACGCGGGTCACACTCGAATATTAGATTCCATACAGTTCGCAAACAAAGTAACGGGACTCCGCATCTGGTTTGTCCATGCCACCGTCTTCTCGTCCAACATATCCCAAGATATGCTCTATGTTTAATTACCGAGGCATCGTCATCGGCAGCGATGTGTGCTATTTGCCACTGTAAGAAAATTCAAGCGCCCTCGACGTTAGAACATCTTCAAACAACGTCGAGTACTGCAGGACGAGACGACGCATATATTGATTGCTCGACGAAGACCAACAACGAGCACGTAAATTTATTTGTCCGAATCTAGACGTAAGCAAATCAACCGTTGCCAACCACTTGAGCGTAATTCCAAAGAGAAAAAGGAGGATAAATGGAATCCGTATGAGATGAGTGATGCTCAGCGAAATCAGTGTAATGAGGTCCGATCTAACTGCTTTTGAAGAACCAAAATTCTTCATTTTGTAAACAAATCGTGCCACAAACCATCCAAGAACTTTTTGCTGGTTTGCTTTCAACCAGATGAAACAATCATATACAGATATTCTATTTACGACGGCGAAAATTTTGGTTTTTATCTGATGAAAATAAATAATATAAACGAGAAGACATTCTTCTCGATACTAAATAATGCTTATCGACTGAATCGAAGACATGCTTAAATTTAATATGAAAAAAAAGACCAAGACATACAAATTTCAGATCAGATCGTACATTTTGATCGACAATTGGGACAAATTACAAAATGACATTTGATTCTACCTTGATATGCAAGTTGCACAAGAAACAGTCTTAAAAAATACTAAGAAGAAAAAATTGAAAGAAATAGACACACACTAATTTCCTAAGAGAAAGCCGCCTAATTAGATAATCTTGTTAAGAAAAACTAAAACCACATGCTATCGAGAATTGTTAAAGCTTCTTACAATCGTTGTATCTCACACGTGGTCATAGCCAGATTCAGATATCTATCTAGATCAAAAGCAAGTGTTTATTCTTTCAAATTCATATACTATTAATTATGAAAACTAATATGCATCGTGCTTGGAAAGCAAAACACTGTCGAAGCTCCGCACTTTATAAATATCCTACTATAAAAATGAAAAATGTTGTTATGCGTGTGTTGAATTCAATTTGCAGTATACTCTCGATTATCCGGGCTGGTTTCGAATATATTATATTTACAACAACAAAAATATTTTTTAAATTTTAATACTCAGTGTTTAGTAAGAAAAACAAAAGTAATTTGGCAATTTTTCAACATAATTCAATGCCGTTTTATAACTAATGTATTCACTGGTATTTTATTGTGTCACTATCATTTTCTTTCTTTTGAGCAAAAAAACGATATTTGCATCATTCATGCGCTTAAAGTCTGAATCATTTAATTCATGATCGAACCACTCTTCAATGTTTTCCCTATGCACGTTTTCAAAACATTTTAAATTGTACAATAATCCACATATTTCAGATACAGTAAACCCGCGGTAATCCGGCGCCCCCGTAATCCGACATCCCAATAAAGTATAGCATATGTGTACGATAAAGCTTCGTTTATGTAAAAAATGCAAAAGTGTCATTCTGGACCGCCTAAATCGTAATTAATATATTAAGTTGGCAAGTAAGAGGCGAATTTTCAAGAAAGCTAAATATCCAGAGGTGGTGGAAGCTTTGTACATATGGTTTCTTCGCGAAAGACGCCTGTTTCTGAGCCCATATTGACCATGAAAGCAAAGTTGTTTTACAAGGAGATAAAAAAAAAGAAAATTTTGTAGCTAGCATGAGCGAGTTAAAAGGCTTTAAAAATCGTCATGGAATAAAAATCTGGACTACAAGTGGTCGAGGGCAGTACTCTATAGTCCGACAGCTCCTTGCAAAATGTTTGTCGGATTACCGCACGTCTACTGTATATCATTTGGTTCATTCTCTTCGAAATGCATTGAATTTGTCTCCATGCCAGGAAGTCAATGTTACTGGTGTTACTTGTAACCTTTACTTTTGTGATATTCCGATTGTGGCAATTTTTTAAAAAAGCTTACATCTCGAGAACTTTCCTTTCAGAACCAATCTTCAAAAATACCCACCTATGCCTCTTTCGGGCTGTAATAATCTAAAACTAAGACAAATTTGCCATTAAATTTGGTTCGTTATTATTAAGTGATGGTATATTAATTTGTATTTACAGTCTTATATCGACTCTTTAATACGTCGTCTATGTGTTTGTCGTGCTGGTTTTCGTGAGAACGCTCAGTTGCCTTTATTCGCGTGATTGATACGTTCGACAGAAAAACGCAAATAAAGAAATAGCACAGAACAGATTCTAAATAATTAATATGTTTCAAAACTTTCAAAGACCACCTTAAACCCCCACATTTTTACATTTTATCTTGAGACTTGTCATTACTATGCAAGTCAGTTCGGTAGCACTTAGCTTGCTCGCTGGTGCGAAATGACTTTAATGAATAGATGGGATAGCGCATCAGACTTGCATGCAAACTTCTTCACAAACAGAATTACCCTCGACTTCCCCCCACGACAAAGCTATCAGTAATCGAATTTAGTTCAAATTTAAATACAATTTTGCTTATTTATTATTTATTTCTAATGTGTCAACTAAACTTATCAATACGCCGCTTCGAGATCACTCTGCTAGATGATAATGAATAATTAAATTCCGTGTATGATTTGAGTTGCCTTTGAAATGAAACGAAAACGCATCGAAACACGACGATATTTATCGATGAGAAAATACGTAATATTGCATTGTGCTCGGCATTCGGACAAATGTCAGCCGAAATAACCAAGCAGTGGATTTATGGCACCAGTGCGGATAAAAGTGGGACATCGTACTGCTTAACCCCATCCTCCAAATTTGGCGCGTAAAAATGTAACATCAAACACCCCATACCACTCTTGCAATGCGGCAGAACACCAAAATGTGGCATTTGAAGCTCGGGGCATCCACCGCGTTAAAGGTCCAACACCACAACCCTGAATGATGTAAGAAAGTATAAAGATGCTCTTGGCGTGCCTTTGACATTCTGCGCATGTTGCGTAAGCGTAAATGAGGTCAAACCGGGAAGTCTGCGAAACAAAAACAGGTCCGACGTGCTCCATTTTTGAACGATTTCGGGTACAATTGGTACGATGCAGTCATTGTGCAACGGAAGCCAATGATTGCAGAATAAAAGAGTAGTTATCGATGCGCGAATTGGTGCTGCGAGTCAGAGCTGGACGGAATCCGTTATGCCGGAATAACTTTAATGTTAAACACCTCGGCGGAGGAGCAGTCGTCCTGTGGAAGAAGACGTGCCTCGTCTTCGTTCTTTCCGAATTCTTAATGATAAAAGGAAATGTCGCATTTGATAACCGCATGCCTAGCATCGGACACGACATTACAGAAGCAGCATTATTTTTAAACGCGGGTGAAGTCATCAAATATGACGAACAACGATGACATCAAATGTGGTGAAATAATTAGAACGCTTAATTCGCATTACGAATAAGAGCTCGTCGATATTCCATAAGAATTTAAATTTGATGCGACCCATGATGACGAAGGATAAGAATTCCATCAAGAACTTGTGTTAGCCTCAATAAGTGACACACTGTCGACAACATTAATGTGTTATATATTTATGGCAATGAAGAAATTAAAACAAGAAAGATGAAACCCTCAAAATTGAAACGCAAAAAGCTGCGCACAGCTGCATAATGTGACTTGATGTTGTTAAACAGCATCAACATCTATAATAACTACAAGTACCAAAGAATATTTTTTATTGGCATTTTAATGACCAATTCTACCAAACAGGACATTATAATTAGCAAGTGATGTTGTTTAGGAACGGTCCAAGCCAAAAACGATATTATCACAGCCCTATGATGGAAAATCCAAAAATTTAAGGAAGTGGTAGCTAATCCTTTCTAGACATTAAAATATTAATAATTGCCAGTTTTTGAAAAAAATGTGGGATGAAAGGAAGGAATACATTTCTGTCTAGAGATAGTCTTTATTCACAATTCACGTATTTTTCATTAGCATTAAAAAATATTAAAACCAATGAAAGAAATTTACTGATAGGTGAAGTTAGTTAGGATTGAAGTCTATGAAATATCATACTTCAATTGAAGATTTAGCAAAGTTACCAATGTAGAGAATACTTGTCTTTCATCATAGCTTCAAAAATTGAAATCAATAAAAAAAATCATTCATTCAAGAAAGAAGAAGAACGGATATCTATGGTTCAACGTTCAAAGAAGTTTGCAAAACATTGGCAAAGTGTGAAAACAAAGCGCATACGCATATCTGAAGCTTTCCTCGACGAACAAACTAAAATGCTGTTCTTAGAATACATGGTGACTGCAGACGAGAAATGGGTCATGTGCGAAAGATAAGTGACCCAAAAAGCCCAAAATCACGTACCAAAAACAACCCTTAATCAGTTCTTATTGGCGAAAAAGGTCACATTGTCAGTTTAGTGGGTATATTCATGATATAATTTATTTGAATTGCTGAAATCAAATAAAATTTTTGCCCAAGAGTTTGATGGTGATTATTTGTAGAATAATCTTTGTAAATAAATAAGGGGGAAGACAAGTAGTAGTCTCATCAGGTAGTATAAAACTTGCAAAAAAGTGTAAAAAAGGCATCATTACATGAAAGCTCCTCGAGCTTAATACACAGGATAAAACGATCGATTACATTGGCTATGCAAAAAACGTGTAAATAAGTTGAGTAATTTTTGGAACAATATCAAATACGTTTTGTATTTGTGTTATAAAAGATTTTATGTTTGGAAAAAAGCAAATACATACTACACTATAAACATCGGTTAAAGGAGATGCACAATAAAAAGCGTCCTGTTAAATTTGGAATTCATGGAATACATTAGGAGGATAGAAAAGCAATCAATATTTTATACTTTAACAAAGAATTTGCGCTTGCCATGAATTGTCGCTAACCGCATTACAACATCGAAAAACAATTTGTTCATCCCTCTTGTTCAGATGAGTGCTGAAATAAGTTTAAATGAGGTGCCGTATGAGCTGCCAAGACGAACAGCGCAGTGGTCGATCAAATGAGGTAACCACCCCAGAAATGGTGAAGAAAATCCACAAAATGCCATTGGATGAACGTCGACTGTAAGTGCGCGACCTAGCAGACATGACAAGTCTTTCAAAAAAATGGTGTATATCGCATATTGACTGAAAATTTGAAAATGAGAAAGCTGTGCGCAAAATGGGTGCCGCGTTTGGTCTACTGACCCGAGTTGTTTATTGGTTCCGCAAGTTTTGTAACTTAAAACTAAAAAAAACTAGCTAGGATAACAGCATAAATTAGTAAGATAGATAAATATTGTGTAAGTATCATCTATGTAAGTTAGCCTCTGAGGGAGTTTCCGTGGTTGTACCGATCATAGAAAATGCCGCAAAAAGCCCTAAAAGAGAACGAAGTAGTCACAAGGTCTGTGTGTTCAATCGGTCCGCTTTTCGGACCGCTGACATGACGAATGGGCACCTCGCAATTGGACGGCATGCCTGAATATCCACAGAACGATTACGAACTCTCATTGCCAAATGAAGTTGTTAGAAGGAGACTGATCGGGTGGGTTGTTTAAATTTTACAATCGGTCAAAAATATTGTTTTATTTATTATGTTTAAGCGATAACGAAGAAAATAGGGATTAGATATCTTAGTATACATTATAAAAACGGACAGAGTCACTCAGTGTTGATTCATGTAAATGGTCAAGTAAAATAAAAACAATGTGCAACACTCGACCGGGTCGGTATTCTACGTTTTGCGCCCCAAGCCCAGTTGTGCCCGTGGCGGTTGGACCTCGCGCATTTTTACACTCTTGCACTTTACACAGATTTATTAAAGTTAGTGTATTCACCAACAAGAATATAAAAGAGCATTCCTCCGGTTCCGAAGAAGCGACGAGCCATCTAATCCTCGGATAAGAAGCAGCCCGACGAGCCGAAGACAAACATAATGATAATGATGCATCTTGTCAACAGTCAACCCACGCTGCAATGATGCAACGAGACATTGAGAAGAATACATTTATCTCGGATCCTGCGCAATTAACAATGGAGGACGTGTTAATGAATCAGCAGAAGAACAATGGACACTTTAATATCGTGGATATTAGATAAAGTTTCGATAACGCCATCGTAAATATATTATATTTCGTTACTTATCGGATAATCTTATCTAAGTATGCTTTCTTGGATCGCGACATTTGATTAGAGCGTTCCCTATTTTTAGTTGATAGATGATGTATACATCCGGTTCTCGATTCAAAAGATAGAGACGATTCACGGATAAACGCGCAAAAAAAGACACGGAGCCCATACTAAATCTCGGGACGGATACCATGACATAAAAAACCGCTTGAAATGACGCACTCGTACGCGAGATTGAAGGGAATTAAACGGTAGACTATATAATGAAAATGGTTTATTTACATCTTTAACAATGTTTATAATCATTTTTTTATATATACATTCGGTATAAGCGCATATGCTGCTTCACTTTTTTAGTGTCAAGACAACGATATGACACTATATGCAAGTATTGCCAGCGACGATATATCGTTCGCCGTCCTAATATTCGCAGCATAAGAGAACTCTGTCTTAACACTATCATGACCGCATCAAAGGATCAGACCATTGAACATATTACTTCAAACAGATGTAGCATCAGTTGTTGCAGATATAAAAATTCATTCACTCACTGTGATGTTGCAACATATACATCATCGGCCACGAAAGTGTTAAAATAGCTTTATAGAAACGCGAGACACTAATTTATTAAATAAGTATATTTTAAAGGAGTGAATAAATGCACAATTGCGACACTGAATCGAAATTCTGTCGCAAGAGGCTTGTTAGAAATATCTTTACTATTATCATGATATTAATATTAAATGCAGCAAAAATAGTTCAAAACTAATAAATCTGTCAGTGACTTGATGATACTTTTGGAATTTACAAAAATAATATCTCGCTTTGATATTAATTTGCGAGGGTGTACAAAAATGGTGGCCTGTATGATTGCCTGCCATATGAGTAGGACGACAATAATAATTGGTTATAACCATACTTATTATATATATATATATTGGTTTATAATAATAGGAAACCAATCATGAATTAGCTTAGGTAAGGTACACACAGGATTCGGTTCTTGGTCCGACACTGTGAAATGCCATGTATGACGAGTTGCTGCAAACGAAACTGCCTGACAAATGCGAGATAGTGGCTTTTGCGGATGACATCGCCATTATGGTCGTCGGGAAAACCTCCGCAGATTTGCAAAGGTCTGCAACTGAAGTTCTTCGGCGGGTAGAGGGGTGGCTGAGGACGGTCCGCTGCCGCTGGCACTGGAGGGCTTCAAGGTGCCATACGTGGACTCACTGAGGTACCTCGGAGTCTGGTTGGACCGCAAGCTCCGGTTTGGGGCTCACATCGAGAAGGCGTTGGTGAAGGCGGGCAAAACTCCTGAACAGCTCGCCAGACTGATGCCGAACGTCGGGGGATCGAAAACCAGCAGGAGGAAACTCTTGCTGTCAGTGTCCGAGGACGCCGTGCTGGTGATCGCCGGGGCTGCTCTCGTTGACTTGCTGGCGTTCGAACGGAAAGCTCGGCACGCCGGGGCAAAGAAGCGATGAAGACGACCATGGCGGAATGGCAGTAAAGATGGGATGCTTCAGAGAAGGGCAGGTGGACTCACACCCTCCTGCGAGGAGTGAAATGAGACATGGACAACTGAGCTACTATCTGAATCAGCTTCTCAGCGGGCACAGTTGCTTCGGAGTCTACCTGAAATGGATAGGCAAAGAGGCGACCACAAAGTGTCACCACTGCGGGGCTGAAGCGGATGATGCAGAGCACACGTTGTTTGAATGTGAAGCATGGAAGGAAGAGCGGAGAGTTCTCCGCGCCTCCGTAGAGCAAGGAAGCATGAGCAAGACTGAGATGATGAACTCTATGCTCAAGAATGGGGAAGAATGGATGGTGATCAGGGCAAAGAGAGACGAAACCTCGTAGTAAGGGAAAGGAGGACTCTTGAGTCTGAGTGTCGCGTTTCGCAAATGCTTAACTTGACAAGAGACGAACAAGGAGAGGTTTTAGTGGGTAACCGAATCTTTAGTCTACTTAGTTCATTTAATTCCGGAATCCCACACTACTTTCGAGGACAGGCTCGGCAGTGTGTTTAAGATATTCCCCCTCTTTGCGGAAAAAAAGGTAAGGTACACGAGGACGAGACGATATCTTCACTTGGTGTAGGAGCGAATCCGAGATGCACTCAAGCATTGCGTAGGATTTCATCCTAACCCTGGCAAGGAAAGGAGGAACTGGACTCCCAAGCCCTTCTCAGTAAACCAACAAAGTGTTTCGAGGAAAACTGCTGTCTTTACAAGCCCCACATACTCCCTATCGAGATGATTGTGAAATCGCATTCGATACGTTCACCCAGGTGACTCGCTGGGTGAGTGTTCTAAATTAAACTCGGAGGTCATGCTATCTTCAATATTGAGCGAAAAAGGATATGATGTAGACGAGATGGATGTAAATGGATAATAACGAGTTCCCAATTCTGCAGTTGACTAATATAATAATACTAGAATGTCGATATTGCACTAAAGTTATATTAACACCATAGTAAGAATTTTGTTACAAATTCTTCAAAATGCTTTATACTACATGTTCTATATCAACGATACGATATATTGCTGTTCGGCAAAAAGAGAGTTAAATTCAATTGCAAATATCAGTTTTGTCCTGAATTCGTACATCATCACAATATTTTAACTGGTTGATTTTAATTTCCCCGTTGATCTTTACACGTAAATCATTGCTTCTGTTTTATCATTCAAAATCATTATTTGAATTAATCAACTCGTTTCGGCCCGTTTGATTTTTTGTTAACGTCGATACAAAAAATCATGTAGGATAATCGATCCTGCATACCGATTTAAAAAAATAAATAAATCATATATTGAAATGAGCGATATAAGCATGCATTTTAGGCTATATATTTTCTTAATACGATCTCCGCCATAAATATTATTATCACAACATGTTGGATCAACCAAGACTAACAAAGAATATATTTTTTTGCTACTGGCGATGATTTCGCAAAAATAAAACTAGGTGACAGACGAGATGCAGAAGGCGAATTGCAACATGAGCGGAATTTTATTTAGGAAGCAATGCAATAGCAACACTCTGAGCGCGGGGATGAAATTATCTAGATTTTATACTGCTAAGATAACAGTATAAGAGGTGGCTTCCGTGATCGCACAGATAGCCCCGGGTACGCATTTATACCCCGAAAATGCCCTAAAAGACGACGGAGTGGCCATATGGCCTGTGGTTCAACCGGTCCACTTCTAAGACCGTTGACATGGCGAATAAACGCTTCGAGTTCGAGTAAAATGAAAATCATGTACAACTCTCGACAGGTATTCTACGTTTTGCGCCCCAAACTCAGTTGCGCCCGTGACGGACGCCTGCTTTGCCATCCCATTGTTACGATCCCGTTAAAAAAAAACGATTTAAAAATGCATTTAATAAACTAAATGCATATATATGTTAAAAGCAGCAAATAATTCAAGGGATGCAGCTAAACAATGTCAACGCGCTTCTTTAGAACCAGATGGTCCAGATAATTCTCAGTAGTGGATTTAAATACATTTTGCGATCTTCCAGCAGGAATAAAATAATACTCTCATCCTGGATAACAGAATGACAAATGATATTTAATTTTGTCGACAATTTCACAGCAATTGAATCACTGACAGAGCGGAGTTTAAATATCAAGAGGGGGTTTGAAGCAATTAACGAAGCTAAATATAGAAGTGCAGAGGAACCTCAGGGTTAAAACGAATCAACCATCGATACTTTTAAGGGACAAACTTATTGCCATAATTATAATATACCATGCATTTTATACTTATTTCAACACTTTATACACTCCTAAAATGTGCAATATATATCGATATAATTTAATGCATAAGAATTCGTAATTAAAATAAATAATAATAGCGTACATAAGGTGTTGTTATTGAGACTGGTTTATGCCTTCTTAAACAGAAATTAAGACCAAAAACCGGTCACAAGCGAAATATTGTGGAAATAAACAAATTTATTTTAATAGCAATCTTCTTAATTAACAGCAGTTTATAATCAGAATTTAAATTATTTATAGTAGAATTTACATTCGAAAATAATAATATCGATTTTCTTTTGTTTTATCGGCTTCGGAAAATTGGCACACATACTTAAAAATGTCAGCCATTTACCACTCGATCGGTCAGATTTGAATATTTTCTAAATTCATAGCACATTATAAATATATTTCATACGCTCGATTACAAATAAAAATTAGATAATCCCTGTGCGTTTCAATCAAAATAAACGATCAATATATTGACTTACGTGTTTTGAATCATGATTTATTGTGGTCTTGTACGACTCCTGTTTGCGGTTCGCACTTTGGAAAAAACTCATCGAATTCGATATTCCACGTCGTATTCGAATCTATTCCGATCGAACGGCACAGATGTCGATATTTCGGCGACGACACTTCCGAAGATTCGATACGCGGGTCGCGACCATATCGAAATGAGCGCCTTTTGCGACCAGAAAATTGAGTCCGAAAGGCCTTTTGACATGCGCCTTGGGGCGAAAGCTTCACTTTTACAAATTATGCGGAGACATCCCAACGGTACGTCTTCGATTCGGCGTATGCCATGAATGACAAAAGACAAAACTATCGTCGAAAGGACGACCCTATGCGTCAGTTTTGATAGTTGCCGTTAATCAGTGACATCAACATAATATATGTCAAACGCCAGAAAACATGGCAATGGCCGAAAATCGGACACAACACTGCATCTTGACGCATCACTTTTTAACAGAAAATTCAACCGAGAAGCAATGACAACTCGAAAAATCGAGTGCTGGGACGTTCAGCGCCGAGGATCTTCGACGAAGGGACCGATTGAATTTCGGGACGTAATACGTCGACATTTGACACATATAAATGTAATGATATTTTAAAATGTCCAAAATCGAACGCGACCGAATGGGAGTACGCGTCGAGATGGAGGGGTAGAGGGCTGAAGGTGAAACGAGGACGAGACTCACCTCCGGAGCGTGGGCTCGGCTGCTCGAGCCGCCCGCCTGACACCACAACACGCGCCATCTTGCCGCGCAACGCCCCGATCGCATTCATGCCACACTACAATATCGACGCGACGACGAACGGCAAAATATTTCATCGAAAAATAACATAAACAACACCAATAAAAAAATATCAATCAAATAAAATAACGCATGATTTTATAAAAATAAAATTAATCTAAACAACATTTTTTTAACGATGCTCAGTAATTTAATATCTAAATAAATCGATTTTATATATATATTTATATGTATTGTTATTGAATGAATGCTTCATTATCATACAAAATCCTCTGATTGACATTGAATATGTGCCGTTATGACCGTTTTATTTTAAAAATATTTTTGTTAAATAAAGGCGACATCTTTTTAAGATTTATATAATAATGATAGATTTTTATAAAAAAAAGGTTTGAAGCTGAGCTAGATATTTTAAAAATATTTGCCTATATTTTCAAACAATAGGTGATATTTAAAATAATATTCCGTGATATAGATGGGGTTTAAAACAACCCTATGAATATAGTTTGACACAGTTCCATCATAGTAAAAAATCAAGTATGATGACTCTGTTTTGAGATGTTTTATATAAAATATTTAAGAAGTTGTTTTATAGAGATGATTTGTACTCAAAAAACAACAATCGTTAGATTCAAAATACATGCTTTCGTTTCATATGATCTCGTCATTATTTTGGCGATTGATACAACATGTGCTTCATAGATACAACACGTGTGCCATGTGAAAATTTTACGGAGCCAGAGACGCAATAAAATAAAGACAACAATATTTTCGACCGATTGTAAAATGTATTCAACTCACCCGATCATTCTTTTTCGGACAACTTCGTTTTGTAATGAGAGTTCGTAATCGTTCTGTAGACATGTTCAGATATGGCGTCCGATTGCGAGGCGCTCATTCGTCATATCAGCGGTCCGAAAAGCGGACCGTTTGGACACACAGATCTTGTTGCTACTCCGTCCTCTTTTAAGACTTTTTGCGGCATTTTCTATGATCTGTACGATCATGGAAGCTCCCTCAGAGGCTAATTTACATAGGTGGCTCACACCAAATGAGTTGACATCAACTGAGGGTGTCTCCCCGTCCACGTGCAACTTACTCAAGCGAATTCGAGACTGATTGGCTTCCTATTTCAGGTTGACCCTCTCAGTTCAGTGATCAAAGCGATAGAAGTCAACAGAAGACAATGCTGTTAACGTTGCAAAGTGAAGTTCTTCATATGCCTCTCCTCGAGACCGTCTATTTGATGTTCTTCTTGTCCTTGTTCTGTTCTTAAAGTTTTTTGGTTCCGAAATGGTAAGGTTCATCATGCTTCATATTTTTGGGTAGGGTCAACAATATAAAGACAATAAAACAATAGCTAGGATAATGCTCTATATAGATTCTTTGAATTTTACTTCTTTGGATTATTATTTATTGAGACCTTTGAAACACACATTAAATTCAAAATCGGTAATGTATAAAATAATGAATTGCAACAGAGATGGGAAATTATATTTTGATACTTAAATATTGTTCTATAAAATAATTCAATTATCAATCAATCAAAGTTGACATATTTTTGCTATGAATATGCTTTTTAGAAAACACAATGGACGGTGCTTTTCATATTTGCGTGTCGTGAAAGTCAGTTGCACCACAATGGTAAAAATAATAAAGACGGACGCTTTTGAGGTCTTTTCTCTTTATTTTGGCCACATCTGAACAGGAAGTCTTAGTGAAAAAGGTATACGACTTCCGCTCACCTACAAAAGAGACCATCCTTCAAAGGATTTTAGTTTTTACCTGGATATTTTCTTACGCCAATGCCGCGGCAGTTGCTCCCAACTCGTCGCAAGGACGGCCTCAAAAATACAATAACATCAATATTCAACCCAAACCAAATAATTTTTTTCGCATTTTTACAACGCTCATTTTGCAGATTTGTATAGAAATATCAATTCGTATCTATTGGTTAGCATCAATTTAGCTGATGAGTCCATCGTGATATTCGCTTGGATGATCTACAAACAAAGCGCATAGCTCATGCCGTTTTCGACATTGAGCATTTGAGAAGATGACATGGATGTGACCCTATTCCTTGGATAAATATTGATGAGTTCTCAATCCTCCAGTAGGCTGCGTATAGCTATACTATGATATAAGCTTATACTAACTGAAATCGAAAATTAAACATATCTCCGTAGTACAAAGGGTAGGTACGATTTGAGTCTAGACTGTTGTGGCACAATCACATCGTCGTCGGTGACGCGTCGAATCATTAATCTGACGTGGATAATACGATGTGAATCACATCAGCATTGTATTTCAATCAAACCTAGCGACAAGTAGGATTCTTATTATTAGTATATGCTGATAAACGTATCAAGACCTCTTATATAACGATATAATACATCAAGATATACGATGTAATAGAAAATTGGATGGTAGTTTACATCAATGTAAGATGATAAAACTCTGGTTTTCTCAATAATACGAGAGGCAGCAACCGAAATTTAGTACCCATTTCTTCAAAGCTAATTTTTGTTCCAGTCCAATGTAAAGCCATTAATTTAAAATCTACAAAACCGCTGTCTGCTTTCTGTCTGCTTTTTTTGTTTATAAAAAAAATTACGTTGATTATTGTTTAATGTCTTTCGAGATCGACCTCAAAACTTGCATTCTTACCTTGTGAACGACGAGAGTGTTAAAAAGAACATAGGCATCCTTATACGACTTTATTAGCCCCTAAAGGAGTACTATGCCAGGGCTTGGGACCCCCTCCTCCACTATTCAGAAAGAGCACTCTTGTAAATTGACAGCAGACTCGGAGACAGACAGAGACAGAGAGAGAACGTAGCGCAGTTCGGGAGAGAGAGACGGAGAGCTTCTCCGCATACATGGCACGATTGTATAGATCGTTAGCCCAAATTTATCGATTAATATTGATTTGGATTTCAAGCTTGTTATTTGTTTACGCAAATAAATTATCGAATATTTTGTGCTATCGACATTGTTTATTTGTTCGTCGCTGCTTGTTGAATGAGTCTTTTTCTGATTATCATTTCCTTCTAAAGCAGGAGCAAATAAATCGATCTCTTGTGTATTGTTTATGCAAAAAAATTATGTGGTCTTGTATGCTACCAACAGTGCTTATTTACAATTGGCTCTGCCTCGAAGTCCACTTTCGATACAAGGTGACTTGATTGAAGTAGTGCAATTTTCAAAGCATTACAAGAATTAGCATTGTGGGAAAAATTACATAAATAATGTTGCTGTTTTCCGTACTATAAGCTAGGAATATTGTTTAAAAGGTCTTGCTTTTTATTTGGCCTCTCTTTGGATAGTGAGTTAATTTCAAATCATCATAAACTTAGACGCTATATTCGTATGTCTACCACTTTGTATGTCCGCCACTTATAATCCGTATAAATTCACTTATTTGTCAGGACTGTCGCAGCGTGTATGAAGCTTGTATTTAAATAAATAAACACCGTCGATAGCACACAGTATTCGATAATTTCTTCAAGTAAACATAAACAATACTCTCTGTTTCTCTCCAAATTCAACGTGCAAGGCACTCTCCATCGATGTTTGTCAATTTGCAATTTAAATTTTCTAACGCGTTCCTACGGACATACAAACGATGCATTTAGGCTTTCATTACATTTTTTTAAGACTAACGTGACTTGTTTATTCGCAGCTTCAAATGCTGAAATCTTGATGTGAACAGCATCTTTAATCGCGAAGTTAACCTTGTTTTAATTTCGGGCATCCTTTTGCGCGTATTTATCCAAATGCCGCGTAAATTTATTCACATGCCGCATGAGCATACGGGACGTTTACACTTGAAATCGATTCATTATATCATTATTAGTCGATAAATTTGGGTTAACGAACCATACAATCTCTATTTCTGAGTCACTGGAATTCTAACACAACATTGTGTCTTACTTCTTTAAGGGGTTAAGAATTGGTGATAAAACGTTTAATTGATCAGATGGTGGCAATTCTTCACCATGACATAAATATTCGAACTAAAATTATATCGAATGGGCCAAATCAAAGCTCTGTTATTATTATAACATAGCGTATATTTTTTGCACAAAAGCCTTTTTATGCTTCTCTAAATGTTTATACTTTTTTTAGTGTATTGTTGGAAACCTCTTTGGGTTGGACGAACGTTTACGAGGGATGTCATCATTGGTATTTCCTGTTTAGCAACCAATCCGCCCCTTTGTGCTTCCTGCTAGCCAAATCAATTAAACTCACAGTTAGCTTATAATAGGCATAGACATAATACTATTTTTTTCCCTTTTCCTGCTTTTTTTTCACTTGTGTTTGCCTATATATTTATTTCATTTAAACAACCTTGCCGAAATATGTCGGTCAGCAACGTCATGTAATTGCCACAGGAAAATTTAATTTCTAAAGATATGGATCAAAAGATATTTATAACAATTCATGACATCGATGCACTTTGCAAATACAAATCTGCCGCATCAATTTCCATCCATTTGATCGCATCAAGTATCAATTTCCACGATAATTGGATAGCAAAATTGATGCGTAAATTTAATATATTACGCCATGAAATTATACATAATTAATTAATCTGCACTAAATCGTTTATGGAAAATGTTAAATGACGGTAATTAACAGCCGGAGGTCTTGCAATGAGGAGCTTCCTGTATATATTGGCGCATAATAAGCACTGCTGTATTCTTAACATATGCCGCAGTTTCCTGTCTAAAATCCTTAAACTGATAATAGAACAGTATGTACATGGATCCTGCATCCGTCATCTGTCATAAGGCTCTTCCATTTGGGATTTCCTGTGGCCTAAGTTGTAAAATATACGACAGCGCCTCTCAAACATTTGAATTTTGGTTTAAAACTTCTAAAGTGTTGTTTTGGTGGGTTAGATTCTGGACTTTTAATATAATGTTTCGAATGCAATTTGGGAGATCGAAAATATTAATATTTTTAATTGATGCTGATTTCCTGGATCTGGAAAGTAAATATTGATGCGATTAATAATGTCGTATAAGGATGCATATGTTCTTATTAACACTTTCGTCGCTCACAAGGTAGGATTGAAAGTTTCGAGGTCGATGTCGAATTATAGAAAGACGTTCGTAAGGTTAACATTTGTAAGTTGTTATAGAACTACTTAATAGTGAGATGTTGGATTCACTTTTCGGAAACTGTCTAAGATTTGACTGCACTTGTCCCAGAATCTTCATTCGATTGAAAAGCATACTTTTTCTGCAAACTTATCAGTATTTTTTTATATTGAAATCAAAAAATTGCGGGAACTTCTGGTAAGAGAAGGGTTGTGGTGAGAAAATGCTAGGCCCGACAATGAAAAAAAAAATCGCAGGGCAAATCTATTAGAAGGTTACAAAAAAAAAGAGATAAATTCTCGATCGCCAGGAAGTGAAAAAAATATGTAAAAAGGTCTCAACATATTATCCTAATTGTCCAAAATCTATAATAAATTGTTTTAATGAATACCATGCTACATAATATAATGTTTAATTTAATTTTAAACATAATTGTATGTCTTTATATGTTATATATTTTTTTATATTTGCATGTGCTAATTTTATTAAATAGGAATGAAATAACTTGTTAAATCTTATTTAAGAGGAGGAAGAAAACGTCCACCAAAATTACACGACGCGGCCACCGCGGGGGAACGGTCGTCGCGCATATCTGGTAGACGCAGCGACGAACGAGTTAAAATGATATCTTAATTTAACTTTTGTAACTTTTTGTAACAAAAAACCATACTTAAAAACCAAATTTTGTTTTAATACATTGACATGTTAAAATATTAGGATATTTTGGAAAATTTAAGTTTTTTATCCAATTATTTGGATTGGATTATTATTGACAAATAATCCAATGATATAACGAATGAGGAATCCAATTCCGAGCCAAAATGTCGATCCTGGGATTTCAGGATTGCATTAGATCATCCCGGGTTCAGTCCCGGGATCAGTGGCGTAGCTACCAAGGGGCTAGGCGGGGCAGTGCCCCGGGGCCCTCAAGCTCAGGGGGGCCTCGAATCCTTACCAGAAATCTCGATCGAACTGAACTTTTGGAAATTTCTCCCATTTTCAAAATAAATTTGACAAGTTGCAACCCCACTTTAATCATGACAACTCAGTTGAGAGAAATTCATAAGTTATGCCTAGGGAATTCCCCTAAATTCTTTCTGTAGGTTGGCAGTGTTGTCAATCACAAAAAAGAGCTTAAATAGCTTAGCATTTTTAAAGTATTTGTATATTTCATATTTATATTTGATAAAACCTAATCAGTTTACATAGCAGTGGGGCCCCATTTTTTAATTTGCCCCAGGGCCCTTGGTTACCTAGCTACGCCACTGCCCGGGATCCCGGAACTGAACATCAAATATCCTCTATTAACCCTTTGAGTAGTGAGCTAATTATAAATCATCACAAACTTAGATGCTGTATTTGTATGTCCGCTACTTATCATCCGTAAAAATCCACTTATCTGTTAGGACCGTCGCAGCGTGTATGAAGCTTGTACATAAATAAATAAAGACTGTCGATAACACACAGTATTCCGTAATTTCTTCAAATAAACATAAACAATACACTTGAAATCGATTCATTATGTCATTCACAACACTCTGCTTGTCTCCGAGCTCAATTAAGAATGCTTTTTATTAGGCATTGGCACAGCATTTTGTCTTACCGAGGGAATCCAATCCCGAGCCAAAATTTCGATCCCGGGACTTCCCGGTTCAGTCAGGAATTTTCAATAATTTAAGAAATTACATTGATAAATTTGATCAAAAATTACTAGTCTATATCTGATTTTGGTAGCCAGGCAACCTGCTGCTGAAAATGCACCTTCAGCCTCCACACTCGTTGCAGGTATCATCATCAGATATTTAAACGCTAGTTCGAGTTGACGATCGCGTGAGCCCCCATTTTCGTATAACACCATCAATGTGACTGATAAAATTCCTTTCTGCTGAGACACAGACTAAAACTCGCAATACTCCCGATTTCCCGACAAATTATTTATTTCCGTCGCCGCAGATGAATACTTATATACTATAATACATTGATGCGATTCGTAATTATATTACGGAGGAATACAAAAATTCTGAAGGCCGTATCTATTATATTTCATATCGATATTCCCATTATTAGAGTCGAGGTGTAGTAAATACATCACCGGTAGGGAGAGCTTAATATAACAATTTGAAAGCAAGAAGCATTTAAAATGATAAAATCGTTTAACGTTGCACTTATTGAATTGATTTAGACTAATTTAGTCATCATTGAAATTTTGCTTTTGTACTGCTCATGTATATGTTTATAATGAAATGATTTAAATCTTCTATTTAACAGTGATTTCTTATTATCATGCAATGGAAAAGGGTTGTTAGAAATAACAGGAATTTGTGTAAATAAGATTCTTAGTACGAGCATAATAAGTCTGTGTGTGGAGAAAAATAAGGGTGTGTTTTAACAAAGAAATATTTAATTTTTCTTTGGAATCGACAACAATGGTTCGCAAAGTCATAAGTATAAAGAGTATCGAATTGCATATACAATGCACTTTGGGATATTGGAGGATGTTTGAGGAGCACGCTTTGTTGAAATTTGCAGGAAGTGCATCTGTCGGGGGATCAGTCGTGTGCCGGTTGTTGAGGTTGGTGGTCACGGTCGTTCGTGATCGCAAATCGCGTTGTGATCGACTTTGAAAACGCAATGTGATTTTACTCTGTCAAGGTTGTGATTTTTACTATGTAATTATATTTAATTGCTTGCGATTTAAAATTTCGTTGAAACTACTACCCTTCAATTTTAATTCGGGGTTGGCATTTTTTTAAATACAACCAAATCGAACATATTTTACAATGTGTTACGTAATAAATTGTTGCATAAATTGTTTGATATTATTTTACGCGCGCAAAACATAGCATCAGTTCTGAGAGACAACCCGAAGCACATGGGTTAAAATAAAATATATTTAGCCTACAATGTCTTAAAATATTTTTAACGGATGTTGTAAAACGATATTAGGCTTCAAAGCGGAAATGCCACCCCTGTACAAATGCAATCAATTGCATCCCCAATGCAAACATTTGTTTTAATGATCGAATTCATATTGAAAATATATATTTTATAATCTGATCAACATGAATCAATGGACTGTGTAGGAATTAAATTCTTTCAATTTCGACATAAATCTTCAATATTTAAGCGAAGATTTAATAGCAAACGGAAGGGCTTGTAGGGTATCCTATTGTAATGTTGGATTTTTAATATTGTCTAAAGGAATTCTTTTAATTTTATTGTTCTTATTATACCTTGGGGTCGTTTCCTGTCGTCTTTTATCGTACAAAGAATATAACTTCGCAAGAAAAATTTACGACTTTATGACCATCATAAATCGTCATTTCTAGCTAGGCATAATTCATAAGTTTCTAAGTAGTTCTTAGTTTTTATGACACTTTTCCGTTTATTTTGTATATCAACAATGGCATTTAAAATGCATGGATCAAATGCATTCCTCTTGAGACATTCCAAATTTATTATTTGTTTGATCCCATTGACCATGCTTTCAATCGTGTTAATTATTTGGCTATAGTCGGATTTACACCCTGATATCTATCTGAAGCTAACGACTATTAAAAGCATTTGCATCTTCAAAGCACCAATAAACTTTGGGCTTTCAAGAGCTTCGTTTTCAATTTGTGCAAATCTTTTTAGAATCGATTCTTGTGCTTTTGTCGATCTGTGTCTGAGTTCATCAAATCGTCCAACAAAGTGATTGTAGTAAATCATTTCTGGCACAAATCCAGGCTCAATATCGTCTGAGTGCTGCTGTTGAAATGTCTTCGTCATTCATTGTTGGAAATTCATGCAGGAAAACATCCTGAATTAACGTTTTTATACGATTCAATGGACTGAGAAATGTTTGGGCATTACTTGCATACAATGGAAAGGATATGTATCCAGATTAAGCCTAAACCTTTGCTTTATTGCTTGAATATCCATTATTTGCCAAAAATAGATGTTTTCACACAAATTTGTAAAGCAGCTTTTAAAACTGAATATTATCATCTGTCACAAATAAATGAATTGAATCAGAGTTTAATCGCTTTTTTATCCCTTTGAGTAGTGACCTAATTTGAAATGATCATACACCTAGATGCTATATTTGTATGTCCGCTACTTGTCATCCGTATAAATCCACTTATTTGTCAGGACCGCCGCAGCGTGTATGAAGCTTGTATTTAAATAAATAAACGCAGTCGATAGCACACAGTATTCGATAATTTCTTCAAGTAAACATAAACAATACACTTGAAATCGATTAATTATATCATTCACAATTTCCGACCTGCAAGATACTCTCTCCCTCTCTGTTTCTCTTCAAATTCAACGTGCAAGGCACTCTCCATCGATGTTTGTCAATTTGCAATTTAAATTTTCTAACGCGTTCCTACGGACATACAAACGATGCATTGAGGCTTTCATTACATTTTTTTAAGACTAACATGACTTGTTTATTCGCAGCTTCAAATGCTGAAATCTTGATGTGAACAGCATCTTTAATCGCGAAGTTAACCTTGTTTTAATTTCGGGCATCCTTTTGCGCGTATTTATCCAAATGCCGCGTAAATTTATTCACATGCCGCATGAGCATACGGGACGCTTCGAATGATATTTGGCGATTTGCTCCGCGCTTGCTTCACTCAATTGCATTCATGTTTGGTAATGTTATCCGAATTGATTGTTTTGGAAAATCTCATAATTAAGATCGCGGGCCCATTTTTGGCTTGGAATGGATCGAAAAAAAATAATTGCGATAGCATTTGTGCCATAGGTACAGGATATCCTCTTGAGCATTATTATTCAGTATAATCAAACATGTCATTGAATGGGCTTATGCTCGAAATAAATAAATAAAAAAACAATGCATTGAATGTCGCGGAAATGAATCCCGCTCTATTCACGTGTGTTCCATATTCGAATTTGAATCGACCAATCGGATATCCGCTCGGATCTCACCTAACCTTACCTAACTGCATCAATTTTCATACCCTGGATAAATCTGAGGCGTTTCTGTTATATTGGGCTAGTTCCTGGATACGAGTAGTTTGGGTTCAAATTCAGATCGTGGAACATAATGTCACTATACTGATAATGTTTAGGAAATTGTAAGTATTTATTATTCTGAACTGGATCTACGTTTGCCCTGATTTCATACCGATTAATAAAGTAGGGCAGGGTCACCTATGAATGTATAATTTGCAACAATCATTAAAATATAATTTAAAAATGACGAAAATTTTGATGCTCGCTCATGGGCGGATTCCACGAGCGCGGTTTCTTGTATGTGGTTTACTAGCATGATCACTTCACTACAGTAATCGGCATGCTAGTAAACCATGCACAATAAACTACGCTCGTGGAATCCGCCCATAATAGATCCTATTCAAAGAATATTATTAAAACATGTATAAAAACCTATATGCTTTGCGCCTTGCGATTTTTAACCGGCTTTTTTATTGTTTCAGAAGCTGTATTTTTTTTATAAATAAATCCAAATCAGTCATAAAATGGAGAGTGCCGGTCTAGTGAGGTGCATTGAGCATCCCAATTTAGTTAGCACCCATCATTGGTCACAAAAAGACGGAACGAAGAAGGAACTGTATCAGAATTCAAAGAGCAGAAATTCAATCGATGACATATTACCATTGGGTAAGTCGAATCGACGATTCAAAAATTATCACATAAACACCAAACGATTGTTTTCGAATGATTGCATTTTGTCCAGATCCCAGAAATTGGAGTCGAAAAGACGTCGCAAGTTGGCTGACGGCAATGTCTTCGAAGCATCGAATACAGGAGCTGAAGATCGAGCGATTTTTAATGAACGGAAAAGGACTCTGTCTCATGACCGTGGACATGTACTTAGACAGGGTGCCCCTGGGGGGCAAACTCCTCTATAGGGATTTCCAAATCCGACTTGCCAAAGCAATGTACCTGTAAATTATTGTAATATCACTGAAATAACATTCCTCATTAGCCAATATGTTTTTAAATGCTAACTAGATGCAAGTGTTTTTTTTGTGCACACTTTCTAGTACAAGTATTATTAATATTAAGAGTATGTATATTATAGCATAGTTGTAAATCAGAAAGCATTTAGTAATAATTTTTTTCAAGAAATGGTTATAAAAGCTGTAAATGTTCGCTGTACATATGTGAACGTATTTGTAAAAATGAATTGTAAAACCAGTTAAATTTTGTAATGAATATCAACTTACAATATCTAGTCATATTGACCAATTAAATTTTTTGAAAAGAAAGCTATTTTTTTATTTAACTCATTGATTATCTTTCCTTAACACGTTATGGTTATGAGATACAACTATCATACGAGTAGATGATACAGCAGATGTAAATTTCTTTTTAAGATTCAGATTCAAATCATGAGGCAAAAAATCATCGTATCAACAAATTTGGGAGATTTTCTGGAAGAAAGACTACAACTGATGATTAGTTTTTATTTAAACTATCAACCAAATGTGACGCCTAGACGTTAGCACTGTATAATGTTGCTGAAAATGCACGCTCAGCCTCCACATTCGTTGAAGGTATCGTCATCAGATATTTAAATGCTAGTTCGAGTTGATGACCGCCTGAGCCCCCATTTTCGTATAATACCATCAATGTAACTGATAAAATTCCTTTTCAAAAAAAAAAACTTTTGCAAAATTCTCGATTTCTCGACAAACTATTTATTTCCGTCACTGTAGATGAATACTTACATACTATAATACTTTGATGTGATTCGTAATTATATTACGGAGGAATACAAAAATTCTGAACCCCGTATCTATTATATTTCATATTGATATTCCCATTATTAGAGTCGAGGTGTAGTAAATACATCACCGGTAGTGAAAGGTTAATATGACAATTTGAATAACATATATGTACTGTATATATGTATGTATACATAGATTAAACAGTTATTGCCCCTAGGCCAGCGCTTCTTAAACTTATGTAGTCCGCGGACCCCCTCTTGGAGCAAAATTTCCTTCGCGGACCCCCTCTTGAGCAAATTTTTTCTCGCGGACCCCCTTTTGAAGATTTTTTTTTGTGAACCTCATCCCAACCCTTGAGACTTAATTTTTCAAACAAACAAAAATTTCCTGGCCAAAATAGAGCTTCTTATAATGTTTTCTGTAAATAATTTCACGAAAAAATCTTGTTCAACTACAGATAAATGTTTTTTTTATATCTTCGCGGACCCCCGGAAATGGCTTCGCGGACCCCCAGGGGTCCGCGGACCCCTGTTTAAGAACCGCTGCCCTAGGCGTCGCCTAAGCTATTCTTCCATTTTACAATGAAAAATTGTCGTATCTGGGGTGATGAAAATCTTCACGTTTTTCAGGATAGATGTCGACACTTAAAAAAGGTTACTGTTTGGAGTGCATTTTGGGCAAATAGAATCATTGGGTCACATTTACTCGTAGATTATGCTGTAAATGCTGTTACACCATTGAGTCATATATTCCAAGATTCCAGCAAGAAGACGCTACATGTCACACAACTCATGAAAATATTACAAAAAAAAACATCTAGGTTTCACATTTGGGTGATCCTATATTCAATTCAGTACTCATTTAAATGCCATGAAGGATAAATACAAATATTACATGCAATGGGTCTTTTAAAGACTGCGGGATTGTACAAAGAACAAACAGACATACATCATTATGAAATAGATCTCTTTTGTGCCAGATATCGTGATCTCGATTTTTTTTTGTCATAGTTCCATTGTCTTGGATGCATATTGGTGTCATAAACTATTAGCTTCTCGCCGCAATATTGCCGGTTGATTTTTTGTCGCAGCAGATGTAGGATGCACGCATTAAAATGAGATGTTATCAGTTTGGGGGCGTCAGTTCGTGCGGCGCCAAACAATTGGAGTCTCTCTATAGCTAGTAATTTTTATAACGTATGGCATAATAACTTAAATTCGTTGTATATAGGATCGTCTACAGACTGCCATATGCTTTGTTTATTTAATTTTTTGTAACGTTTGCCCGAAAATTTATTTTACTTAGTTAATATTACTGAAAATGATGAATTTGGAGTTTAGTTCTTCTTTTTCTTACAAGGTTTGAGGCGTAGATTTATTTACGAATATTGAAATATGTAAAATGTCCATTATTGAAGCACAACCAGGATGTGTTGTTCAACTTTCAGCACTCCCTTCTTAGCGTTTGGAACCCTGACAGTGCATTTTTTGCACCACATTTCTTCGCGGAAGATCTACTCTAATTTTTTGCTGGTAGACTGCTAAATTTGGTACGTGTATGATGTATACCTTGAATATAAGCCATTCATTGCTGTTTCTGCCGGAAATGTTAAATGTGGCAGAATGTTAATGAAGTGTGTCGACTTCTTCCTCGGTAACTCAATACAAAGTACGAATATCCGGTGGGAAATCTTAATGGCCTGTTGATAATCAATTAAAATATGATTTTCTTTTAAAAGTAAATATAGGAAATTAATATCTTAGTCATAAGACGTAAGCATGATGCTAATTATTTGGGAATTCGGCAAGTAGAAAAATGTTAATAAACTAATACATGAAACATCTAAGTTTTCTGGATGATGTTTTGATCAATGTATTTAATCAGTATTGGTGCATGGCTACTAAATAAGTTTGAAGTTGAAAACTGGAATGTATGTAGATGGGTAGATAAAATCATAAAAAATATAAGATAATTTTTAAGTTTCGCCTGAAACACTCATTAACCCCTTAAAGAGGTAAGACACAATGTTGTGTCCGAATTCCAGTGACGTTGATTTCGGAGACAGACAGAGACGAAAAATATCTTGCACGTTGAATTTAGAGAAACAGAGACGGAAAGAGTATATTGCATACATCATAATATTGTATAGATCGTTAAACCCAAATTTATCGACTAATACTGATATGTGAATGATATAATGAATCGATTTAATGACCGAATATTGTGTGCTATCGACAGTGTTTATTTATTTGTGTACAAGCTTCATACACACTGCGACGGTCCTGATATATAAGTGGATTTATACGGATGATAGAGTCTTCTCCCGATAGTCGGAGGTAAAACGACTCGGCGCTCGATACGCTTTGCGAAAATAATTCGTTTCTGTGATACGTTGATTTCTTTCTGTGACTTGTCGGCATCCTCAACGCCGGGGACCCCCCCCCCCCACACTCTCCCCCACGCAATTTCATTCGTACGCTCTGACGAAACGCCGACTATACTTGTATATAAAATTCGCGAGTGACGCCGAAAAACATTGTCTTTATGACATCTGCACAAAAAAAAAAAAAAAATGAAACATCTCCACCGCGTCACTTGAGAGGAACTACAACAAGGATAATAACGCAAGTAAGATCATAATAATCCAAGCTTCCAAGGTAAGTGAATTAACAAATACTTGCACACATCCACCTCCTACTATCACATAAACGTGGGAACACTGGGAGCAAAATGCTTTTTCGACTGCTCCCATAATACAATCTTGATTATGAAACTATTTGATATGGACCTGAATATTTGATATTACTCGATACCTGACTTTAACCTATTCGTTCCAGCTATGTCTATATATTTTTTCCAGTTACTCCCAGTCTGACCAATTAAATATTATTTGATTGTGCCCGGTAGGCACTAAGCGTCAAAGTTCGAATTCTGTGATGCGACATAACTACCCCTTGCTAATACAATTTGACTAATACTTTTTGCGGCCTGACCACATTTGACTACTCCTAACTATTATACTTATACGATTTTATGTATTCTAACTATTGGCCACTTGACTAGTACCTTTTTACAGAGTAGATACTTAAATACTCTTCTAACAGCAAGCTGATACCCAGTTTATCTACTATTCATTGCTTTTTATACGAATCATGACTTGCATGTCGCTCGTTGTCTCTTGTATGGTCTTCCCTACTTAGCAGTATGGAACTCTAGGAACCTCACCGGTTCAGATCCGAGAGGCTCTAGGAACGGAGCAGGAACCTGAAATGATGGCGAAACCACTCAGTCTCGAATTCGCTCGGGTAAGTTGTACGGTGACGGGGAGATACCCTCAGTTGGTGTAGGAGCGAATCCGAGATGCACTTAAGCGTCACGTATGTCTTCACCCTACCCCGGCAACGCCCTAGCGAGGAAAGGGGGGACTGGACTCCTTGTACTCCAGAAAGCCCTTTCCAGTAGAGTCAAAAAGGTCGTCTAGAGTAGTTTTCCACCATCTCCCTATGAAAACTACTCAGTCTTTACAAACCCCCCAAACTCCTTATCGAGACGTTCGCGAAAGTGTTCGTCAATACGTTCACTCAGGATACCCGTTGGGCGAGCGTTCAAAATAAAACTCGGTGGTAATGCTACCTTCAATATCGAGCGAATGAGGAGGTGAATGTATGATACAGACGAAATGGATGTAACCCCTTCCTATGAATGGATATTGAAGAGACCCATAGCTCTGTATTGGACTGTCAGTGGCTGCACTATGATGATGATATGTTATATATCTTTATATGTTATATATATAAGTTATAGTTATATAAGTTCGCCGTAATCAACACGACTGGCCCCCAAAGCGTCCAGAACAGAATAGCAAGAATTCGCTCGGCCTACAATCCTTAGGAACGGTTACAGGTCCGAACGTCATTAAAAACGACCCGCTTTGACGACCAAAAATCGATATTAAACGACGAAACAATTTAATTAATTATAAAATTAAATAGAAATAATCCCAAATTATTCCCACGCTACAATATTTTAGAAAATTCAAGTTTTTTGTTCAAATTCTCTAATTTCTAGCGATATTTACAAATAGTGTGTGCTTCTCCAATTTCTGTTATCCTGTTCGTAGGCTTCAGCGCGGCGTGGTATTAGGATATCATACAATGAGACAGCTAATAAAGCTCCAATTATTATACTTGTTATTGGCCGGTTGGCAACCGTTGTTATCGATCGTGGTTTTGTGTGCTCCGCTCATCTGCTCTGTTTTTTGAGTAAATAGTGCTTTTCGCGTTAATATCTATATCGGACTGTGTCGGCGACCGTTTTTTGTGCCACCCTGTGAAAGTGCGGCGCCTCAAACTGATCATTAATAGCCTTTTCGGCAACATTATCGAAGCACATTTGCATTGTACCAAGTTGGCTTTTGTTTTTATTCATTTGAATTTTGAGAAAATCGAAAATCGTAGGGATAGCCTGTCTGTTCATCCTGGAACCCTTAGAGTCGGTTGTAAAATTAATTTACTTTTATATTATTATAATTGATTCATACGCTCTGACGAAACGCCGACTACACTTATTTATAAAATTCGCGAGTGACACCGAAAAACATTGTTTTGTGCATATTACATCTGCACAAAAAATGGAACATCTCATCCGCATCACTTGAGATGAGTTGCAGCAGGGACGATGGCGCAAGTAAGACATAGAGGTCCAAGCCTTCAAGGTGGGTGAATTAACAAATATTCGCACAACACATCTACTTTCTGTTGTCGCATAGACGTGGGAATGCTGGGACCAGGGGACAAACTTGCACAACTGGGCTCGCGGTCTGACCGCCAAAGTGTTGTTTCGACTGCTTCTATAACGCAGTCTTAACTGTGGAACCATTTGATTTTGTTGGTATGGACCTGACTAGTTGATATTACTTGATACTTGACTTTAACCTATTTATTTGTTCCAGCTCTGTCTATTTTTTCCAGTTTGCTCCCAGACTGACCAATTAAATCTTGTTTGATTGTGCCCGGTCGACACTAAACGCCGAAGATTGAATACTTTGATGCGACATAATTACCCTTTGCTAATACAATTTGACTAATATTTCTTTGCGGCCTAACCACATCTGATTACTCCTAACTACTATGCTTATACGATTTTATGTATTTTAACTATTGGTCACTTGACTTATACATATTTACAGAGCAAATACTTAAATACTCTTTTAACAGCAAGCTAATGCTTAGTTTATCTATTCATTGCTACTTTTACAAATCATGACTTGCTTATCACTCGCTATTTCTTACATAGTCGACCCTACCCGAAAATATGGAGCATGATGAACCGTATCGGTTCAGAACCAAGATTTTTTAGTAACAGAACAAGGACAATAAGAACATCAAAAAGACAGCCCCGAAAGGATGCATATGAGAAACTTCACTTTACAACGTAAACAAAATTGTCTTCCGTTGACTTCTATATCGTTTTGTAATCGCCGAACTGAGAGGGGCAACCTGAAATGATGGCGAAACCACTCAGTCTCGAATTCGCTCGGGTAAGTTGTACGGTGACGGGGAGACACCCTCAGTTGGTGTAGGAGCGAATCCGAGATGCACTTAAGCGTCACGTATGTCTTCACTCTACCCCGGCAACGCCCTAGCGAGGAAAGGGGGGACTGGACTCCTTGTACTCCAGAAAGCCCTTTCCAGTAGAGTCAAAAAGGTCGTCTTGAGTAGTTTTCCACCATCTCCTATGAAAACTACTCAGTCTTTACAAACCTTCCACATTCCTTATCGAGACGATTGCGAAAGCGTTCGTCAATACGCTCACTCAGGATACCCGTTGGGTGAACGTTCGAAACAAAACTCGGTGGTAATGCTACCTTCAATATCGAGCGAACGAGGAGGTGAATGTATGATACAGACGAAATGGATGTAACCCCTTCCTGTGAATGGATATTGAAGAGGCCCATAGTTCTGCAGTGGACTGTTAGTGGCTGCACTATGATGATGGTACGGATGATAAGTGGCAGATATACGAATATAGCATCTAAGTGTATGATCATTTTAAATTAGCTCACTACTCAAAGGGTTAATATCAATAACTACATTAATTTACAGTTTAAATCAATTATAGATACTCTCCTAATTTAAATTTCCTATTTAAATTAAATCTACGTAGAAGACAATGGGAAATATCTTCTATGAAGATTGCCAACATCCAATATTGTGCCATAATTGTTATTCGACTTACTTAGGAAATTACTCAAATAAACATTGATATTTTTGCTTTTAGATAATTCAGATGATAGAGATAAATATTATATTTGTTATTCGGATTTATGCTCATCGGGGCGAAGTCTTGCAGCTGGGGTCTCTCTTTGTATGAAATCTAAAATATACATCTTGAACAGACCAGCTGTCTTGTCTTTTGTTCGTTTAAACGTCGTCCACATGCGAAGCATTTCTTTAAAGACTAAGGTGAGGGGGAGGGGGGGAGTAATCCAAGGGGGCTTTTTGTGTTTTAAAAGTTTCATGTTTAGCAGACCGTAAAGTGTTAAAATAGCTATCATACGTTATGATGTTCAGTATAATATATATTAGTGTCTGGTACAGGAACGTCTGTATAAATTTGTCCCGAAAACTGTCTAATAAATGTCACATTACTTTGATATAAGATTGCGCCTTTTGTCGTTTGTTTGTCGTTTCTGTGGGAACGCTTATTAAATGCAATGATGGCATTTATTAACAATTCCACACTCATTTCAAATTACTTATTATTATTTCGAATGAAATTTTAATGAGTGTTGTAAATCTGTCACCGAAGGCTACCCTGTTCTTTATTATTAATCATATCAGAATTTACTTTTTTGATTCAGGAAATAATGCTTAATACAAACACTTCTCTATTGTGTGCAATAAAGAAGCTCTGTATATTCTCTAAACTCATTTCTTGTTTCGAATATAGCGGTTAGTTTAGTCTTGACTGAATACCCAAAAGGTTCGAACTGATCAATTCATGTCCGATGACACAAAATCACCAAATTTTACGGTTTAGCCATTCGACACGCAAACCCAACGAAAGAAACGAAGGAAGAAATTTGGGCAATTTTCTACCACAAATGTTCTACAGACGCAAATCCTCAACATCAAAATTGTACAGCAGGTGAAGACAGCTGGCGCAAAATGGTGCAAAGTTAACCAGAATAATTTCCACCACTATAAGCCACCTTTGAATGCAGAAGTTCAAAAAATCATTAAACCAGTCTATGAAGATTTATTACGAGATAAATTGTTAATCAGATGTTTAGGAGCACAAACACAAAATAACAATAAATCATTAAATTCATTGATGTGGACATTCGCTCCTATACACCTGCATTCTGACACAAAGATCGTTGAAATAGTAACTTTTCTTGTCATGATTATCTTCAATGAAAGATTTATTGGTATTATGAAAGTTTTAGTTAGAATAGGATGTCAAATTGGCCACGTAATTCAAGCTTACGCCCATCGTCGTAATGAAAAAAAAAAGTCGTGGAAAACACCAAAATTCATTAAAAAAAAAAAATGTTCAACAAGGTGCCAAAAAGTTATCTTTTAATATTTTTTAGCAATCTTAGCATGAAAACTAGTTCATACTTTATTTATTATAATACCATTTAAATTGTTTCATTTTGCTTATCGGAAAGATAAGCAAAATGCTCGCAATAATTGCAACTGAAAAAGACCTTTTTCGCTGATGGGTGTCTAAGTTGACGTGTATTTCAGCAATGAGTAATGATTAATTTTCTGATTTGCTATTATTTATCAGTACTCCTTATAGTATTATCAGCGTAGCTGTTCACGCAATAATAGTAATAAAAAGCGATCCTGGGAAAAAGTACTCTGAAGAATGGAGTGGCAATGATAGGATGAAAACGAGCTAAAAAGTTCTTTGTTCCATAGTGGAATTCATCAGACTGCGCAATCTAATTTATTGACCGTAAGAAAATCGAAGAAATAACTTACTGCACACTTATTTCTGTCAAAAATACGCGCCATTTTGACACGTGGCTTAAATTCTTATCGACGCAATAATGCACCGGATTACAATGGACCAATGCACTGAGGCAAACAGTTCACGGAAACAGGACTAAAAATAGTCTGAATAAAAAACAATTTTAAAAAATGCGTATTATGCTCTCATTATTTGTGTTGTAAATCATCTTGTTGGGTAATTTGATGGGCTTAAAGTACCGGCGAGAACTGCTTTTATTATAAAAGGGAAAATATATGTTCGTCTGCTATTTGAGTTATATTTGTACCTTTTGTGTCTGCGAGGTCTTTGTCTATATGTTTAGCATGTTCTTCTTGCCAAAAGCTGATGAAAATCTAATTTATTGGTATGTCTGGTGAATGCACACTATGGATTTATATTGAGATTTCAGCGAAAATAAATATTTTTCGTCCGAGTTTCGCACGAGGAAAGTCTTCCAAATGTGCCATTAGGCTGAAGTATTTCTTTTTAAAGACGCCCCATGTGCGCATTTCACTCTTCTCTCATTGTCGATTCATAACTTTTTGGAGTAATTGCAGACGTTCGTTGAGGAAATGCGTTTTTGTCTACCGAAATAAAACGCTTTATCTATTTCATCATTCGAGAGCAACTGCGTACTCAAAATAGACGCCACAACCAATGCGCAAATTGCATGGAGTAGATGCGGAAAATAGAAAATCATTCTTTCGCTTTTCTGCACTTTCGACTTTAACGATGCTCATAATTTATTTTGGCTTTGACGCAATCCAGGATGGAGCACTACTTTATCGATTCAGTTTTATGTACGTTTGCTTTGGCGAACCAATTAAATTCTGTTTCTTCCTATATAGTTCTAGTTTAGTTGAAATGGAAAGGAACATCATGAATAAAGAGAGTCTTTCTATTCCAGAATACCAAGAATAGAAGATGAAAACAAATATATACAAAATAAAATTGATTGTAACTGACCATTAAATTGTGTAGAAAACGGATTACAACGCAATTTTGTTTCAACACTAATTGGCAATAAATAATTAGCCAGATTATTTGATGGAATGATTTATGCACATCTATGATTCTATACTAGTCACTACATTTTTTAGATCTCTTTCAGGATTATCATGGAAAAAATATACTGAAATGCATCAACGAGAAAAGGACTTTGGATATTGGACTGTACTCCGGTTTTTAGGCAAAAATTGTGGCCTTCGAAAATCGGTTTTTTATCATGAAATATGATTAAGAATTTTGGACGATATGCTCTTGCACTCGACGTGAAGACACGTTGATCTAGATAAGAAAAGGTTCTTCTCAGTAGATAGTTTTGACCACTTAAAGAGGTAAGACACTAGAGTTGTGTCCGAATTCCAGTTTTCCAGAAAAATAATTCTTACACGTTGGGCTTGGAGACAGACAGAGACAGAGAATGTTTTGCAAGTTTGGAGAGAAACAGAGGCAGAAATAGCGTCTTGCAGATCGATTGTGAATGATATAATGAATCGATTTCAATTGTATTCTTTATGTTTACTTGAAGAAATGACCTAATATTGTGTGCTATTGACAATGTTTATTTATTTATGTACAAGCTTCATACACGCTGCGACGGTCCTGACAGATAAATAGATTTTTACGGGTGATAAGTGGCGGACATACAAATATAACATCTATGTTTATCATAATGGTTATCATAAAGGGTTAAACCCTTTTCGGAATTAATTCTTAGCTTTAGCGGGAATAAGCTAAGGGATACACTAACCTATGAAATTTCAATATCACACGGTTCGTGTAAAAATATTTTTATGACAACATATTCGTAATCATATGTGAGCCACCCCCATAGACTTTCTCTGGGACGAGGCCTTTTTATATGGTGATTTTCATTGTCTTTCACATCTCATGAGGAGGTGTATGTATAATTTGGATGGATCAAATGGATCATTGTGGCTATATTATAATGAAGATGATCTAAAAATATGCATTGTTCGTTTGATAAACCTACAGTTTTCTAACCTAGCTCTTTTTATTATAAATAATTATGGTTGGACTATTTTTTGCATTAAGGACTTAACTCGACAATTATTTAGTTCGTCTAGACCTGTTTAGTGTGTGCACATGTGATATTCTAAAAATAAGTTGAAATGGAAGTGACCCAAACTCATATTTGGCACATATTAATGTTTTTTTTCTCTTAAAAAAAGTCAAATACGCCTCCAGTGTATGTGAAATTATTTGAACAAGCGGAAAGTTGATTTATAGGTTTCGATTTAGTGGCTTTTGGAAGAATACATCCAAAAAATCTGAGAAGTTAGATAATGTCTTGGCAGATTTGATGGAAATTAGTGCAAGTGTACCGCTGGGTGCCACACGAACTAACGTCGTCAAATCGATTGCCATGTGTTAACACGTGTCTTTTAAATCTAGCTTGTAATCGAAAGTAGAACAAGAGACAGAAGCACGAAAAAATCTAATACAAGAGAAAAAATTATGTTGTATGTCTGCTTCAATTTCGAATTGTATCCAAATACAACCGAAACTTTTTTGCGCGTTTTTGAAATAACACGATCAAGCAAATGTATTAACTCTTTCTATCCTATGTCTCACTCGTTTGAGACATCGATTTTTCTATAATTTTCTTCTGATAGGTTTTATGTTGAGCGTGAATTGGTATGTTTATATTTATCACTGATTTTAACTATTAGAGTCCTTCGTCAAATTTCACAAATTTTCATCAAAAATGCGATCCAGCAAAATGACTAACTATAAAAGAGAAATTTGTTAATAGATAATTAAAAAAACTTCATGAAATATAAATCAGTTTCATTTTTTTGTTGTTAAATAATCGTATATTAAACTATTATACATAAAATAAAATATACGCAGATACAATGTAAAACGTAGTACTACGTCAAGCACAAAATTTCCGATTAGTTTGACGTCTATTTATTGCCATGCCACACTTCTCTTCAGTCTGTCTTCTAGAAATAACAAGGCAATAAGGTTATCGATTGCTAAAATTGCGATAAAAACACTGATATAGCGATATTTTATAAAAATGATATTTCTTGTTTTGGGTAAGCCTCCAATAAAAACCACCAAAAAGACTTTTTGCAAGACAGTGTCGAATTGTCAAATTTGTCGGACTATAGAGTACTGCTCTCGACCTCTTGTAGTCCGGAATTTTTTGGAAAGGAATACTTGTAGTCCGAAAAATTATGAAAATTATGAGATTTACATAGATAATACAAGGTAGCAGTTATAAAAAATAATAATCTATTCCATGACGATTTTTGAAGCGTCTTAACTATCACTTGCTAGCTACAAAGTCTTCTTTTTCGTCATCATCATCATAGCGCAGTCAGTCAGTCCACTGTAGAACTATGGGCTTTTTCAATATCCATTCATAGGAAGGGATTAAATCCATTCTGCCTGTACGTTCACCTTCTCATTCGTTCGATATTGAAGGTATCATAACCCTCGAGTTTCACTCAGCGGGTCTCCTGGATGAACTTATCGAAAGGCGTTTTCGCGATCGTCTCGATAGGGAAGTGTTGAGGGGGTTTGTAAAAACTGAGCAGTTTTCCTAGGAAGACCGTGGAAAACTGTTCTAGACGACCTTGTTGATTTTACTGGAAAGGGCTTTCTAGAATGCAAAGAGTCCCTCGTTTCCTAGCTAGGGCGTTGCCGAGCTAGGGTGAAGACATATGTGACACTTAAGTGCATCTCAGATTCACTCCTACGTAGCTAGGCATCCCGGGCAGCTACAGGTGCTCATGAATCCTGGGATTATTAAACGTAATCCCGAAAAATTCGGGATTGAAATTTTTATCTAACAGAAATCTTATACCTCACCAGCACGATAAAGGCTACTGAATCGAGACATTCCCGTCGAAATCTAGACGCTTGGAAACAGTGGCGTAACTACTAATTGGCGGGCTTAGGCGACGCCTAGGGGCAGTAATTGTCTAATCAATTTATGCATATATACAGTATATATATGTCTTTCAAATTGTTATATTAACTTTTCCCTACCGGTGATGTATTTACTACACATCGACTCTAATAATGGGAATATCGATATGAAATATAATAGATAAGGGGTTCAGAATTTTTGTATTCCTCCGTAATATAATTACGAATGACATCAAAGTATTATAGTATATCAGTATTCATCTGCAGCGACGGAAATAAATAATTTGTCGAGAAATCGGGAATTTTGCGAATTTTAGTCCGTGGTCTCAGCAGAAAGGAATTTTATCAGTCACATTGATGGTATTATACGAAAATGGGGGCTCATGCGGCCACAAACTAGCTTTTTAATATCTGATGACGAAACCTCCAACGAGTATGGAGGCTGAGGGTGCATTTTCAGCAGAAGGTTGCTTGGCTACCAAAATCAGATATAGACTAGTAATTTTTGATCAAATTTATCAGTGTCTTCCCGTCGACGTGCAACTTGCCCGAGCGGATTCGAGACTGGGTGCTTTCCTTTTTCAGGTTGACCCTCTGAGTTCGGCGATTTCAAAGCGATATAGAAGACATAGGAAGACGGTACTTTTATCGTTGTAAAGTGAAAATTTTCGTTTTTATTTTTCATTTCGTTCGCCACGGGGTACTCCGATGATGAAATTTGTATTCCTGTAAATGCAGCAAGAACTTTTAGGTCTTTTCAGCAGTGATGAATCAAATTTTAGATCGAATGCATCTTCTCCAATTGTCAATAGTGGTCCACCATGAGAAGATGTTAGCAATGATGATTATATGTTATGCAATAATTATTTTTTATTAGATTAAAGATTAGCGATCAAATTTGCGATTTTCCAAATTGTTTAAGATGTCTGTATTGCATGAGTATACATTTCGTTGGCCTCGCGAGGTGTTTTTGAACTCGATACATATGCTTCACAGCTTGTCATATTCCTTTCGTAGAAAAAAAAATGGATTACATTTTTATTCCTGCACATTGTAGACTTACATAAAATTAGTGTTTGATGTATGAAAATAACGATTATAGAATACTGTGGCGATTGATGCCTTTTTTGTGGTAGATTATGTTGGTTTTTTGACTTCGAGATGTCGATTTACTGATGTTTTGTGTTTATGTTGATGATTGAATTGGATTTGCTGCTTTTGTTTGTTCATCTTCCTGGAAGTCATCGCACTTTCTTTGTTTCAAATTTGCTGATTTACGAATTGAAGCATGTTTCGTTCAAACTGGCTGCGCCTATTGATTGATGTTAACATGCGGCAGTGAATAGCTCGTTGGGGTTTCATTGCCAATGAATATCACTGTCAGAATAGATCTTAACTTATTCTACAGCATCCGTTGCTCTTATTTATGTATCTTCCGTCATTTTAAAATTTGATTTATAAGTGATTCGTGCATTAAATCTTCGGTGCTGTGAGGATCGAGTCGAGTAAATATCCTTCTTGTCGTACGTCTAATGAATAGTTGGTGTTAAAGAAACAATTAGTTTTACTCTTGAAAGGAGGATCTTGACCTCCACACCGGCAAAATCATTGTTCCGAAGCATTTTCACAACAAAAGGCATACATTTTGCGACATTTCTTCGGTGTTCGTTGCACTCGCATCGCGTGGAGATCACAAGGGCCGTTGTTTTATTCGACTGTTAATCTTCGTACTTGGCTTCTTTCCATGTTGGAACGCTTCCAAAGACGAGTGCGATTGCCTCGAAAATCTGGCAGTGGAGCAGTCTTGCCGGAGTTGTCAGACAAGCCGATCGTCGGCTGAAAAGTGAAGATAAAGGAAGTGCGAAAACAACAAAGGGACTGTTACAGTGTTCAGGTTTTTATCATCTTAAATTACACTATGATTCCCAAATCGAAATTACACACAATTTGAAAAAGTTCGCCTATCGCCATTCCATTTGAGATCATATGTTAAGTAAGACACTTTGTTCGAATACACATGTGACATTTCCACGTCCAATAAATAAATTCAATGCAAGTGCTATAACACTCATTCTTACATATTTTACAAACACTACATTCGATATATATTCAATAAATGCATTAAAATAATATTATTTCATGGATGACAGACGACATGTCATTCGAAATTGACAGTTGCGTTCATAAAACGTCAAATTGCAAGAACAAAACAAAGAAATTTTCGTCCATCTCAGGCGACGCAGCGAACAATGAAAACGCCTATCACCATATCTCCCTTACTCAATCCATTTGAATATTAATTAAAATAATTAAACAGTATTTAATGTTAAATGTTTAATTTCAGCACAACAGCTCATTTGCAATTCGCAGTCCAATTTTTACGCGCACGTTTGACAAAAACACAGAATCTCTGGAAACGACAAAAGCTAAAATTCAACAGCGATCTCGTTTGACCCCAAGGTAAGTTTTATTACGCGGACCCAATTTCGAATCGAAGTACGCATGACGATGAAAAAAATAAACAGAAAAATAACACGACGAAACTTGGCAAGGGGCGATTCATTCATTCTGCGAAATATCTATGTCAATAGCCTGCTCCAATATTGTGCTTTGTTTTTTGTTGATTTCGGGTAGATCGCGATTCTTGTTGTTGTTGATGTGTTGCGAATGGGAGTAAATTGCGAAGTAGCCGACATAAAAATAACCTGGAATTGGGGGATAGTAAACACGGCGAAATTAGCCGATAGCACGTGGCGCCACGGGCGTGCGTCTTATTATCGTTAGTTGGTGCGGGCGGTGGGCGTTAATATCGCAAAGGGTTGTCCAATCTCTTTTCGTTTTTAATCTCAATTAAAACATGTTGTATTGATAACAATGCATCCAATTGGACGACAAAAATTGAAACTCCAAGCCAATTACTGTGTGCGTGTGTCTATGCATAGCATAAAACAACCATTACACCATTAGCAAGCCTATTTTATTATATATTACACAAAGACAATTTCAGCTTTTAGATAAAAATTCCATTTGTAAATTAAAAGCAATTCCACGCTATATTTTGACTCGGGAAGAAAATAATTATGAATTGTGAAGAATTTATGTGTTCAATCTGAAGCTCATGTGCGTCAACCCTATAAACACAGGTGTCATAAGCTGAGAGTGACTTTTGGCATTATGTCAAGAGATCAGCGCAATTACATTTCACTGACGTATCTACACAGACAGTCAACCCGAAATCATTATTAATAAAGACTATTACTATTTATTTTATTTATTTATAGCCATGTTTTTATGCGAAGAACAAAGAGCTACCTCGTGCTGTTGTTCGCCCCTCTCATTCGGACTGATGATTTTCGATGGCACATCAACAATTGTCCAAAATTTCTGAACATGTTTTCATTTCATTCCGTGGACGTATTTATTTCGCAAAGAGCACACGACGCATTTATTTTGATCTATTAGATCAACATTATAAAAATAATTTTGGATCGAAAATGTGTTGACCATCGCTGAATTCACATGTGCTCTGGGATTTCCTCTGCGTCAATAAATTAGAACTGAATTTACTCCTTCGCTTATTTCTTTTGCGATATTTTCGGATGTAATTTCCGGATTCAATTTTAGATTTGGTTCAAAATACTCGAATAAGTGCATGTGTACTATTTTCATGCTTGCAATCCACTGGATAAATAATAAAGACGATACCGATTGCAATTTTGACAACGGGCTCGCACGAGCCGTTTCGTTAAATCCAAAGATTGCCACGATGAAAACCGCTCATTGTTTTCAGTAGATTTTTCCATGAACAATTTCTTTAATACAAAACCTATTTCAGTACTATTTTTTTTTTGAGTTTTCGGGAAATCGTACGCAGTATAAGTATGTCAACAGTATATTTGGACGGTAGCAAGCTCTTTGTATGAATATTTATTTAGACTTCTATGGAATCTTTCCAAGAGGAAGCATATTTTGGCAAATGATGATTTTTCTCGGAAAACTCTGCCGTGTGTACTAGTTCATTGCTTGTGATTTTTTAAAAAAATGTCTTAATGACCTTTCGTTCTCGTGTATTTGGATAATCTGTTATATAAAAGAGACAAGCATGTATTCAAATTAATTAGCAATGTATAATTTTGTAGACTTAGCGCCAAAATTTAGCGTCCAATGCTGGCCAATTGCCATTTGTGGAAAATTTTGTATGACCTCCGCGCATTTTCTGCTGAATTATAAGATATTTGTCAATTTCTAACCCAGACTAAAAAAATAAGACCAAGACTAAAATTTATTAGGGCATATCACATGAACGTTCGGCACTCATGGGTGAGAATTAAAACGCCATAGCTTTTACAAAACACAATTTATTCAATAAAAATAATCTTCATTAGCTTTGTTAGTATTTTGTCAATGTGAAACTAAATTGATTAATCCATTTTTATAAAAGCTCTCAATATAAGAACCAATAAATTGCTCGAACACGCATCCCGTTTTCGGATGTTTTTATTCCTTAAAAGCATTCTAAATGACGAAAATCTCTTGGAAAGAGATTTGTCGAATATTGTCTTGGAGCAGTATGCTCCATGCTTGTTTATTATAATTGACTGCTTAATTTTTAGTTTCTGTTGCACATTTTCGATTTCAAGATAATATATGTTTTCCCAAGTTCTGAGAAGGAATAATTCATAATGTCCATGAACTTTTGTTGATGCATTAAAAGCTTTTCTGATCTGATTTGGAAGCCAGGCAACTTGCTGCTGAAAATGCACGTTCAGCCTCCACACTCGTTGGAGGTATCATCATCAGATATTTAAATGCTAGTTCGAGTTAATGACCGCGTAGGCCCCCATTTTCGTATAACACCATCATTGTGACTGATAAAATTCCTTTATGCTGAGACACGGACTAAAACTCGCAAAATTCCTGATTTCCGATAAAATAATTTATTTCCGTCGCTGCTGATGAATACTTACATACTATAATACTATTATGTGATCTGTAATTACATTACGAAGGAATAAAAAAATTCTGTACCCCGTATCTATTATATTTCATATCGATATTCCTATTATTAGAGTCGAGGTGTAGTAAATACATCACCGGTGGGGAAAGGTTAATATAACAATTTGAAAACATACATGTACGCTATATATGTATACATAGATTAGACAGTTACTGCCCCTAGGCGTCGCCTAAGCGCGCCAATTAATAGTTACGCCACTGTTTCCAAGCGTCCAGATTTCAGCGAGAATGTCTCGATTTAGTAGCCTTCATCGTGCTGGTGAGGTGTACGATTTCTGTTAAATAAAAAATTCAATCCAGATTTTTTTGGGATTACGTTTATTAATCCCGGAATTCATGAGCACCTAAAACTGTCCGAGATCCCGGGATTCGGGATTGGATTTCCTAGTATTACCATTTTGAGGAGTTAAAGAGCATTTTAGCAATCTTTTCAGAAGTAAAGGAGAGTCCTTGGAAAACTTGTAAATCGAAAATGGGAAATATTTCTCTTTTCTAGCTTAAAATCATAAAGACGATTATGTTGTTTTCGTTGCGCAATCCTTCGATTTTCATCTTTCAGTTCAAATAACGTCGAAGCTCTATATCTATGGCATGTTCCATTCTTCTTGAGTTCTGCTTAGGAGCCATCATAACAGTATTACATAGATGTTAATCATATTTCTTATTGCATCATTTGCAAAAAACACATTTTTGGACGCCTATCAAGCTTTCCCTCTTATTAGATGATATAACATGCGCCCACAAACAACAAATTGATCATTGGAATTGAATCAAATTTTTGATGATCACCTGTTAAATTTATCGTTCGATCATTATGGTCGTTTGGCTGACCTAAATACTTCTAAATCACATTAGCTTAATCTTCATGGCAAAATGTTTCATAGAAATCTGTTAAGGTTCTGCTCAAAATTTATTCTCGTTTGTGATTTGTAATTTAATGTTACGACATCCATGACAGAAGTATATATTTTTCATTTATACATTACTTTTAGAAAGTTTAGGGTTGATTCTAAAGTAAAAACAGCGATAAAAAGGTCGAAACTTATTGATCAAATATATATTTTAAAATTTATTTAAAGAAGAACATTGGAGAAGCTATTGATGAGCCTCTCTGTGATCTATTTAAATGGAAATCGTTTATAGCTGTCATTATCATCATCATGTAACAGCTCAGAAACAGTCCTATACTGCCTTTAAAAAATGGTTATATTTCAATTCGATGTTATGTTCATACACCAAATTATACAATTTAAATGGATTTTTCCTTCTCAAACATTGTTTTATTTGACATTTTTTAAATTTTCTTTTGATCTTTGATATATGAAAATAATTTGGAATACTGTCCAATGCATGTTGTGGTATTACAGTTAAGTATCTCAACTGTGGAGTCTCGTACACCACATTGCATCCAGCTTTGGCATATTTTCAGTATGTGGAGCGTTTCCATGAAAGCACAAATAACACGTAAAACGTCATCCATATTCCCAATATATCGATTTCTAATTAGTTAAGGATAAAGATCCGAACCTTTCTATAGCTGATTTAGATTTGCTGATCCATTGCAGTTTTTGTCTATATTTGATCAATTAACATTGCTATGTTTTCTACTCTTTGTCAATGTAAAAGCTTCATCTCCTTACTGACTTAAATATATGATAGAAAATATTAATATTTGAACATTTACAAAGCATTCATAAGCAGACTGCTATTAGATTTGATTTTCAATCATCAGTTTGTCATGTTTTGTTGATGATTTTTGCAAGCATAATAATGAACGACGAAAGACCGACCGATGACAGTCATTCAATGCTGTCGAGTGTCGAAACTAGTCTGAGATTACGATATAGCGTTAGGCTCCAAAGTACATATGGTAAAATATGGTCACAAAGAGAGCCCTTCGTTCTTTGGCTAATTGATGATGCCATGTGATGATGATGATGACAATGACGCTATTTACATTGAATGATTTTGACATTGTTTCGTGTCAAGGTGCGGTTTTGGCACCTTAACACATATTCCTATATGCATTTCTCTTACTTGGCAGTTGGCCACAATGCTCATTGAAAATGAAAGTAATGAATGTTTATCACTTATTATGTAATATTTTTATTTACTTTTGATTAACAAGAGGGTACAAAGCTTAGGTTCATTGTAATCGAATCATTAATTTTTGAGCTTTTAAAATGTTTAATTGATTTTCTACCACCACTCATTTCGCGCTTTCTACATACGGTGTAAAAATGAAACAGCTAAACGGTTATTGTGTATTTCAAGGGACATAAATGTTCCTTGCCACAATATATCATATTGACTTAAGAATACCATCTAGAATTCAAGCTAATTATCCTATCTGAGAGTTCCTATACGTATCAAAAGTTTGAGGTCCCTAATTTCCCTTGTACTGCATGGGACTTAAATCCTTTTTTTCTTCGTGTATTTCTAATATTTCTTCTCACTTGTAGCCTAAGCTATACACAATATTATATAAAGTAAAAATATGTGTAAAAATGAGTTCGTATTCGTTCTGTAGATATGTTCAGATATGCCGTCCGATTTTGAGGCACTCATTCGTCATATCAACGGTCCGAAAAGGGGACCAATTGGACACATAGATCTTGTGGCCACTCCGTCCTCTTTTAGGGCTTTTTGCGGAATTTTTTATGATCTGTACGATCATGTAAGCTCCCTCAGAGGCGAACGAGCCTAGACTTCCCCCACTTATAAAAACTATATATTTATCTATCTTACTAAATTATGCTGCAATCTTAGCTAGTTTTTTTTTGTTTTAAATTACAAAATCTAGCTTATTTCCTTCCCGCGCTCAGAACTTAAATTAATAATAATTAAATTTAGGTTTTGCACCTTGCTGTGCACTTTTGTTGAGTGGGCTGGCATCAGAAGTGGTGGATCCATAAATTGATGTAAAAACTCTGTTTTATTGGTGTGAAACATTGCCAAACATTCGATTGAAACACCATTACGATGCTCTTCTTGTTCCATTGTGAGTAAACGCGGCACCCATCGTGCGCACAGCTTTCTCATGTCCAAATATTCTCCCAAATAAAATAAAAAGAGCGGATATCTTACACACATTTGTTTTTATTTACATTCAAATACCGAGTGTTCTTATTATAAGGCCCTATATTTTTGCCCTATGTGTTGAGGTCCCTAATATTATTTAGTTATATATATAAATAATAATAAATATTTAGTTTTAAAACATATTTTATATACTTTTTACACAAAACAATGTCAATTTTTAAAGCATATTTACTTAAAATGTAACATTTTTCATTGATAATGTTTAATAATATGATCCAAGAACAACCACGTTATATACAAGCATATTTAAAGCATATAGAATGTTTAAATGCATGCATTTAATATTGAATTGCATATCTTTGTGCATATTAACAACGCCTGAAATTTCATAAATATTCATGTTCCGTTAATAATCTATTTTACAGAACAGTAGGTGTTTTAAACTTGGGTGAAACAAATTCAAATCAAAATGCCTACTGAGTGTATTTCTGCAAATCCTCTGCAGAGGGAATTAGCAGATTCTATTATAAGAATGGTCCCTCTGGATGAAATAAGGATATTATTAGCATGCGGAGCTAAGGTATTGAAACTATCGTCTATATTTATATACTATTTACGGTATATCATCAAATGCATACTATATTATATCTTGATTTTTTAAAATAAAGGTAAACGAGGCCGTAACTCAGGGTCTGCGACCACTTCATTATGCGATTTGGCAGCGTTATATGGAAGCAACTAAATTACTTTTGGTTCGAGGATGTGACGTTAATGCAACTGATGATTGCGGATACAGTGCATTGCACTTGGCTGCAGAGCATGGGTGATTATTTTAAATATTTAAAATTGCCAAAACCAAACAAAAACTTCATTACAATTAAAACGATTCCAATTTATCAATCATAGATATTCAGAATTGGTGGATTTACTTCTGAAGAGTGGTGCAGCCGTGGATTATCGGCCCGATACAGATGAAGAGTTTCCCCGTACAACAATTTGTGATGAGCCTTTAAGATTAGCAATTAGAAATAAGCACATGGTACGTATATATAATTTAAAATTCAAATAAGTCTCATTTCAAATATATATTAATTGATTGATATTTTCTAGGATATTGCACGTTCTTTATTGGAGCATGGTGCGGATCCAAACAAAAGATACTTTTTTGGATCTGAAATTAATTTAGTAAACGATACTGAATATTTGGAACTATTATTAACATATGGAGCAAATCCTGATTCACGTGACCGTTCCGGTATGACACCGTTAATGAAGGCAGCTAGATTTAGTCAGGTGAATAAATTAAAATATCAAATGAAGTTTATATTATAAAATGTATTTTAAAAACGTATTTGAATGCTGCAATTTATATTTATAGGGTATGGACTCTGTACTGTTACTTTTAAGTTATGGAGCTGACGTTAATGCTGTAACAGATATAAGACACGACTATAGAAGTGTATTGCACTATGCCGTCCTTTCTGGTAAATAAATATCATATATACAACATATATCGTAATGATCATGAATTAAATAAATGTTTGAGTAATACGTTATGTTTTATTGATTTACAGGTAACTTGTTGATTGTAAATTTGTTGGTAAAACAAGGAGCGAAGCTTAATTATACTATCGAAGAGATGTGCAAGCCTAGTCCATTAGATTTAGCCATATTAAAGGGAGACATTCCTATTGTTAAACTTTTGCTAGAAAATGGTAAAGAAAACTTCTATGTTATAATAATGTATATTTATGTAATGCCATAAAATAATCTAATGAATTTTGTTACAGGCGCAGATGTTAACTATGCGAGTAATATTATTGGATCCCCATTACACGTTGCATGTTCTGATAATATTCCCAATCGAATGGAAATTCTTCAGGTAATTTTAATAAAATCTCTTAACACATTTTTTTTAATACACTCAACAATATCGATTTAATTTTTACAGCTGTTGCTTGCACATGGAGCTAATCCTAATTTGCGCGTTTACAACGATATCGACGATAGAAGCTCACAGTTGAGGCCAGTCCTTGCGGAATATTTAGCAAGCAATACGGAACCTAATTATGAAATTGTGAATTTATTACTTAAGCACGGCGCAAAGGTACTATTTTCTATTTTAGCAAATTTCAATTGTATCCATAGAGCGAATACTAAAATAAATATTTCATTTCAGGTTATAATGAAAACACAATTCAGAGACCCTGACGGCATACTTAATTCTCTCCATAATATTGTATCGTCAGAAAAGGAGCACATTTTCTACGCGTTGCTCGATGCGGCGCAATCATTCGATATGTGCATGATCAGAAGAAATAATGTTCTCTCGCCGTCTCAGAAAACCGCATTAATGGCCAAGGCTTCGAAACCACTATCGCTCAAAATGCAAATGAGATTATACATAAGAAATCTCCTCGGAATGATACTTCCCGATATTATCGACGAACTAGAACTTCCCAAAACACTCAACGAATATTTACTCTTCGATACCACATAAGTATTTGTATAAGCATATGGTCTAATTTTTGAGATGGTGATTTTTAACGAGGAGTAAAATGGCAATTGTGCGCCTTTAATTTGAAGTCGTGCTGACGAATTTTCAATTTATTGAGCGGGAATGGCGTCCTTCATTGTGATAGTTTTCGACAAGTCTGTATATATTTTCTTATAAAGATTTTGAAATTGTGTGTATTTTTATATTCGATTTGAATTTTTATGTGCCGATGCGCTAATGACGTTGTAATTATGCCTTCGAAATGGATGTAATAAAAGTTATCTATTTTAGAAGTTTATATTGTGATAATTTTTAAACTCACACATATATATATATTTGTATGGTATACAAAGAAATTAATATGATCTCAATGTAAAGAGCATATTTAATGTTTTTTTTATGCTTTTATGATATAGTCAGTTTGGGAATTTTAATAGTCACGCTTGTAATATCATCCGTTGATGTCTTATTAATTAGATTACTATACATTCTATTCTAAAACGGCAAATGCTGTGAAACGTCAAATTATTTAAGCGTTCTAAAAAAATTTTTATAAGCTCTAATTTTGTATTTTTTAAAAACATCAATACAAAATAAAGAATCCAATGAAGTTGATTAAAATGATTACATATATATTGCTCAAGCTAAGCGAATATGCCATTTTTTAAATTTAAAAGTGAGTTATTTTTAGAATACTTTACATTATAAGATTGGAAAGGCTTGCATGATGTAGATTTATAACAAACTCATCGACTTTTTCACAAACATTTTTATACTTTCTCTAAAATGAGGATTATGATACTTTTTCTATGATTATTAAAAATGTATTACTCCTTTATGTATTAAAAAATATTAAGCATCATTTAGATATTTCGATGTATTATGCACTATTTGTGCGAAAACTTCAATGCCTACATTTTATTGTGGGTCCTATTTATTTACTGAAATAAGAATTGAAGTAATAATGTTATTTTATTATGTTTATAATATCACTTTTGTATAAATAATATTTTTTACAAAAATATGTAAGATACAAAAACATCATATAAAATAAAGTGAATCAACATTTAATCTTTTTTTCTTAACACTTCCTATATCTGACGCATCTCAGGCAGAGAAATCCGTTAAAAATTACTGCATTATGCATTGTTCAATGACAATCTGCTCTCTTACGCCTTACTCATAGTTTTTAATATTACTGGTCATTCCTTTGCCTTTCACTGCCGCTTTAAATAAAAGAAGAACCGCAGATAGCTAATTTCTTGACTCAATCATTAAACTCAATATTTTGCATAATAATAATATATGCATCCGGTCAAAAATCTGTTTGAATCCTGATTAGGTAAACAAAAAGGCATGCCATTTAATAATGCTTAAAATAGTAACATTTGCATGTGACTTTCAAGAGTGACAAATTTTTAAACATGTGAACATTGTCATCTAAGATATTGTCAAGGGGATTTCAAAAAATTTAATGACGAATCTTTTTATTTGACATGCAGAATAATTGCAAATACTGCAAAGTAGATTTCACAGTGCAATATGAATGAATATGAATTGATTTTTTTAAAAACAGAATTAAGTAAAAGTGGATGTTTAATGAAAATAAAGAGAATTTTATAAAATACAAATTGTACTTTAATGCAATGGATTCATATTCCATTTTTATTTTTAGTATTACTCAAGTACTTACAAAAAAATCACAAAACTATTCACATTTAACACATCTCCATTGGGAAGGGTATTTTTACCGTTTTGTATTATTGGTATTTCTACCCGATGGATATGTGTATAATGTAGATAATTTGGATGCCAACTATTTGACAAGCACTTATTTCACTGAAGGTAAATTAAATCTATAATATATTTGATTTAGAATAGATTTATTAATTATTACATTCTGATATCTAAATATTTTTTGACGATAGACAAAGAATCATATTGTCTACAAAGAATAGACTATTTACAAGGCTGACGTCACATTGAGTCTCTAATTCTGAAGGGATTCATCTAATAAAACCAATTTTACTATCTAGAATGTTGATGTTTTTCAACGTACATGAGACACTTCAGGGGAAATGAGGAAACAAAGAACGAACCGTTTAAAATACTATTTGAATTTTTATATTTCAAAAATTGGCACCAGTATTTTCGATTTTAATACAGTCTATAGTAATCTGGCCGTAGTGCAGACCGTCCGGTCGGTCATCGTACGTCGAGATCGGGTCGGCATCGACGTCGCAGCTCTCCCGTTTGAGAGAGTCGCGCTTCGTCCGTCCTCTGCCGTCCTTCGCGTGCACCAGCTGATGCTTGTTCAGATTGGACTTCTGCGCACTCCGGTAGTCGCAGTCGCTGCACTCGAACGGTTTCTCGAGCGTGTGCTTCTGCTTGTGCTTTGTGAGATTCGTCTTCTGCACGCAGCGATAATCACAGACGTCGCAAGCGAACGGCTTTTCATTAGTGTGCAGATACATGTGTTTCACTAGGTTCGGTTTTTGCACAGTTTTATATTCACAGAAAGTGCACGCGAACGGCTTCACGCCCGTGTGAGTCCTCTCGTGAACTATCAGATTGTTCTTTTGGGCGCATCGGTAATCGCAATATTGACACTTGTACGGCTTCTCTTTCATGTGGACGAGGACGTGCTTGGCAACGTTGTTCTTCTGCCCCGACTTGTAGTCGCAGAAGGAGCAAGCAAACGGTTTCTCGCCAGAGTGGACGCGCTCGTGGATCTTGAGGATCGCCGGAGATTGGCAGGCGTATGGGCAACTCTCGCAGGAGTATCTCCCCTTCGGCTCGTTCTCCGACTTGGGCCCCTCTCGACGATCGCCCCGGCGACCGGAGCGCTCCGCCAGTTCGGGTTCGTCGACAGCGAGGTCGAAATCTCGCCTCTCGAGCTCGCCCTCGACCCTGGGGGTTCCGCGGGTCGCGTCGACGCGCAGCCCTTCGCTGCAAGTCCTCCGAGTTCTCGCCGAGTCCTCGCGAACGAGGGTCGGCCGTGAGGCGCCCTCCACCACTGGTGGACCATCGCCCCTCTTTGAACAGGGAGGGCCGCCGTTCGAGTTCGACTCTTTCAAGGTGTTGACTACTTGATGGGGCGAGCACTGCTGCAGGTACTGCTGGACGGCCAGATTCGCCGGGTTGACGTTCGAGTACGCCGATAGGAAGGTGTCGGCGAGGGTCTGGTGACGACGTCCGTAGAAGTCCAGCGGGAAGACGGATTGGAAGTTGTTCTGATAGAACAATGCATTGTTGTAGACATCCATTTGAGTGTTTTGATGCGCTTGGTTCGTTTGATTTGGAGAGTTCTCAAATTCTGCAAAAGGTTTGACAGACGTCAGAATTACAACGCGAAACTCTAAACGGATCGAACGCCTTTGAAACACACTATGACAGTATACCTGAATTTATGACATTTTCGTTTGAGGAAAATTCGCGCTGACCATTCCAGACGGGTTTGTCGTCCGATTCGGTCTTGATCTCGAAGCCGTCGACTTCCCGCCTTCCGTTGAAAGACTTGTTGTAGATCGCATGATTCGCCGAGGAGTTTCTGAGAAAGTCGAGACGTTGAACTCCTTCAACGTCGTAGGACTGTCCGTTTCCGAGATAGTTCTGCAGATGCTGTTCGTTCATGCCCTGAAAAATAATCGGACGATGGAAATCCTAGCGAACCTCGAGATTCATTTCGCGATCGATTCCAAATTTTGTTCTCAAATAGAAATTCTTCAAAAACGTTCAAGGTGCAAACGATCTGAAAGCGGGAAGACTCATGAACGTCGAGGTCGAAAGCGCGAAGATATTTTTAGATATTTACCCGTTCCCCGAACATGACAGGCGGAGGGCGCCGCTGTCCACCCTCCCCTGCCTCCCCTAACCCTGCGTATTCTGCCTTTGCCTTCGCTCCCTCCGGCGTTCTAATACGTTCCAATTCGCGCCATTGCCGACATTCGACTGTCGATCGTTTCGCTCGTTCGTTCGTCGACCAAAAATTGAACAGATTTTATTTTTAAATTAGTATTAATACATAAATAAGCTTTTCACACAACATCTAAAATGATCCGATCGTATAATAACAATGGATATTTATTATGATAATTTCACTTGTTTTGATATTTAAAAAAAAAAAATTATTTTTATTATAGTGATAAATTTTATATAAAATCAAGAAGAAGTTTGTATACAAAAATAAGGATGATCGTTTTTTGACATTTGAATGAACGATAATTGTTATCGAGTGTTGAGGACAATTGTAGAAGAAGAAGAAAAAGAGGTTGGCGTTCGGCTGTGTGGGGGTGTGCGTGAAGTGCGAAGGTGTGTGGGTGGTGTCGGATCGGTGCGGTGAGGCGGTGAGGTGGTGCGGCGGGCGCCGCCTGCGCTCGCCGACGTTTCTGTGCGAGTCGTCCCGTCGCCGACCGGAGAGGCGAGCGGAGGCCGATTCGCGAGCGACCGAAGGCGAGTTGCTTGCGACGAGCGACGGGCGCGTCTCCCTATCGATCGTCGGGTGTTTTGGTGTCGCCCGGGACTGTTATCGCGTCGGCCAGTGTTTACGCGAGCGACGCCGCATCTCGGCGAGACGTCGCGCTTCCGAGGCTCCGACGAGCGGCAAGGCATCGCGTCTCCGAACCGCGCCACCGGGCGACCCCGGGACCGCTCCGTCGCATTCGGCTCGAGGAGACGAGTCCAGATAATCCATAAACGGTCGAAGCTGAGAAACAAAATCGGCAGAGTGCGCACGCGCGCCCTCGGCTCCCGATCTAACCCTCCCGTTGGGGTAACCGCAACTAATGACGTTTATAAAATTATTACATAAACGAGTACGCCCGCTATTTATTCGCATTCATATGCATGCCCGAAAATTCATTTTTTAAAAATATCTGCATCGCTCTGCACATTTGGCAATGTCAAAATGTAACATCGCCGAAAAGGCTGACCGGTCTCGGATCGAAAAAACGTTCGGCTTCGTGCGTCTCGACTTTTTAAAATCGGTTTAAATTCGCCCGCAATCGATAAACAATCAGGAGCAATGTTATCCGACACGCCTGCTCAAAAATTCGAATAAAATATTTATGGCCCGAATTTGTGCTTTTAATTCCTAATATATTCAAAACAAAAGAACTGCCAATGATATCAATTTGAACGCGGTTCGAACGTAAGTGCTCGTCTGTATCGTCACGTTTTCATTTTTCCACTGAGCGATCTCCATCGAAAATTAGTACACGCGAATCAAATTATCGCGAAATTATATTTTACTCGAAAATATAGATCGTAACGAGCGCCATTTGGAAATTGTTCGAAAATGCATGTGCGTGCGTTTTATGAATTCGTCGCCGCATCTGCGTCAGCTTCCGTTTCGACCGAGACGGACGCAGTCGAACTTGCACATTTTGGGCATCTCGTTTTCGTTTATCTTTTAAATTTCATTCACATTAAATGGGATTTGCACCGATGTAGGTGTTTCCAAATAGAAACCGAGTCTTTGGGCTATGCACGAGCGATTCGATAAAATTCACATGCATCCAGTCGGGATACGCATGCACATCGCCGTATTGGATGTAAAAAATAGTCCTCATTCAGGGGTCACGATTAGTCTTCCTCCGGAAGACGAACTCAATTAAATTAAGTGTCATTCGGACAGGCTGAAGTAATCTGTAGGGCGCGTCGATACTTTCATTTCTGACTCATCCGTTTTTTGTCCGATCGTTCTTGCATGTCCTCAACCCTGAATGATTCACTTTCGGTCAGCATCTAGTAAAAAAATCGTAGATTGACCAATGGGTGTAAAAATTCGCCGTATTCCTGTCCATCCCTAGATTAGATCTAATCGTTTTTACTTTGAAAGATGAGTGATTTGTCATATGAAAGATGACATCCCCGCGTGCTTTGATTCTGGTGAAAAACTGATGTTTGTCATTGATTGTCTCGATATGCGATCTAATCCCCTGTTATCGTCTATCCTCTCAGGCCTGCGACTCGATTTAACCATCTCGCTGCCGGACGTCGATATATCGTCGTCGTCAATACTTGCGAAAAGTACCAACGCCGATATATCGTTCATTTTGCTATAAATTCTTCAAAATGTTTTATACAACATGTTCTATATCAAACGATCATTATTATTACTCGCAAATAAGATTTAAAAATTAAAATTGATTTTTTCAATTTATGAATCCAATTGGTATTCATTTTCTCTATTTATTTCTTATATGTTTCTTTTTGAATTTTATAAATGTCATTCTTACTTTTTTTCAATTAATTTTAATTCAATTTTATCAAAGCTTATCAAATCACAGTAGACTCTCGATTATCCGGGGGACTGCCGGGAAGGACAAACACGGATAATCCAAATCAGTCAAATTTATACTTGGTTTCGATTATAATATATTAACAATACAAATTTCTATTTCATAATTTTAATACTCATTATTTATTAAGAAAAGCGCTCATGGTTAACTTATACGGTAGTATGATCGCGTATTTGCGAGCGAATTCCAATGATTCAGAAAGAGCACTCTTGTACGTTGAGCTCGGAGAGAGTAACTGTATGGGAGACAGAGACGGAGAGCTTCCTGCGTACGTCGCACGATTGTATAGATAGTTAACCCAAATTTATCGACTAATAATGATGTGTGAATGATATAATGAATCGATTTCAAGTGTATTGTTTATGTTTATTTGAAGAAATTACCTAATATTTTGTGCTATCGACAGTGTTTATTTATGTATCTACAAGCTTCATACACTAAAGGGGTTAATATAGGGTTTTAACAATTCAGCTTTAGAAATTTTCTGTCAGACAATCAAGAAAGATTTCTTTCAATCCAAGACAATTTTAGCAAATTTCGTTATTTGAGCAAGGTAGCGAATATGTGGAAAATTGGATTAAGCCTACGTCCGATCTTCTCAATGTCTGAGAAGACGTGACATACGTGTTCTTCCCCGATTTACGCGCTTAATTTATTGCAAAGATCGAACCTAGCTAAATTATATAATAATATCGTTTTTTTAGCTCCCATTTCGTTCGATTATTGACGATGGATTTTTTTTGTCTTTATTATGTAAACCTTTTCTGAACGGTGGCAATTGTCCTGTCTGTTCTGAAAAGTGACTTTTTCATTCGGTTAAAAGTCCTCCGTCGTGGATATAAAATGTGTCTACTTAAATAGGTTTTATAAATGGTGCTCTTAGCGTGTGAAAAATTAGTCGACGAATCGCTACTGACAGTTGTAAAAATGGTTTATAATAACAAAAAGCGACATTATCGTCTGATATGTGAAAGTAGCATTCGGGGATGATTAATAATGTTAAGTGATCATTCGTTAATCTTTTGATGAGTACAATCGCGTATTTGCGATCGAATCCCAGCGATTCATTGAGAGCATTCTTGCACGTTAAGTTCGAAGATTTTGAATGGAAGTCAAAGACAGAAAAAGTGTCTTGCATACATTGTACGATTGTATAGATCAATAAGCCAAATGTATCGACTAATAATGATAACTCAAATTAATCGATTTCAACTGTATTGTTTATGTTTACGCGAAGAAATAGATGAATATTGAGTGCTATCAACAGTGTTTATTTATCGATATACAAGCTTCATACACACTGCGCGCTCCTGAGAGAAAAGTGGATTTGTATTTTAAGTAGTTTTTAAATTAACTCACTACTCAAAGGGACCTATTTTGATTCGTTTTTCTCTTATGCTATACTCCATGAACGAAGAAGGCTAGGCATGTGTTTCGTCGCTCGTTTTTGTTGTGTTCGATGTGTGGCATGCGGTATCCATCCTACCCCATAACACCCATCCTATTCGATTTGCCGACAGGTTTTAAATGTGTATGCACAGTAGTCCATAGAGATCCCAGTATTTGCACTAACTCCTCGATTGTTTGCCATGTATTTAATTCGATTAGGGTTTCGATTCGAGTATACTTTCGGGTCCTCCGAATATAAGAGTAAAATTATTTTAAGCTCGATACGGACAACCGACCCTTTTTTAAAAAGATGCGCATCATTTTTATTAAATATCCAGTCTTTTCGCCTCGAAAACAACTCAAGACTATTCCAATTCCGTGCTTAATTTTGTTTTTGATTTTGTCCGGTGCACAAAAACTCTTCTATTTGAGTCGAAAATTTTATTCAATTTGCTTAATTTGGGTTTCTTCAGCGTCATACATTCATATAAATGAATGCAAGCGGTTTTCACTGTAGACACTGACACATCAGATGATCTGGTTTCATTCAATTTCACGGTCAACTGAGGAAGTTGTAAGACGACGATTTCTTTTAAGGCGAAAATATAATGAAACTATCTTCTTCATATGCAGTAGATTTTGGACGGCCCGGTATTTTTTTGTCCTTCAAAGTCCTAGTCTCCCGGTGTCGTCTAGTCGTATAATGCGCCTATTTGATGGAAATCTTCATTTTTTAGCAATGTTAGGTTTATAAAGTATGGTTTTGGACAATTTGATCATATTGCTTATCCCACTGGTTGGGCTCCCTGGTTGTCCACTGTTCCAGCTTTTTATTGGCCGTTAATACTGCATCAATGTAATCCACGAGTGATTCCCATTTTTCGTAGGTTCCTAAGAGGAGGATGAATACTTCTCTTTCCATGTATTGACGCAGCTCTTTCAAGACAAAGACCAAGTCTTCTCATCGGAGTAGCCGAGAAGATTATTTTTGTGCTTGTTAATTTTGCACATTTTGAATTTCATAGGGTTTCACATTAAGTTCACCTGAATGGCTGTTTCAGAGGAATGTATATCTGTCTCTGGGGACATAGCTGGTCCTTTCATTATTGCGTTTCGCGATGCTAATTCGATCCTGAATCTTTTCTTCAGCAGGCATCGAACACAATGGACAACATGACGAAAATCCATTTCGGATCTTTCCGAGAATATTTTAACGCTAAATACTCAGGTCAACAGAAGATCTGACTGGCCTTTAATTGAATCGGTCCACAAGAAGTGTCCAAAGAAGGGGCGCAGTCAGCACAGGGACAGAATCCTCTTCTTTCATATTGGACGTATGACAACCGTATTCCGATTGAACATGATGACCTCCCGATTTTGCCATACGATCAACGACATCGTATAATCTCCGATCTAGAACACGACCTCCACGCTTCAAGAACAGCGTCGGGATATCGTCCATTCTCCTTCGATATCCGCAGTTCGATTGGTCATTGTCGATCTTGTTTGAATCGCCCACAAAGAGGATCCTTCGTCATCTGATCGAGCAATCGTCACCTTGTCCACGAAAGACACGTTGATCGAACCGTTTTTCGGCGTAGGGCGTGGTATTTTGAAGCCTGGATAGAATTAGACTAAAAATATTTGCTGCTGGGAAAATAATCATCGAACTTGGCAAAAAATGAACAGATGCAGCGATCAACTTTTCACCGCGGTTTTAAATATCGATGGGTCTGCAGATTTCGTGGCGGTAGAAAGATGCTGTTTTATTTCACGCATTCGTGCCAAATTTTCAATCGCCTAACATTATTCGCCACTTCAGCTTTAGATCCGGGAGTTTCCTCTTGGGAGTTGTTAAAAAATGCAATTCAAATCCAATTTTAGATTACTTTTTGCTGGAAAGGACTCCCTTGTTGGCTTGTGTCTTTGATCTTCAATGCTGAGTCGTTTGTTGGAGTTTCTCGTTTTAATTTGCAGCTTAGAACGTTCCATGTCGTTCTTATGGGTTCTGTGTCGATTGTGAATTAATATGTTTATATTTAGCACAAATTTTAACGGAGTGTCTTGCACGTTGATTTTAGAGAGAGACGGAGAGAGTATCTTGCGTATATCGTACGATTGTATAGATCGTTAACCCACATTTATCGAATAATAATGATATGTGAATGATATAATGAATCGATTTCAAGTGTATTGTTTATGTTTACTTGAAGAAATTACCTAATATTTTGTGCTATCGACAGTGTTTATTTATTTATATACAAGCTTCATACACGCTGCGACCGTCTTGACGGATAAGTGGACTTGTACGGATGATAAGTGGCGGATATACAAATATAGCATCTATGTTTATGATGTTTTTAAATTAGTTCACTGCTCAAAGGATTAAAAATGTTGCAAGCATTTAGAGATCTGCTGGTACTTTTTTTAAGGCCACGTTCCCAATACACAGTGACCAAAAACTATGGACCGGCGCGCGAAGTTTTCCCGCATGTAATGTGTTAACCTTTTAACTGCCAGACAACTGCATTTGCGTACAAATGCGACGCGCCGGTGAGTCGTTGGCATTTAACAGGTTAATTAACTAAAATTAAATGAATCATTTCCTCTCCGGGAGATTAAACGAAGCGATTCTTTGAATTGACTCATTGTACTTTTTCGACATTTTTCTGCATAATAATCTCTTATCACACAATAAAATCTTTGCAGATAAACGTAATCAAAACGAAATTATGAGAAATGGCTTGTTATCGCCTTTCGAAACTCATTCTAGAATCGTAATTATTTTGTTGAGAGTCTTGAGATTATTTTGCAAATATTTGTGTATGCATAAAATCCTGGGCATCGGCACTTTTGTCTGCCCTCAGTGTCCTCTCCCGGAGCGCTAACATCCAGACGTCTGGCGTCGGCCCTCACCCCATCGTTCCCTCTTTAACCCCTCAATGTCGCAGACTTGTACGTCATAGGACAAGGCTCTAATACTGCGGGCTCCCGAGGCGTACGTGTTGAAAGCCAATTTCGCGCTCTTCTCGATACATGAAATACTTCGAAATTGTGGTTCCATGATGAACGAACATAAGAAAATTGCATACAGAGACTATTTATGGAGATTAAAGATTATTAATGCTACTTTATTTTTTTTAAATTTATATTATTTAAAATGTAATATAAATCCCTTGTGCTATAATTACATAAATTCAGTTTAAAACACCATATTAGTTCATTGTGTTCAGTTGCTTATGTGCTAAAATCATCCATCGGTCATATACTATCAGTACAAGTTCGCGAAACACTTGCAATTGCTTTACAGAGCTATTACTGTTATTCACTTTCGTATAGCCCAGATTTTGGAATAGTAAGCATGTCTTTTAACATCTATTATTTTTCAAGTTTGAATGCTGATGATGATTGAGAATCTGCAAAATACGGATCATTTCCATGTTAATTAGCGAATCTTCCTGATTTGTTTATGCCTTTCTTTCTCATATTCATAAATGCACTTAGGCTATTGCCGTCCAGAAAACAACTGCGACACCTGCCCTTTCGTTTGCCACATTAAGGTCTTCTAGCCGTCATTTAGCCTTCTAGCCGTATTATTTTGTGTCATTCTTGTACTCACGAACATGTTATGCAGTTTATAATTCACTGAATTTATACAATGAGCAATTTTAAATATTCCACTTCACCATGTGAACCAGACTGATGCTCCATATTCAACCACTGAGTTTTCAGCAATTCTGGACGTGAACCCCACGTTATTTCTATCAACCATCTGATTATGTTATTCCTGGCAGATATTCTTTTAGGGTTGGTGCAGTTATTTTTTGTATGTCAGAATTCTAACTCCTAGGTATTTTGAGGAATCTCAATTTATCATGTCTTTTCCCTCCCCATATGATATTTGATAAAGCTATTTTGATATATATTTAAATGAATATCTAGAGTTAGGCCCAATAGGCAATATATTGTGTTGCATTTTAGCCCCTTAGGCCGTCTCATGGGTCCCGCAATCTTCATCGCGGCTGCCTCATATAGTCTACCCTTAGTACAGGGCTCTCAGTCCATCCCTCAGTATCGATGATCGAGATCCCTTGACACGAACTCGCAGCAGTGTACGACGAAAATCCGACGAAAATCTCCGACCACTCATCCGACAACACCGAAAAGGAGGATCCTCAAAAAGAGAGGGAAATAATTAAAACATTGTGATCTTTGATAATTAAATTTATTTACCATTTGTGATACGGGGACGATCACAAATCAGAGACTTCCAGATTCGATGTGAAATGTACTCGAATCGATGCAAAATGTATGCCAACATTAACACGATCAGTCCGCAAGGCTACCCAGAGAGAATATAATGCGTTCGTCCTGCAACCTTCAGGATATACCACCAACGCTTGCAGGCAATCCCGACGGCGCAAAGCCTGAACTCCCAGCATTAAAAACGGCCTTAAACCTTTATTCTGATGTGTTAAAAATGTCTTTACGTTATATTTTGCTAGATTAGATCAGCTTAAATTTGTTAAGCTGTCTTGTGGCGCTCAAGTCTGTTTATTTTATATAATGGGAACTAATTGACTTATAAAATTGCATATGAAAGACAACTTTAATCACTTTTCAACTATACTTGACAACTTTATAAAAAAAATAGTCATTTCTAGATGTTAATAATCATAGGTCATTAGTCAATGCGGCACAATTATCAGTAACTTCGGGTCGTAAGTTTGCCTTCAAGTAGAGGACAATGATCCTGAAATCTTATCATGACTCACAACTAACTGGTTACTGACTTTAGTCATTTATATGGAGGTCAATTTGCCATATGATGCTTTAAATTACTTCGAGTGTTACAAATTATGAGCTTAACTTAATTTTTAAAAACCAGTTAGGCAATTTAAATAATCTACTGATGTATTCTACATAAATATAAAGGTCTCTCAATTTTGCTTCCGTTTAGCTCAATCACTTCGGATGTTATTCTATTCTGCTATTATTTGTCTATCTTTGACCGTTCGCTTTACTGCACTGCCAACTTGATGTTATTATAATTGTGTCATATTCTTGCCATTTTATGTTATTTATAACAATGATAACATTGACATCCTTTGTCAGTTTATCACACATGGCATGCCATTAAATATGGCGTTTTTTTTTACCAAATTTATTCAAAATGATGAAAATTTTCACTAAAGCTTTTTTGTTGTTGTTGTAGGTTTATCGAAGTCGATCAATGAAAAAGAAGATTGAAAGTATTCTTCAAAAGGAGGGCCTATTTCTACTGCGCTGAAAATGAAAAAGAAACCTTTTAATACACAATTATATTATTTGGTTGGATTAAACATACTGTTGATTCCAAACTTAAATCCAAAGTGTCATAGACTGTTCTGTGTAGAAGTGTAAAAATTTAGAATTAACTGAATTATTTCGGCCTAAAGAATCTGTTTTAATTTTTATTAAAGTTGATAGAAAAATATTTTTATGGTGATTCTGCTTTATCTGATGTTCCTATCGACGTTGATATTTTCCGTGAGATTATTTTAATTATAAATTCATAGTGTTCGAAGTGCCATTAAAATGTCAAATCCTGTGCCGATATACAGCCAAGTGCTGCCAAAAAGTCAGCAGCAGAGGGCCTATAAACAGACCTCGCCGAGCCTGCAGAGCTCATCGCAGCCTTCCAGGGTTTTTTCGAGTCTTCGTTATGATCCGAGAACTCCACAACCTGGAATATTTGACCCGGGATTCGATCCTCTAAATCATAACCATGGAGGGAACTTCGGACAGTTTAATGTCACTCAAAATCCCGAGGCATATTTTAGAGTTGAAAAATTTGCTAGAGAGTCGGCCAGAAGAAGCGCAAGAGAATCGGGATCGAGCCGTATGGAAGGCGGCGGGTCACGAATGAGCGGAGGGAGGAGAGAGAGACAGATTAGTCACGTACGACAAGCAGAGCACAGAATCAATCTCAGGTTAACTACATATAATATTTAAGTTTATTTATAATTTAATAAGTAATTGATTGTAACATTAGTATTGGGCATTATTTTTTATTTAAATTTTGAACCATTAAAATTAGAATTCTTGAATCGATGCTAATGATCGTTTACTTTCTATTTTTTAAATTGCAAGTCTTTAATGGAAAACCTTTTTAATTGACAGGTCTCTTTCTCTCAACGAGACCCCCGTATCAAGAGTTTCAGCATATAATGATAGAACTCCAACTGATCATGTCGGCCATTTAAGGGATAATATTCAGGACATAGGTCTATGCAAAGAAAATTCAAAAGATCTCGCTCAATTTCCAGGATCTTATAAAGAGACCCGCGGATCATTTTCAAATCGAGATAATACAAAAGATCTATTTATACCTGGTCGAGAATTCAGAGAGATGCCTTGTCATGATATGCTGAGAAATAGAAGTAGTAAAAACAATAGGGACTCCATGAAAGATTGCGCTGCTGGGAGAGATGTCATATATGAAAACGACGGAGGTATTCGTGGCTATAATATCCAATCAGATGCTGTCGTGCCCGAAGGAGGAGCCAAAGTTTTTTCAGTTAAACGTTCAAGTTCTTCGCACAAAGTTTGTAATGGAAACACTTCATCGACTGTTAGTGAAAAACGTAAATTTTATTGCAGAGAATGGGCATTTCAAAAAATTGCTCATTGTCTTGAACAGAGACCTGTTAGTAAGACTTGTGGAGCTCTCGTGTTGGGTAAGATTTTTTATAAGTATTAAAATATTAGATAGATATTTATAAAAACGCCAATCCGTAATAATGGTCCCGGCCCGCGAATCGGCTGCAATGAATGACAGAACACGTTTATGATTTCTCGGTGATAGAGGTTGAAATGAGGCAGGCGCTGCAGGTGATCAATAAAACGTTGAACAATCGGCATAACATATTTATTCAATTAAATCACAATAGGAGAACCAGAGGCAAGCAAGCGAAAGTGCGTTATATGGAGCAAGCGCGTGATGATCCACCCGATGGTAGACGCTTTGTTGTAGCGTCTTCTTGAACTCTTCCCCTGTTGGGATCCCACTCCACCCTGAGATTTTACTCCGTCAGGGGTGGGATCGAAGAGTTGGTCATCCGAGGAGATCCTTCTCCGTCGGGTTCTGGTAGTCAGCCCGGTTGTCTGAAGAGGTCCTTCTTCGTCAAGGTCTGCTCGACGACTCTCCTGTATTCGTCTCGTACTTGTACTCCTAATGGGCGCCTTTTCTTTCCGACGTAATATCTTCTATTGCGTAGCAAAATCCCAGCGTTTGCTTTGGTCGTCATTTGTTTTAATGATGCCTTGATTCAATCACCGCCGGGTCCCTTTTTTGAAAAACCGCTGCCCTTTTGACAATCTGCCGCTATTTTGACAGTTGACTGCTGTATTGATTATTTGCCGCTGATGTGATGACACTGCATGGGAGGGTGGGAATGGCATCATCATCCAAGTATCACTACTCCTTTGTAGAAATCTTTCTTGAATCTTGAAAATCCGAATCTGATAGGCTTGCAATTTCTCAAGATTTTCTTCCACGTTACAGTATTATTATCAGAAAATTTGATTGATTTGTTTTTAATTAAATGACATTTAATTTTTAGGAGATGCTGGAAGTGGGAAAACTGCTCTCTGTCGAGAACTTTCGCAGCCAGGGTTCTGGACCAGCAGCCCGGCAACAGCGCGCATTGCAAAGGAGAATGCTAGCTAGACATTTTTTGCAAGTAAGTGTCATGATTATTGTTTATTTGTTGTTCCAATTTAGATAAAAAGGAAATTTGAAAAAATGATATGCTTGAACATTAACGGGAACTATATGTAGAAATACTAACATATTCGGTTACATCAGAATATTATTTTAGTAGCATTCAATTACATTAATTGCCAGCATGTGTCCTCAATAAAAAAATGTTCTCTCTGTTGTTATTGTACACAACAATAAAAGCTTACGTATAAAAAGATATTAAAAAAAACCAACAGCGATCAGTGTTAGCATTTATATGTCTGTTATCACAAAATAACAATATATTGCTTGGAATTCAAAGGGTTAATAAATATGATTTTTTTTCAGGGTCAAAACGAAAATAGTTTAACAATGGGAGAGTTTATCCGTACATTAGTTATGCAGATACTAAATCATTCCACTCAGCATCGCCATTCGCTAATAAAATCAACTCCAAAAGAATCTGCTGTAAAAGAAAAGGCTATATCTGGGATAATCATGGAAGAAGGTTGATGAAAAACAAACTGAAAAAAGTGCCGGAAATGGTATTTCATTTTAATTTTTTTTCATATTGAATGTAATCAGAAATAAAGTGGAATCAAACTTTAATAAAAATAATATTTTTTTTTAGATTTAGATAATCAAATATCAATTATGCCATCAGCACCACCTTTAGAGCAGTTAGAGAGCGAGAATCAGATGGAAAAAAATAATAATGAGGAACAACTTAATCATCGGTTGCATAGAACGATGGAACGTATTCATGAAAATGATCAATACAATGATCTACTTTTAGAAAGAGAGAAGGTACACGAATCATAAATTATTTTATTGGATTAAAGAGTAATTATTTTTATTGTATACTTAAATCTTTCATTTTGATTGCAACAGATTTCAATGCCCGATGAAAAATCATCGAAACAACTTCCGGCCCGGATCATTAATACAAACCCATTTTTACCAAATTTTGGTCAACAGGATGATCGTGAACATAAACTGTATGAGAATCATGAAAATTTATTTCTAAGAAACATATCGCAGAGTTCTAAAGAAGTAAAAAGTTCACGACTTCACAGACAACAATCTGAACCTCCATTTAGTGATAAAAGATCTGCTGTTTTACAGAAGAGTCTTTCGACTGATTCTAAAAACGTAAATGCTTTAAGACTTGAGGGCAATCAAGAAAATGGAGACGTTTCAAACATGGACAAAACTTTCATAGATGCAAAATGTAATTTTAGGGATTATAAATCCGATGCATCAGAGGTTAAAGATTCAAAGGATAAAGGATTAGTTAATTCGGATTGCAAAAATCGAGATCAATCCGATATCAAAGAGTTAAAATTACCGTTGAGCCCAAGTAGTAATGTTTCTAGTGGCAAAGTATCTAGAATTCCAGTCGCTAGTTTTAAATATCCAAATATGTCAGGCCTAAGTTCAACTGAAAATTCACCTTCCAAAATATCAACGCGTTCCCTTCGAGATGGTCAACGAAGTTCAGCCAGTGATAATTCTGACAATAAGGAACCTAATCCTAAATCTCTTAATAACGACAGAAAACTTAGCACGGGCAGTATAAACGAAGATAAAAAGAATGATCTAACTAAGGAATTTAAAGCATTGAATGAATTACCAGAGTATCAAAATATTTTGAAACCTCCTAGTTGCCCCAAAAAATTAAGTCCTAAAATGTCAAGACCTAGTGACTATTGTGCGGGAAATATGAATATCGGAGAAAATATATTGAACAGCCCTGATTACGATCCCAGAATAAACGACTCAAAATTATTAGCGTTTCATGATGATGCTTTAAAATCATTTGAACAAAGGCACGCCGATGCTAGTTTGACTAAATTAGTCGACACTGTCAATGAAGACGTACCACCGCCTATTCCGAGCTTACCGGTTAATCCGAGAACACTGATAGCCAATTGTTATTATGAAAAATTGTTATCGGAACCAGAGATTCAGCAAGCGTTACTCCCACACAATCTTGAAAAGAATCCAGACGAATGTTTTAAGAAAGCGTTGCTGTTTCCTCTATTGGAGATTGACCCTCCAAAACAATGCCTCTTTTTACTCGTCGATTCCATTGATGAGAGTCCTTTAATTGGTCATTGTGCTAATTCCACTTTAACTAAAGAAAGAGATAAATCTAGTTTGGACTCCAGCCATCATAGTTCGAGGAACCTGAATAGTTCTAAAACTATAGCTGAATTATTGGCAAATCATCATCATCTCTTTCCACAGTGGCTACTTTTAGTTTGCACGGCACGAAAACAATCGAAATATCTTACTAAAATGTTTACAGGTTGGTTTATTTATATTTCACATTATTCAATTCAGATTCAACAACTCCCTCCTCCGTTGCTACATTTCATATTAAATGTTCACAAATTTAAAGTCGTCAATTACTATTATGCTTCCAGTCGTCATGACGTATTTAATCTTTGTTGATAAATAAGAGTCATTTGTTAATATCTCGTTTACATTTTTATGACTAATTGTTTTATTTTTTTTAATGATCAGGTTTTCGTAAGATATCTTTAGATGATCTTCGTAAAAATCATGTTACACTTGACGTTCAAAGATATATCTTGGCACGATTGGACAGTGAACCGCGTTTACGGCAGCACGTCTCTCGTGATGCAGCTCAAGCTTTGGATCATCTTAGGATAAAATCAAATGGATGCTTTCTCTATTTGGAAAGGGTGTTGGATGGATTAGCCGATGGTTCTGTAGCTTTGAGAGAAATAAGGGAAATACCGGGGACTCTCAATGGATTATATCTTTGGTTATGTCAACGATTATTCCACGGCAGAAAATTTACAAAAGTATGTTTTGTTTGTACAAATTCATTACATTTAAATATGAGAAAAATAGTCATATGTTTTTAAAATAATATTTTAGGTACAGCCTTTATTGAATATATTATTAGCAGCCAAGTGTGGCGTTGATGTTGAAATGCTATTTAGGTGTTTATTAACAACGAATTATACAATAACTAGAGAAGATTTTAATAAAAGATTGCATTTACTAAAGAGGTATTTGCGATTTTAATCTATTTTTTTTTAATATGTTGCATCTATTTAATGATTGTTTAATTTTATTTTTTAGAATTCTTACTTTGGATACTACATCTGGTGTATTGTCTATATTTCATCATTCATTTTCTGAGTGGCTATTGGATGTCAAACACTGCACACGAAGATTTTTATGTAACGCAATTACAGGGCACGCAGCTCTGGCTATGTACTATACACTGCATGCTCCTCGACTTGCCCCCGTGGAAATACATAGCCTCGTCTTGCACATGACTCGTTTAGAACAGCATCACAATTCTTTGAGGTAATACATTTGATTCGGTTGTGATTTTAAAACGTGTATACGATGTAAATTATTTATTTATTTATTAAATGCTTTCAGAAACTCTAAATCAAACATAGATTCAAATCTTGATCAAAATATAGATAAACCTATTCCAACGTCTACCACATATTCAAATTTAAATGTGGAAACAGGGGATGATCCGAACGCCTTAGATTTTCATAGTCTTGTATTGTTGTGGATTCTTGATTCAGGTTGTCGAATCGAGACATCTCTCAGGAGACAAGTTGATAATATCGAGAAAGAATTGGGTTCCTTAAGTTTAATGAGTAATAATCGAAATGTTTTAGAAACAATTACATTAGAAAATAAAATTAAATCACCCACTACAGTATATTCCAGAAGATAATACAAATTACAACAATTTTGATAGTTCATTAGGTATGTATTGCAATAATATTAATTATTTTGTTATTAATATTAGCCTACAATTGGCTTTTGATCGTAAATAAATATTTCTATGTCGAATGTCATTATTAGGGATGTATCATTCAATAATGATGATACATTCATATTATTAAGTAATTACAAAAGGTAAATTGCCAGCAAAGCTTTAATTCTGTCAAAACATTTATATAGGTGTCGTATCCAATACTGCTGCAACAGCCATACAGGAGATTCCAGAATTCTTAACTAATTTCTATTGCCCAACTCTACCAAGGGATACAAAAGTATTACGTACTCTTTTAGAAATGGGAGCTCAGGTTGAACTGTGGCCTCAAAATACGTCATTGGTGTCAGAAGAACAACCTCTTAAAAAAGATGATGCCGAAACTGACAAGACTGAAGGAGATACATCTTTTGATATTCGAGCAAGCCAGGTAGGTTAAATTATTCAATATTTATTTTCAATAATAGTTTCTTAAATGAATGTAATGAATGATTATTTGTTAATTCTAATCAATAATATTTTGATGTGCTTTAGATTTCATTGGAACATCTATTGATGTTAGATGCTGATGAAGCCATCGAAGGGGCGGAATGTTTTCAAGAGGAATCTATAGCTTTATTTGATATTGATCCTCTGACTGGTCGGGCACCTATTCATTTATTGGCACAAAATGGAGATGCTCATTCAATGAAAAATGCTCTCGAAGTGAGTCAGACTGACGATATAGATATAATTTGATATTATTTTATTTTAGTCAGCCATCCCTTTGACAACACATATTGTATATTTTGTTAGTCGACTATTTTAAATGTATAGTAGGACTCCCAAGGGATAATCTACCATGAAGTCCTTCCATATGGTCAAACGATAACGAGGGAGATTTATTGTTCTCGATTAGAAAGTTTAAAAGTGGCGTTGCGTACAAAAAAATCAGGTGTAGTCAACTTTTTAGCAACATGATAATGCGCAACCCCATAAATCAAAGATGACCGAAAACAAATTAAAAGAACTCGATTGGCAAACGATTCTATATCCACCTTATTCTCCTGACTTTGCTCTTTCCGACTATCATTCATTTAGATCGATACAGCATCATTTATCGGGAAATCATAAATATACAAGAGGTGATATGAGGAACCGAAAAATATTTTATATCAAAACTCGTTAAATTTTATTCTTCCGGAATAAAAAAATAAATAGGAAAACGTTGTATATTATACTGAAGGAAAATACATTGTATCGATAAAATTATTTAATAATGTTTTTTTTTTTAAACGAAGATAATCTAATTAAACTGCAAATATTTTAGGGCTATGAAAGTACTGGCGGCTCTATGGATCTTTTAGAGTTGATGGATCGTGCTGGACAAACTTCACTACAGTTGGCCGCAAGAGGAGGACGAAGGGCTGTAGTGGCTCTATTGCTGGCCAAAGGAGCTCGAGCCGACCGTGCTGATTCTGAAGGGTGGACTCCTCTTAGAGCTGCTGCATGGGGTGGTCATACAGAGGTAAAGTTTTATTTTAAGAAATTTAATGTTTAAAATCAAATTGTTTGATTTATGTGTAAAAAATATTTTTTAATGAATTAAATTCTATTTATAACTATTAGAAATTATATAATATTGATATAGCACTTAATATATTAACACTTTGTATGCGGGCATGTTTTATCAAAGCTAGTACGTGTAGCGGGCATATACACAAATTTTCGCAAAATTTGAAATCGTCATAAATCATTCAATTTTAACCCAAATTTGAAAATTTTTTCACAAATGCTCATTAGAAGAATTAATCAATAATATTTGAGTAACATTTACATATGATATTATTTTCAGGTCATGAAAAAAATATGTGAATTTGACCAAAAAAAAAAATTTTTTCAGACAGAGGTATATTACAAATGAGTACTAAATATATTTATATTGTGATCCATAAAATGGTTAGGGACACGCACATGATGATATTAGGGTGATTCTTCCCCATCCGGATGTGGTGAAAATAAAATTTGTTATGAAGTAATGATATTGGTGTTAAATACACATATTCCATGACCGATAAGATTATTTGTAACACTTTTCACTCTTTCGGTATATCACTTTCATTTAGGGGGTGAGGGTGGGTATTTTATAGAAAAATTACAAACTTTTAAAACTTACCAAATCTCTTCTCACCAAAGGTTCTTCCAATATACAATAGTTTTTAGAAACAGTTTATTTAACACATACACCTCAATATCTCAAACGTGAATGGTAACTTGAAAAACACTCCCCTTTGTGTAAGGGTACCTTGCAGAATGCACACATGTATCTCGTATCGCCGCGTTTTTTATGGGCACTACACACACGACACTTTCGGGTTGGATATTTAACTTTCGAACTTGAAATAATCGGTTCTAGTTTATGTATACTAAAATCATTCGATAGTCTATAAGGGTGGTCACGTCTTCTTATAGCTCGAGTGGGTGTGGATGTTGACGGTTGAGAGTCGGTGATCTGGGCATGTGCACCTGCCATTTGAGATGGTCGTGTATTTTCTAATGCCCAATTCCTTCCAACTTGGTATAAAAATTGTTTATATTTTGTTTTGTTGGATGGATGTGTCTTGTAGACACGAAATGCATTGAATAATGCACAGTTCAATATGTACATTACCACTCGTTTGGTCCACTTCACAGTTTTTCGCATGATATTATAATATGATATATATTGATCTGCTCGGTCCACCCCCTTCATATATTTATTATATTCTATGACACAGGTAGGTTTCATTATAGGTGATCCAGTTTGCCAGTGTACTCTACCTGTGTCAGCTATATCTGCAGAATGTATATTTGAAATCATCCGTACATAGCGCTTTGATTTCCAAATAAGTAGCAAAGTTCCGTGTCTATTTCTTCTGAAAATTGTTTGGTTTTGTTGGAGGCTAGCGTTTTTCAGGACCAATGGTAATCCCCTATTCACACGAATTGTTCCACAAACACGGATTTTGTTGTGAAGTAATCTTTCGGTGGTTACTACGCTGTTATAGAAGTTGTCCATAAAGACGTGGTGCCACTTTCCGAAATGTGGTTGAAGGGCCGTTTCTATTGTTTCCAGCAACGGAATGTGTTCTGCAGAGTAGATATGGAGGTTGCAAATGTATCCCGAGGTAGATTCGCATACCATCCGTACAAGTATTCCGTATTTTTTAATTTTTGCTGGATTATAAACTCGGAAAGACAATCTACCCCTCCAAGGAATTATACTCTCATCCAAAGATAGCTGTTGTGTCGGTTTATAAACGGATAAAAATTTAGGCTCGAAGTAGGCAAGGATTGGTTTGATTTTAGATAATCTTCCGGCATCGGGCAAATTTTCGTTGTCGCTGAAATGCCATGCTTGCCAAATTTGTCGGAAGCGATCCCTGCTCATTACTTGGGAGAAAATTGGAGTAATACGTTCAGGATCAGTCGTCCAATAAATGTCTCGTGTGTCTTTCCTTACACTACCCATAATGAGAATTAGCCCGAGAAATTTTTTCATTTCACACAATGTGATATTTCTCCACTTCACTGTTTTTGTACTGGTTTGGAATTTATCTATGTTTTGGTCATGATAGCGGTTGGATTCGGTAACAAACATTGTAAATAAGTCTTCGCCAATAAATAATTCCACGTTGTTCATAATGTCTGTAAAATCGGTTGGTAAAACTTTCACTCCTGGATGACCGGTAAATTGTTCTACAACAGGAGGGTTGTCAATTTCTGACCACTCTGGAACCACTATATTTGCTTCAACTTCCGGATCACTTTGTTCATTTTCATCTTCACTAGACAATCGGTAAATTCTAGGGCGAGTTCTCACAGGAAACATGTCACTATCATTCGAACTTTCATCGTACGAAATATCACTGTCAGCAATGTTGTCATCAACTGAATAGTCTGAATCAGAGTCTGCTAGTATTTCATCAATATATCTACTGGAATTTTCTTCGTTGGAACTCATGGTGTACAAAAAAAATACTTTGTTAACAACTCGAGACAAAAGGACACCGCGATTTACACGTAAACCTAACTGGAATGCACCCAAATCGGAACTAATTCAGTCTGACGATTCGGTTAGCCGATTTCGATTCGTCAAGTGTTTTTTTGTCCTGCATATGTAGATGAGTTATGTCGTTTAGTGACAAATCGACTGCAGATGTGGATTTTGACACTCATACGCGTCAAAAACTGTTTCCGTCGTATTTATTGCATATATGCCTGGGACACGAATTCGTCGAAAAAAATAAAACCGGGAAATAATATTTTTAAAAGATTTCATAGATGACAGCGTAGCATATGGCCTATCGACTTAAAAAAAGTGGACGAAGATCACTGTTACCCGCGTTTGCGCATGGAATTCTACATACTGAGATTCTAGTCCCCCGCGTTCAGCGATCGGCGCTCCCAGGACTAGAATCACTGCTTCCCGCATGCAATGTGTTAATATTTTTTAAACTAGATTTCCGAATGATTTGAAAATTACTATTATTAAATTATTAGTCGAAAGGGTTTTTAAGACAAAGAAAGGCTGAAGAACCCCGTTATATCATTATAATATTCGAATTGTATTTTTTAGGTGGTAGAATTATTATTAAATCATGGATGTGAAGTGGATTGCGTAGACAGTGACCATCGCACAGCTTTGAGGTTTGTAAATTGTTTTATATAGAATATAAGTTCTGGGGTCCGTTGGTCTGCAAACTTATAAAAAATGGTTACAAACAGTTGCACTAGACCAGCGGTTCTTAAGCTTATGTAGTAGCAGACCCCCTCTTAGGCAAAAGTTTTTTCGTGGACCCCCTTTTCAGTAAATATTTTTAAGTTAAATCTTGTCAATACTTTTAAACAAAATTACATTCATAATTCTAGAAAAAATAATGTGATATTAAAGTGATGCTATATTTTTTAAATTTTGGCAATTTTAATTGATGAATTTAATAAATTATACAAACCTATAGTTATTAGCTTAATAAATTAATATCATATTTTATTTTAGGGCAGCTGCATGGTCTGGTCATGAAGAAATTGTACGTTTATTACTTGCGCATGGTGCTGATGTAAATAAAACTGATTTAGAAGGACGCACAGCATTGATAGCTGCTGCCTATATGGGACATACGGAAATTGTAAATCATTTACTTGATCATGGGGCCGATATAGATCATGCAGATTCTGATGGTATAATATATTAAAAATTTATTTAGATTTAATTTTGATTTGTAATTATACTGAGTCGTCTAAAATTAAATAATATTATCAAGATGTAAATAAATTATTTTGTAGGTCGAACTGCTTTGGCAGTTGCAGCATTATGCTCGGCTGGTGGGGGAGCAAGTCGAGGGGGGTGTGTTCAACTCTTATTAGAGCGAGGCGCTGCACCAGCACGGCCAGATAAAGATGGCATGACTCCGCTTTTGGTTGCTGCGTTTGAAGGCCACAAGTTAGTTCATTTGCAATTCCTATAATGAGTAAATAACATAATATTATTGTCTGTTGTATATCTATCTGAATTGTAAATATTTATATTTTTAGGGAAGTAATTGAGTTATTATTGGAGGCCGATGCTGATCCTGAGGTTGCTGATAAAGCAGGGCGCACTCCACTATGGGCCGCTGCCACTGCTGGTCATGCGTCAGCTGTGCGGGCTTTACTCTTCTGGGGCTGTTGCGTAGATACTATTGATCAAGATGGTCGAACGGTGCTTAGTGTGGCAGCTGCGCAAGGTATACATTCAAAAATATTTTTAATTAATGCAAAATATATTTATTGATGAATGATTAAATTATTAATAAATATATTTTGTTTTATTATTAGGAAGTTTTGAAGTAGTGCGGCAGTTGGTAGATCGAGGATTGGATGAACATCACAGAGACAATGCTGGTTGGACTCCTCTTCATTATGCCGCATTCGAAGGTTGATATATTGATAAATATTGAAGGCTAGATACTTCTTAAATATGTAATATTATTTTAATAAGTTATCTTTAATAGATAAGATTTTAACTAGTTGTAAATTCAAAAACAATCAAAACCTAAGAGATTTTTTTGTTGATATTTATTGTATAATTTAGGTCATTTGGAAGTTTGTGAAGTTTTATTGGAAGCAGGAGCTAAAGTTGATGAAACTGATAATGACGGAAAAGGACCATTGATGCTTGCTGCTCAAGAAGGACACTGCAGGTATATTATGTTACATGATTAATACATCTGCGTAATAAAATATGTGAATAGTTTGTACATTTTGTATTATTTTTAGGTTGTTAGAATTTTTAATTGACGAATGGGCTGCACCTGTTGATCAACATGCTCACGATGGAAAAACTGCTCTAAGGTTAGTTGTATAAATGTATTAATAATTGGATCTCGCTTATAACTGATGATGATCATGATTATTTTAAAATCATAAGTAAAAATAAAAGAGTATCTTAATTATCATTCTGTTCGCTCGGGCGAACCAACAACTCGAAACTACAGTCAACTGCTCCCGCTTATTTAATGAGTTCTTTACAGCTAACTTAAAATAATTTAAAACCCAATAGAACACTTTAAATCTTTGTAGCCATATAATACATTGTGTCATACGTTAGGCCAAACCTAAATAAACACTGTTGTCACTGAATTTACCACATCGATCCGAGTGGTGCCCGAGAGGCACCGCTTGAGTGCAAAGGGTTAATATAGAACTTGGACGATTTTAAGAGTACCATGTTAACGGATGAATATTATTAATTTTTTTATAAGCTTAAGGTATTATGTTATGATAACCTTAGTTTTTTGGTTCGGTTTTTGTATTTCAAATTGAATTTAATTATTTTTTTCTTTTTTCAATAGAGTTGCTTCCTTGGAAGGACACTATGAGGCTGTTAGAACATTAATTGAACGTGGGGCCGATGTAGATGCACTCGATGCAGATCAACGTAGTACATTGTATATTCTTGCTCTAGATAATAGAGTTTCAATGGCACATTTTTTGATACAAAAGGCTGGTGCAGATGTAGAAACAAGGGATAGTGAGGTAAGCATTGTATTAAAATACAATACTCGGAACTCCTTCTAATTTAAAATTGTTATTGTTCATGTAAAAATGTGCAAGTATATTATAATAACATTCTGAATTACATTTTTTTGCATGAGCTTGAAATAACTTACTAAATTATATACTTATTTCAGGGGAGAACGCCTTTACACGTATCTGCCTGGCAGGGACATTATGAAATGGTCAATTTACTTCTAACCGGTGGTAATTTAAATCAATTTTTTTATGATAAGATTGTGGATACGAAATATATGCAAATTCAATAAAATTTAAATATATTTAATGAAGTAACATTATTATAGTTTGAAAAAAATATATATAATACAGTTTTTTTTATTATAGGAAGTTCTTGTATCGATGCTAGGGATGCTGAAAGACGAACTCCTCTTCATTCTGCTAGTTGGAGAGGTCAAGCAGCGGTAGTACGCTTACTATTGTCTAAAGGAGCAGATCCAAATGCCCAGTGTGATCAAGGAGCAACTCCACTTGGTATGTTAATGATTATTATTAATTCCTCAAAGAGGTAAGACACAGAGTTGTGTCTGAATTCTTGCACGTTGAGCTCGGGGACAGACATAGACGGAGAGTATCTTGCATATTGAATTTGGAGATAAACAGAGACAGAGAGAGTATCTTGCAGGTTGGAGATTTTGAATGGGTGACAGAGACGGGAAGAGTATGATTATATAGATTGTTAACCCAAATTTATCGACTAATAATGATGTTTGAATGATGTAATGAATTGATTTCAAGTGTATTGTTTATTTTTATGCAAAGAAATTATCGAATATTGTGTGCTATGGATAGTTCTGAGAGATAAGAGGATTTGTACGGATGATACGTGGCGGATATACAAATATAGCATTTAAGTTTATGATGATTTTAAATTAGCTCACTACTCAAAGGTTTAAAACTATTATTATTATCGAAATAGTTTATTGTCAATAAGAAACATTTCATAGAAAATTATTTTGAATTGCAGGAATAGCCTCCCAAGAAGGACACGAAGAATGCGTTTTGTGGTTATTACAACACGGAGCAAATCCAAAACACTCGGATCATTGTGGTAAGATGTTGTCTATGTTTATTAAATCCCTAATTTAAATTAAATAATACACTGTTATATCATTTTATTAATAAAAATTAGAAGTTGAAAATTTGGTAGTTCGTAATAATTTATAGTTGAAATATAGATACGGATGTTTTAAATATTATTTTTTCTAACAGGTCGAACACCAGCCAAAGTAGCATTACGCGCAGGACACTTGCATGTGTGTCGTTTATTAGAACGATGGGGAGCTGCACCTCCGCATCAGTCTTTACAACCTGACATTAGCACCAATACTAGTGGTTTGTTTTAATTTCACTAAATATGGGATTTACTTTTATTAAAACTAATATTATATTTCATATTTTGCAAATCCATTTTTTATTTGTTTGATTAATATATAAAACTATTTATTTTCGTAGGCTCAACGGCAGAAACAAAAGCATGTTCCGTATCATTAATAAATGCAAGACTCTCTCCTTTACCAATAGCTGGCAGTATTCAAGCAAAAGATTGTAAGTTGTATTAAAAGGAAACCCTTCCAATTAACTCCTGTTTTTACTTCATCTAATAAAATTATTTGTTCCATTGAATAATTAATATATTTTTTTAATCTTCAGGTTCTCCAGATTCTAAACGACGCAGTGTCCATAGCTCAAACTCTACGAAGAGTAGTTCAAATTTAACATCTTCAACTGTAAGTTCACATCAAGAAGTTATGCCTCCTGCGCCACCACCTCATGCTCGTTTGCCGTGTCCACCAGAGCCTGTTAAAGATGCAAATTTACCTGTTGTGAGCTTATTTTATTACTGAATATTTTTCATTTCTTATTAAATTAGCTCTTGAATATTAATGTGTTACTTTCGATTTCTTTTACAGAATCGTGGAAATCTTGCTTTATCGTTTGCTCAACAAGTCGTGAGATGTGGCAGAAGAACTGGGCGGGATCAATCTGGGCACGTACCTGGAGTAGTTTCTCCTTTGTACGCTACGCCTCCACACAGTCCTTTGAGCGATATATGTAGTCCGACACAACCTCAACAACCTGGACCAGCGTCCGGCTTTGGTACATTTTTAACAATAGTAATGTGCAAAGTAGATATTGAATAATTACTGAATTATATATTTTTTTATTTTCTACTTCAGATCGTCATTTTTGTCGAGATACACATATGAGAATAATTCTCGGTCGAGAGAATAAACACGCCTCTCCTACAATCGCTGAAAGAGAGAGGTACGTCTTTTGAATGTTGAATTGATTTTCGTTGAAATATTAGATGTGTGGTTAATTAGATATTTGAAATTTGTAACTGAACACTTGATAAATTTTGATTTTAATATGAAATAAGTTTGGATTTTATAAAATCTAGTTTATTATATCATGATTTTTTTAGTGCAATTTAAGATTGATATCTAACATTGCAAGAGAATAAACCTCTGAATCTGGATAGAAAATGCAATATAAATATTTAGTAAGTTTAAAAAATGGACAGACAGTATCGGTTAAATTCATCATTTTCGCCGAAGCCCCTCAATTCAATGAAAATATGATTATCTATTTAAGTAGTAATTTATTTTCATACATGTTTTTTTAAGACGTAGACTTAAGTTTTTTGAGACAATATTAATAGTTCCTTTGATGTCTACCATATATTTTATTTTGATTGGATTTCATTTATGATATCTATTCGAAAATTGATTTTACCTTGTTTTAAACCATGAGCTTAGGACGTGCATGTTAAGTCTTATTGAATTTCCATATTATAGGACAGTAGTCTTTGCTTTATAGATTATAATAAATGCAAATTGACATATGACACCATTTTTCATTAATGACAACATTAAGTATTATAAGGTAATTTTAAGTGTTACTTAAAAATTAACAGCCTTAATTAATAAATAAATCCACTAAGATTATGTATTTTCAAAGTGAATATAAAATAGCAATAATTTTAAAGGCGAGCTTAATTATTTGTTACAGACTATTTTTTTGAATGTTAACATTAATAGGTAATAAATCTGTTTTAATTTGTTAATTTTATTTGAGCCTGAGTTATTGATAGCTGTATATAAATATACATGTTCATGTTATGTGGACATCGAATTTGAAGTCAATTATGTAGAAAATTAGGTGAAACGAATGAGATTCAGTTTTTAAGTAAAATATGTGTTAGAAAATAATCACCATATTGGCTTGACTCCTGTTTTTTTAATTTATTTTTTGAGAAATATCTAATCAAATTCAATTATTTAAATTACTATTTCTTTTGGTTTTTGAAAAAATACATGTTTTTATTTATATTTCCAAGAATCATTAAAATATTACACGATGGAGAAAACTTTTGAGCCAATGTTTTTTTACCATGAGCAAAGAAAATCTCAAACTATATTTGTTGTTGAGTCTGCTCATTAAAAATATTTTGAAAAAGAGATAATTATGAGTATTACTGTCTCTTATCACCTACAAGAGCAAGTACCGCATTTTTTATATTCATGTTTTGAATAAACTCTGTCATATAATCGGACCGATGCTGTATATTTATTATTTTGTATCAGTATTTAATTATGTTTTAAAATAGAGTGAGAAAACTAGGATTTATAATATAAATAAGAATGAAGTGCAGAAGGTCCATATAAAATCTCAAAGAAAGACATGAAGCTAGTTTATTTTATTTGGGTATTATACTATATAATTGGCAATTAATTACATTTATTGACATATAGATTTGGTTTTTTTAAATAATTTTTTCCAAAATATATACGTTATTCAATTCGTTTTATTTTTAATTTCATAAGAATATATTCAGTGACATTGTGCAAAATTCATTTCATTTTGACTTTGTTTTTCTTTTCTCACACGTGCACTCTTCTTCACCCCTTTCTTCTCATTTTGCTGATGGGGATCGATAAAAGACAGCAGACGAGCATTGTTGCTCTGGGTAACACAGCTGGCGCCGCTCGCCTCTCTTGTCGAAAACTCGTTGGCTCAATTGGCAAGATAGCTAGAAGGAAAAAAACCACGTCTCCAATTGTGTGAGTAGAGCATTTTATAAAGCTTTGCTTTGGTATAGCATTGTTGCAAAATAATATAAACTGATTTTTATAATTTAATGAATGCATCAATGAAAAAAATGTCAATATGTGCTAGTAAATATTTTATTCATTTATTAATTAATGAAACACTAATATATATCATTTCTGTAATAAATTCATTATCACTAATGGTATGCATATTATGTAAATAATTGTGATGAAAAATGTGAACTCATAAATGTAATTATGTATATAGTATATATAAATATTAATTTGCTAGATGGATATTCGTTATGTGAAATCTCGCTTATTTTATACTGTAATTTTTTTTAATTAATGAGAACTATATACACTCGAGTCATGTATAACACGCTTTACGTAACACGGTTTGAGGGGAAAAAAATATACATAATTTAAAAGTATTATTGATATTGGACAATGCACTAAGATATATGCACGATTTAAAACATCCTAATGTTGAAATATTATTTTTAACGCCAAATACTACGATTATAATCCAACCCTTAGACCAAGGCATAATTAAAAATATTAGGATCCCAAGTCTGGAAAAAACATTCTATTCGAAATTGCATCGATATTGTTTCAGCATCCGCCAAAGAAATAAATCAATCTACTTAAAATTCTTGACGGAAAAAGCTGTGGCCAGAAGTAGTCTCTAGAGAAAATGTTTTATCATCAATAGAAGATGAATACCAAATGACAATAAATATTTGCCGTGATATTGGTGGATAAGGTTTCAATGACATGAATATTCATGACATCCAAGAAATATTGAAGGATTGTACATTGAACAAAGAAGAACTAGTTGAAATATTAAATAAATCTACCACAAATACTGACTCAGAAAGCAGTTGCAGTGATAATAGCATTAATAGATGTCTGTAGTCAAATTAAAAGGACTAGGATCACAGTGACGCGCCGAGGACTGTAATCCTCGTCTCCTGCATACAATGTGTTAAATTAGATTTTTTTTTTAAATAGAAATTATCCTATAACGGAAAGAAGTTGGAACAGATTTTGGAACCTTAAAATGAAATATGTAAAGATTTATACTCTAAAAGCAGACAATCGCTTACTACCGAATTTCTGAAGGCTAGAAATACTCCAGAGTTCTCTGATGATGAAAAACTCACAACAGATCTCGAAAAATAATAAAACATAAAAGTGGTAGCGATGATGAATTAATGCTATATTACGTAAATGTGTGTGTTTATTTAAAAATATGATGTACACACTTATAAAAACTATTGTAACGTGGAGAGAAAACGGGTTGGAAAATCATCAACAATACGGATGATCGAACGTTTTAGAAGCGTGGCACATAATCCTTCCATAAAGATCACTACAAGAGAAGAGGAGCATTAAGCCGAGTATAAAAGAAGCGCAGGTTCACTATGCACATCACTTTCGGTTCAGATTCGGTTCAGCTCCGATCAGATCTCTCCAGCTCCGAGCTTCAAGTTTCGACATCCACGTTTCGCAGCCGCAGCCTGTCCGAAGTGGGGACAATAAAGATGTTAAATGTAAGACATCGTCATTGAAGTTCGACTTGAGAACCACCGTCTTCCATTCCTCCATCTTGCCGACGTTACGAGTGATGTAGCAGTCGTGGGTTGTCAGAAAGCGTTGAAGATACTGTCACACACGCCAGAGGGGCTAAAGAAGAAGAGAGAGCGACCGGCCCGCGATGAAAATAACAGGGCCTCGATATTCGGCTGAGAGCATCGCCCATGTTACGCTATCTTTTATATATTTTGTATGAACTTATATAACATTGTATAACACGGATTTGTATTATACAACGTTTTTGTGGAACCATATAACCAAAAGGTCGCATTTGGCAGACCATAATTTGCTGACTCCTTTTAAATTTAGACGAAGTCGGTAGGTATACCTGCCGGAATCGGCTTTTATCGAAGTAAAAATTTCCAACGATTGGACGTACTACCTTTAGATCTTGCAGATTTTTATATGTAAATCTATATCATTTTAATTTTCTATCACTTCTTATGTGTACTTGTTTATAATTAATCCACTGCAATTTTTTACAATTTTATTTTGACTTTGAAAATATGTAACATGGTAAACATTATATTTGTATTCTACAGATTAATGGCTGAAAATATTGTATTTATATACATTATGATGTATTATCAATCTTCTTCAGTCAAAATGATTTTGACACTGTTCCCTTGATATTCATGTTTAGTAATTTTCTCAAAACAATCAGACATCATCATTCAGCACTTCCCTCGAAACGAGCTACTTGTCTGTCCATTTTATAGGATTTACACTGTTTATAACATCGATTCCCACTTACCTTGACATTTTTATCTGTCAAAAAATATTCAATTAATTTTAAGAATAAGCTTCCACTTGGGAAAGCTTAAACATTCATGGAAATGTGATTACAAACTGAAAACCATGACTTACACATGTAAATAGAGTAATTGTATAAAAACATAGGGGGCTGGTAACAGTTTTGTTAAGAGTGTTTATTAAATTTAATTTTTTAATTACAATTTTTACAAATGATGTATATATTTTCTACTTTAAATTCGCTTTATTCGTGTAAATAAAATTTATTGTATGTGTTTATTTTCATTTAGTTCTGGCAAAACAAAAAGGAATGGAATTGTAACCAATCCGGCAATGAGACTAGTCGCTAATGTAAGAAATGGACTTGGTAAGTTTGCTTTTGAATACTAATATTTTTTTATTTGGGTTGTATGAATAGCAAATATAAATTAATAATGATCGTTGATTCGTGTTTATAGATACAGCAGCAGCTAATCTTAGGCGAACTGGAGTAGCGTTGGCTGCATCGGCAAGTTCAAATAATCCGGCTGTGAAAACAAATGCTTTTCAATGGAAAAGAGAAACTCCTCTGTGAGAGTTTAATACGAACGATTTGTTGCAATAATCGATTGAAAGTCACAAATAAATCTGTTATAATCTTGATTTAAAATATATATGACCATTATAAATATGAATTTATTTTCATAATGAAAGTCTCCTTAACAACTGATTAATATTGTACGTTCTTTAAGCAGAACTAATATAAAGACAAAAAGTTGTACTCGATTAATTCCTCCCTAAACATTATTTATTGTCTATTGTTGGTTATTGTATAATGCCAGCTAAAGGGAAATGGGTTAACTTTAAGCTCTATTATGAATAAAGATATTTTTAAAAAGTCCTAGTCAGCTTCTAAAATTATACTCATTATTGGTTTAATACTTTTTTAAAAACCAGATTATTTGTTTGTTTTTTTTATTTTTAATCTCAGAAACCTTTTTACTATTTTAATGATAGAAATGTGAGCTGAAATCAGTCTAATAATTATGACATTATTAGGCGATTTGCAAAAAATTGATTGTAAATTGTGTACACTCTCAAAAATATTATGATAAATATTATTAGCTTATAGATCTTGGAAATAGTATATATACATATTTAAAAAGAGATCTTACTGTGCTATCATTATTTTTAATTTAGTAAGCAAGACTTTAATCATCATTTTATAATGCAGGTATTCTTTGATAACTTCTATTTGAATTAACGGTGTTAATTAAAACCGACAAAGTGTTGTCATTGTTTGCATATATTTTGACTTTTTGCTTTAGAAGCTATTAATTTTCAGATGTAAAATTTGTTTTACAAATAAACATTTAGTTTTTTAAAATTTATTTTTGTACTAACATAAGAAAAAATGTATAACTATTATAAATTTTATTTATATTTAGAATCCATCAATCACTACATCGATGAATATATAATGTCCTCATGTTAAGAAAACAAATTATACAGTTTTCGTTTAAGTTTTAACCCTTTGCGCTGGCTATGTAGAGATAATTTTTTCGCCGTGTTCCATGCTTATTGGGCTCAGTAACTTTGATCGAAGGCAGAATCCGACCCCCCGCGGTCACAAGTGTTTGAGATATGACATCTTTATAGCCTTATAATACACCTCATAACATGATCCACAAAAGGCCAGGAGTAGAATCATGAAGCGATATATGTTAATGCCAAACCCAAATAAACATCATTATCGCTCAATTTACCCCATCGATCTGAGTGGTGCCCGAGAGTCACCGCTTGTGCGCAAAGGGTTAATAAACGACAACTTTTCGATTAAACATGTCGACTAAATCGGACATTATATATGCATCGTTCTAATGCATTGACAATATTGTCAATCTTACTTATAGATATTCTTCAAAACATTGATTTATTTGGACTTCGTTTTATATAAATGGCAATGAATTTGAGTGTTTTATAATGACAATTTCTTATGTAATACGGTCATACCCCACTATTTTGAATGTATAAAAATAAATTACCAACGAAAAGTTAAATATATTCCTCATTTAGCATCCAAAAGCTTTAAGGTTTCTTCTGAAATATATATATTTTTTTGCTTAAATGTAATAAGCATAAAAAATTGGTTGATATTATAGTAAAAATTGAATGTAAACAAGCATCTGAAATTGATAACTTGAGATAAATAATAGAGTAGAGTAAGTAACATTACATTTTATTCAGCATTTAAAATATTTAAATAGGCTCTAATGAATGAATCGGAATATGATTATAACGATTATGAAATATTAATGTTGTCGACCTTAATAAATTTAAAATAAAGCGTTGAAATACAGGACACCATGACCGTACGCCATAAGATTGATTTTCAATTTATATTGATAAAAATATGTGTAAAAATATTATTTTATGACAAACTAGACTAAAAATGTGTTTATCAAATTTATAAGTTAGGTTGACATTTTATCACACGTTATAAGTTAAAAGGCTGCATATTTGATAAATTATGATAAACGTAGCGAAATCAAATATTAATTAAAAACAAAAAAAAAAAAACACTAACAATGTGATCTCTATTTTATTTAATATTTATTTTTACTTAAAATTAAACTACAGAAAGATATTTCTTATTGAATATCTGCGTATTCGATATTGGCTATTATTTTGTATTTTATGATAACGTACTGGTGAATATGCTTTTATAAAATTATTTTAATGGAATAAATAATATCTTTACACAGGCGCCATTCCATCGTGATATTTCATCCAATTTTTGTTAGAATGTACACTTTAAGATTTGGCATTGAATATATATATATATTAGGGTGGTCCTTATTTCTTAAAAACTATTTCCTTATAAAAACTATTTCAGGATTTTTTTCAATTTTTTAAAATAATATTTAGGGGTCGCTAGATCAAGGTTTGAATTTTAATTTAAAAAATCAAAACGCTGTATTGATGACTAACTTGTATATATTAATATAAAATATTTACTTGCATGCTTTTTCTTTTCGGGTAATCTTCTACACCTTTGATTTTTAGTGCATCTACCATATTTTGCTTATCTTTAACTGAAAGTTCGTCGTCAAAAAATGTAAAAGACACCAACTCCTCCGACAAGTACCATAAATGGCCCAGTATTGATTGGTCGATAAGCCAAATATTGGTTGTATTTCTAGTTAATAAACTTCTGCTACTGCTTGTGAACGCTATGATAAGTTGAAAGAAGTACGTATAATTGGGAAACAAAAATTCTTGCTGGGGTAGGACTCAATCTTAATCCACAGGAAGGGTTGACTGTAGTGAAGTAATGAGTCTTTCTTCTGAATCTTTGACTTATGATAGCGACCTCTAAAATATTTAAAATAAAACACGTATTCATTTTTTAGGGCAGAAAATCATATGATGACCACCCAATTTTTTAAAAGTCGAAAAATAAGGACCATCCTAATATATATTGTCTACTCTAGAATTCAATCTGTTGAATTAAGCGCCGAGTTTTCCTGACATTAATCAATATGTGAAGTATAATCTGTAAGTTAAATGTTTAGAATCAGTAATTTATGAATATATGACAATTATATCTTAACTCTAGAAGATGATCTGTTTATCGGGACCCATTGCTTAATTAATTTTTCTGATATAAAAACTATATATTAATTTTTAATTATGTATATTTACTTCCTTTAATTTTTATAGCCTTTGAATATCAATTTAATTTTATATTTTTTTTACCAAATATAGCTATTAAGTTCTTGTTATTTCGACATATTTATTACACAATCTTTAGATTAACGTGTATTCAAAAGTTTTTATACGTTTAGATTTAATGTTTTTGATTCGTTTGATTCACATGTTCAGATGAACTCAATCATGATCGAACTATTTCTCTCTATTTATTTTAATTTGTATAAATATGTATATTGACGGCCAAAATGTATCAGATTTAAAAAAAAAATGATACTCAATAAAAAATAGTGTAGTTTTACTTAAGTACTATGAAATGGAAATATGTAAATGTTTTTTTTCTTGTAATGTTGACGATCACTTCTATGATAGTGCATAATAAATTGATTGTCTAACTGCAAAAACGTCCTGAGAATCACCGTTTATCGTTTGAACATAGAAGCAATGGATCTCGGTGACGTAGAATGCAGGCGTCAATATAATAATAATAATGTAACTGCAAATAATGCATTATTTTTGCAACCTCACAAATTGTGCACTTTTTTTTTGATGACAGATTTTCATATTGTAATATTGTGAGCGCGTTGTTCACGAACAAAAGTGACCAAGTACTGATGAACTATATGAATGGTCAATCGCATTTTTTAATTATTTTGAAAAATTTGATTTTTATAAAAATATCTTCTCTGTCAATGAACCCACACCCGTCCAATTTATATCATGAAGTTTTATATTAAAATTGATAGCATCGGGGAGTTTTCATATCCTAAATTTTAAGTGACTTGATTATTTTGTTTATTTATATCAACGTAAATCATACTTTTAGTCGGATCATTAACACGTACCGTTGATTTCCTCATGAAATTATTTTAATTTTACAAAATAAATTTATGTCAATTCTTAGCAGACTGCCACCTGAATTAGAATATTTTATTAATAAAGTATGAAGCATTCCTCAAATGTATGCAAATGATACCTAATATGTACTAATATGCATTCTACAGTGTTTTAACTAATAATCCATTCAGTCCACATCCCACGTATATTTGGATTATATTTATTTTCTCGCATCAGCAGTTTAAATTTAAAATGCATATTTTAAACACAACGATTAATGATTCTAATTTATATGGGCTATTCTATTTATTCATGGTATGGAGTGTTGATATAATAATTTTCATTTATAGCCATTACAAAATTAAATTTCTAACGATTGCTGTTTTAAAACGGAAGATTTTTTCTCCCCCGTATATATTTGCCTTAATCTATATAAACGAAGTACATTCCTCTTGCACAAGATTTTTTAAAATCAAATTTACTATTGAAGTATTATAAACCCCGAGAAGAAGCCTTTACAATATCTGAATGAATAGTGTTTATTATATTTTCATATAGACGTAAAAGACAATGTATATTGTGATCGATGCAGTAAATATTGTGTTTGTAGTTACCAGCATCATAAGTAATATTTTGCAATAATGATAACTTATATGATGAAAAGTGAATATTTGAAATAAATATGTATTTAATTAATCATTCTTGTTTTATTATATACCTTCTTGTTTATCGTGTTCGTCTGGATCTAGCAGCGCGTACTCGACGAACATGTTTGAGCAATGCGTACTCAAACAGTTTCCAATCTTGCTTCCAATTGCTCGTATGTTTCTGCTTGCTAATGTTTTATAACGACTATTACAAAGGCTGAGTCACGCGCCACCTAGATATGACTTTGAAGATGCGTCTACAATTATGAACGCAATTAATTGGGTGCATAAACGATGCTTGTACTAAATCAAAAACGTTCGCTGACAAACGCATAACAACTCATCAAAGTTTAATCGCAAACGGATCAATGGTGTAGGAACGCATACGGAACAAACGAATAAACAAATATTCATTTTTATGAAATGCACAGCAAATATAATTTTTAGATACAGATTAAATATCTTATAATTGTGCGACGGCATTTTAGAACTGAATGCTATCTTATTGCTACACCTTATGTACATATTTATGTAGATAAAAGATGGATTAGTATAAGTTTTATAGAGGAGATTAGAATTTTAAAGATATAAAATTTGCTTTTATACAAAAAGCTAAGCTAGAAATCAATCATTAAATTAAATTTAAAAACCTGCAAAATCAATGTTAATAAAACAGATAAATTTTAATGCATCGGGATTGACTTGGCATTCCAGTATTTGGATCAAAAAAATAATATTTTAAATAATACTTAGGGGTCGCTCGACCAAGGTTTGATTTTTAATTAAAAAATCAAAACACTGTATTGATGACTAACTTGTATTTATTAAAATAAAACATATACTTGCAAAATAAATGTTTAAATTACAGATAAGGATACCCTTTTAATATTAAAATCAAATATATTCAGGATACAGGCGTTTTTTTGTATCGGGATATTTCTTTCTCTAATCTTTTACCAACAAAAACCAGCCAATCAAATCCATTAAGGCAACACCACGCTCAGCAATATCATTCAATACCCCGCGTAGAATGGACCATTTTCTTTGCAGCCTTAAAATCAGAGTCATCCTTCCAAGTTTTAACATTTTTATTCAAAAACTGTGATGCATCTGGAAGTATATGTAAAAATTGTAACGTCAATGAATATTTATCATAATTTGTCTTATAATAAAATTGCATCTTAATGTCAATACATTCACTAAAATCCAATAGTTTTATATAGAAGAAAAATTGTCTAATCCGTAGATGAAAATCATAGACGGCAGCAAGAATCGTTCTTCGTGTGTATTTATTTTAAAGTATTTCATCGCGTGTCCGTGGGGTTGAAAGTATTAAAAATGTGCAGGATTTTCCTTAACATCCTGACTTATATAGTGCTTATATAAAGCAGCGGTTGGCAACCTTTTTGGGCTCACGGATCACTAAATGGATTAAAATTCACAATTTTGACTGGACTTTTGCGTTAAAAATCATATATTTAAATTAATTTTTCATGAAATAACTATTAAATGCTTAAAAAATCTCCGAGCTGATTGTTCTACCCAACAAATCTTGATACTCAACCCTGATATTACAGAGTAAGAGTGCTTTGTTTATAATATCGGTAGATTCATCAAGTGGAATTGAACAAAACTATGAGTTTTTCACCATTTTTATTATTTGATTTTCAATCTTTAAAATTATAATAATGAAAGATTTCTCTGTGGAACATCAACATTTTGTCGCAGACCACTGGTGGTTCGTGGACCACACTTTACCACTGCTATAAAGGTAATTTATCAGTGAAAGATAATGTTAGCCAATTCGTGTGAGATTATATGGACTTCAGATATGTATGATAAGATAAGATAATTTCTTAGTAACTCATTCTGTCATCCATTTTGATTCAACAAAATTCTTTGTATTTCATATATTTTTCATCCTCGGTGTAGATTACAAGCTTTTGTCATTTTAGAAGAGCTGTTTCGTGAAGTAAGTTTGTACCATTCATTTTATACAATAATGTTTCATTTTTGCAGTATGTTTGTGTGCCTCTAATCAAAGATAATGTTTTGTTCTAATTTTATCATCGAAAATAACAGACAAATTTCATTGTACTATTGAACATTGAAATTATAGCATAATAATTTCCAGAATATTTACTTTAAAATTGCTTTCTTCATAAACTAAATTTACGTCTATGCCTCGCCCAATATATATCCTCCTTATCACGGATCAAGTTCTAGATGATTAATAACTATACATGACATTACAAATACGTATAAATTGCTATTTCAAAGCTAACATTTCTGAAATATATATTGAATGTTTAAGCTTTGAAAAATTATACGTTAGTAACATTTTTATAAAATGGCTTTTCGAATTTCTTTTTTTATGGATTTTTCAGAGTGTATATATGTTTTTAAAGATGTGATCACAAACCACATCACTTATAGACATAAACTGTACTATTTGCAACATAAAATTAATAGAAAAAATATTGGGATTTCATAGAATTCAATGGGAATAATACAAAAGATAACTTAAATGAGTGATTTACATATTGATTTACTGTGTCAGAATGTGTTAATTATACAAATACAAAATTATTATATTAAAATGTTTATGTTCTTGTATTAAGATTTTTACCTTATTCTAAATATAATAATTATACTTTGCAGTGAGATAATTATTGCACCCCGGCTTCACCATGGCTTGGAAGCTCTTATTCTTATTTTATTTCTTGATTATTGGTCTAAACTGTGATGATACCACAAGTAAGTTTATTTTATATATAATCTTTAATAAATTCTTATGATAAATTTAGATATTAAAATATTAATGAAAAATTAACGGCAGCGACTTTGTATTACTAGCATATATCTTTATTTTACACTACTATAAATAATTTTTAAGTATTAAAACTCAGGGCCGTAAAAAGGGTGTGGTAAAGCAGGCGCCCGCCACGGGCGCAAATGGACTTGGGGCGCAAAACGCAGAATACCGACCCAGTCGAGAGTTGCACATGACTTTTATTTTACCTGACCATTCTATTTTACATGAATCAACACTGATTGAATCTGTCCGTTTTTATAATACATACTAAATTGTCTAATCCCTCTTTTATTCGTTATCGTTCAAATATTGGGTCGACTCAGCCGGCGTCCGATCACGAGGCGCTCATTCGTCATGTCAGCGGTCCGAAAAGCGGACTGATTGGACACACAGACCTTGTGGCTACTCCGTCTTCTTTTAGGGCTTTTTGTATGTTTTCTATGATCTTAATAACTATATATTTATTTATATTATTAATTTATGCTGCTATTTTAGCTAGTTTTAAGTTTTAAGTTTGAAAATTTGGCCAATTTTTCCCCTGAGCTCTGACGTAAGTAGCCACCCGAATGAGAATTAGCGTGTCCTTTTGGACATGGATATTAAATTTAGATTTTGCACCTTGTGCACTTTTATTGAGCAGGCTGGCATGCTCCCGAATAGCGGGACCAATAAACAGCTCGGGTCAGTGGAGGGTCCCTATGTCCCTTTGTCGATTCGATCCTTATTGCTATGAATCATCGCCAAATACTCGATTGAAACATACTCACGACGTTGTGTTTGTTCCATTGTGAGCAAACGCGGTACCCACCTTGCGCACAGCTTTCTCATGTCCAATTTTCTAGCCAATATGCGATATACAACACTTTAATTCTTTTTCAATCGTCATCTATACGTTAGATCGGATATTATTTTAAAGCATACTTTCTAATACTATTTAATATATTGCATTTTTAGTAGTATTATTTAACTTTTTAAAAGAAATTGGGGTGGGGGGTGCAAGTTAGATACTTGCCACGGGCACTTCATACCTTTGTTACGGCTCTGTTAAAACTCAAATTAAAATATATATAATAATGTATCTGTTAAGGTCTTAGGGAAGACTATCAATTTATCTTTTTTTCAATCAACAAATCATTTCCTATCAATGTTACTTTATAATCCAATAGTAATTTGTTTGAGCATTTTATTGTGCTTAACGTTGAAACCAGAAAGAACTTATCAGATATGAATAAGTACTGAAATTCATATCCGTTTATCTTTGATCTTTTAGAAGAATCAAACACAACTAAAACTGAGATACCAACTGATGTAGTTTGTGATAATTGTGAATGTATAAAAACCACCATTGACTGCAAGGAAAAGGGCCTGGAAAAATTTTTCACAACCGCAGATTGGGCAGGTAAAAATAAAATAATATGCTTAAAAATAAATAGACGCACTGTTTGCATCATATAAATGTTTTTTTTAAAATATATTTCAGGAGTCAAAAGTATGTCTCCAAGAGTAGTAACTTTAAGCTACAACAAATTTAATGAAATAACTCCATTCATTGAATTGCCGATACGATCATTGGATTTATCTCATTGCCAAATTAACAAGATTCAAATAGGGAGTTTCAAATTTCTTCAAAATATGACGGTGCTCGACTTGAGCTTCAACAATCTATCGACGGAAACTCTCATTCCTGATATATTTTTGGTTAGCCGAGTGATTGTATATTTAAAATGAATAATATGATTAAGCGAAATGAATACAATATTTCATTGGATTTTTAACATTTCAGGGTAAATATATGCCTGAAGAGTACACGCCTCTGAGATCAATGCGGATACTAAATCTTTCAAACAACAATCTGCACTCTTTAAATCCAGATGTATTTGAACATTTACCGGAGCTTTCAGAATTGAGACTTAGTGGAAATCCTTTGGTTGTTATAGATCATCCTACGGTAATCGCTATATCTAGTATTCCACTTTTAAAGGTATGATTATTTTAATTATCTTACACAAATATTGGATTAGAAACAAGATAATATAAGATTATTAATTAATTTATAAATGTTTCATCTAAAAGGTTTTAGATTTGAGAGGCTGCCAACTAAAGTCTTTGCCAGAACATATATTTCATACTCCTAAATATTTGGAATGGCTCGACTTATCTGCTAATGAATTCAATAATGTTCCAGAAGAACTCGAAGAAGCAAAAGCTCTCAAATACCTTTCTTTATCAGAAAATCCAATTAAATACATAGAGAAGAATTCAAAAGTGCACACGTAAGTTCATGTTTTTAATTTTATTCCTTCATATTTTGTGATATCTTTTTAAAAAAATTATAAAATATATATCCATATATGTGTTTTTTCAATAAATTTTAGAGCTTTTCATCCATTGCCAAACTTAGAGGAATTCCATTTATGTAAAATGCCATATTTAACAGAAATCGGTGGCAATTCCATGTCAGGATTTGATAACCTTAAGATTGTATATATAAATTTTAATCCTGCGCTGAGTAAAATTAACGGAACAGCTTTTGAAACTGAAGGAGAGAATGGAGAAAAATATGGACCAATTATAAAAGAGGTGACTCAAGATAAATTTATTCGGTTATTGAACGTGTGCTTAAAATACTGTCTAGATTTTAATTCGGTATTATACAAAATACAAATGTAAAATAGCGTCGTCCACAATGTTTATGCAAAGGTGCCTTAATTTTATTTTCACAGCTCTATATAAACAAAAACAACTTATCAATGATAGAAAATAGTTTGATTGGTCGTTGGGATTTACTGGAAAAGATTGATATAAGACATAATCCGTTCCTTTGCGATTGTTCTACACAATGGATGGTCAGCACATTAGCTCCCATTGTCATTCACATTAGCGGTAATTTGACCTCAGATATCATGTAAATTTTTTTCATTAATTTCTTGTTGTATTTATATAAACGTATATTTCATAATTTTCATCGCTCTTTTTCAGATGTCATGAACCCATAGAAATGCGAGGAAAATCCATGATTCATCTGGAAGAAATCCATTCACATATGAGGTGCTCCGATCTATACAACAATCGGCCGGAAAAAGATGGAATTTTCTTGGTCGGAACGTTGATAGGTAATGATTTAACGCGATTATTGAAAGTCACGTTTTTAAGTGCTGTATTTAAATATATACTTGAATTCTTCTTATTTTCAGGCGTGTTAATCACAATACCAGTGCTATTAGGATTGATGCTTTTATATAAGAAGGGCTATATTAGTTTTTGCGGTTCGCAAGGACCGGCTGCTTTCTCAAGACAATTTTATAGAAGAGCAGATACAGACAACAATTTTTATTGAAACACGTTATAAAACTGTAATTTAATCATTCAAACATTGCTTTCATAATGATTTTAATCAACTATGAAATAAATATAATATTTTTTTAAACATTATGAAAGCGTTTAAATATAAATGTGAAATAAAAGCGTAAATATAATGATTTTGGAAAGGAAATCAATGTATATTAATACAAAAATCAAATTTTAAGAATAATGTTTTATTATGTAGATATGGATAAAGGCATAGTTTATAAATACATAGTGTCCATATTTAAATTTTGGTGATTGTAAATGAATACTTACAGATTAAGATGTATGCTAAGCATTTTAGTGTAAATATAATTAACAAAATATTACATATTTCGCAAAATTTTATCATCATAAAAGTTTATTCAGTGGTTAGCCCTTGCGAGTGCTAAGATGCGATATATCGTCGATTAAATAACGAGGACTGCAAACAATGATCGTCAGCGTATCGGCGCCTAAGCTTGTAGATCATCCTGCTTATACGTTAGCGCGATCAAACAAGAAAGAGAAAATATATCGTAGCTGCCAAAGGGCTAACCACTAAAAGTGTTTAAACACCATTCAAAAAATCAATAATTTTATTATCTTTTAACGCATTTAAATGGTGTTAAAAATCGATTTTTGACTTAAAAAAATCCAATAAATCGAGATGAGGCACGTTTAATATTCTTTCATAATACCAGTAGAAATTTCCACAATTGTAAGTTTAAAAAAATATATGTATATTTAATAATTTAGTTTTTTCATAGGTATATTTTATAGAAGTAATTTTATACAATTAAGTAGTAAAACAATGAAATAAAGACATTTTAATTGTTTCACATCTAAATTTATTTTAATTTTAAATGAGACGGTGCTTAAAATTATAAAAGTTTGTTGAATTTATCCGTAAGCATTTCACACTGTGTATCATTTTTCTATTATTGGAATATTTCCCAGCGATATCAGTTTCCAACCACAGGGGTATATCCCTTCTGAACATTCAATACAAATTATTTGCAGTTGGGGTGCGAACCAGACTAATAAATTTAACCTACATATGATACTGGGTGGGGTTTTGATCTCCAACGCTAGATAAAATCTAATAAATCATCATTTTCAGATGATGAAAGACAGCATTTTATGAAAAATAAGACACCTTAACAGTGCAATTTAATAAACATTATAGCTTGGTTAATTTTACAGGATTACTAAAACATAAATCTGATATTAATTTGAAGATGATATGTTGTTGAAAAGCTTTCATTCAAAAACTGTTGGCGAATGACGATGAATGAAGTGTTTTACTTCTGAGTTTAAAACTCGAAAGTATAAAAAAAAAATTGCCCGAAAGAAGTTCGGGCTCGATAAAATACGAACAAACTCTGTGCACGAGTTCAGGCAAAATATAAGTCCATATCAAGTGTAAATCACATTTGATTATATTAAGCATATATAATAAATTAGATTATAAAATAAACATTATCTTAAAGCAATGATTAGTGAAATAATTGCTGTTGTGCATTATTCATATTTTAAATAATTAAGTTTGTAATTAATCATAGCAAAATATACAGTTATCTAGTTGATTAATAGTTAAATACATTCGATATTTCGATTTAATCAAATTTAAATCATAAAGTCTTTGTTGGAATAAGTGCAGTACGTATTCGATATATTTGCATCACTAATAAAATTGGGACATTCAAAAACACCTTAATACAAGTCTCGCACTTTAGTAAATGCATAATTTCTTCCGTGCAATAAATGTAAATGTGGGAATGATTTGAGGCTTGTTCTAATGTGGCAACTTTAATTTTATTTCTATCTTTTATAAACATGTTTATTCATCATCTTAACATATACTAAATTCTATCAATATGTCAAGTCTGATAGAAAAATAAGTTATTTGAAGCAAGATGATCAAATTTATTATAGTTTTCTCGAGTTCTGAATCACCAAATCAGCTCCATGACTATTATTTAGTTGGTTTTGGCTGATTTTCAAAATTCTTTTCCATTGCATATATTAATTTGATAGAGGTGATAAATTTTTGAGGATCTGGTGTAACGAAGAAGGAAAAATAACTGGAAAATTGCAAAAATGAAAATTACCGGACTTACTACATTGTCCATCGAACCGTCTAACAGCCGAGATTAAAGAAACATGATTCGTTAGCGATAAAAAACAAACGCCTATATCATATCTTACCTACTTTGCGAAGCAGATATCACAGAGTGATTACGAAAGGGATTCCGATATGGTTTATTAAAAACATTAAGCCAGGAAGAAGAAAGATGCGGAGAGCGAGTGAATCAGTTGAGATTAGCTTTAGTTTAGATCTGTAGGAGTCTCGAGTTGAAGATTCACAGATCCAATTGAGTTTAGAGTCAGTCATCATCCAATATGAGACTTTCACGCCTCGTAACCACAGCCGATCCAAATGGGATCAAATAAACACGTGGAAAAGATCTCATCTTTAAAATCTGCCCTCTATTGAGTCCTCGTCGATGTCACAAATCACAAGACAACTAGGAAGAATTCATGAAAGCGTGAGAAAGCATATCAAAATTAATAAACCCATTTTGGAAACGATGTGATAGATCTTCAAATATAATCACAAATTGTTTATAGTTCATTGATTCCAATTTAAACAATATTAATTTTTAAATTACCGAAATGATATAGATTTTTATGAGATGTTTTGACTTTAAATATACCCTGTAATTCCAAATTTAGCTCACTGATACACAATACAATCATGCGTGGGGTTTATTAGTTATTAAATTGTACGTTACGTCATGTCAATTTATTTTTATTTAAGTTTAATTCACTAAATACAATAGCGTAGCTTAATATGGACTTAGGCCTTCCTTTGGTTTCTTGATATTCATATATAAAATGAATAAATGGTTGGTCCATCAAATTCATAGAACGGGTTTTAAGAATAGGTAGACTAAATAGGAAGATATACTCGAGTCAGTTGCCAAATGATCATAATGTTTTTAATATCGCCTTCATTTATAGACAGCTCAACCCGATTTATTAATTATCATTCATCATCTCATTAAAAACCAGATTAAATCCAGCATGAGATAAAAAGTTGTAGTTAAATATTTTGCAATTGGTTTTGGATAAAAATTGATGTTAAATTCTAATTAAAATTTGTACTTTGGGAATAAAAAATAGTAATCGTTACACTTTTACTTCTTTCAAGCAATAATCGGTGAATTTCTCAGTGGGTGCTCCCTCGTGTGATCGTTTCACATGAGCTTTTAGATCGTTAGTCTGCGTATAGGATTTTTTACAATGAATACATACAAAAGGACGAGCACGAGTGTGAGTCAATTGGTGACGTAATAAGGCATATCGGCGAGAAAACCGTCTTCCACATGCTTCGCACGCGTGCGATTTTTCCCCTGAATGCTTTTTTACATGTTCACGCAACGTCGAAGAATATGCGAATCGCTTTGGACAAAGTTCACATTGAAAAGGTTTATCCTAAAAACGAAAAAGCAAGATTAAAAAAACATACTTTCGATTGAAAACTACAGAGATTATTTACATGAATATTTTTAAAACCTTTCGATGTTTAGCTGATATGTGTCTTTCCATATTGCTTTGTTGAGAAAAGCCTTGACCACAAATGTTGCAAGTGAAAGGTTTGTCCCCTGTAAAGAATATATGCATATATTTGTTGTTATAACAGAATATATTTGATGTATGCGTTGATAACGTGAGCTTTTCTCGTATACTCACCAGAATGAGATCGCTTATGCATTGACAGACCATATTGATCGTGAAATGTATTTCCGCATACATCACACATATGATGTTTTGTCCTTTCAAATCTAAAAATTGAATATTTTATCTAGCAAAGCCGAGCCACAGATGCGTACTGCATTTAATAGTGAAAAAATGTGTATTGAATTTAAGGAGAAAAAGACTAGAGATGAATTTGGCAAAATTAATTGATATCTATAAAGCTTTTTAATGAGTCGATTAAATGGTTTTGTAATTTAAATGACAAGCTAAAATCTTACCCATTCAGTCGATGTTTGGTTTTCATGTGTTTTGTAAAAGAGTGTTTGTGGTTGAAAACATCAGCGCATATTGAACACTGGTGTCCTTTTTTTGATTCACTTTTGTTGCCTAAAATCTTATCTTTGTCTTTCAATTCATGTTTTTTAGGAAACTCAACCGAATTATCACTGTGAGAAACAAGGCTCAGAGAATTGTTCACATCGATGCATTTATCAACAGAAGTTTCGATAATTGGCTCGACATCATTATTAAGTACACCTATATTATAATTTTTGGAGCGCATATCTATAATGCCTATTATTTTTTGTTTGTTCAAAATGTTAGTTTTACTTTTTGCTGAGTTTTTAGTGCTTTTCGTTCGTTTTTGTTTCTCAGTTATGTTTTTGTTCTCTTCATTGACATCTTTACAAGTATCTCTCAATGGGGTAGTCGAGTGTTTTGATATGATATTACTGGCACATGTCGTAAGGATATCAGAGACATCAGCTTCCGAGTCCGTCAACGAGAAATCAGTTGGCGAATCATAGGGTTCTTAAAATAAATGTTATTTTTAAAATCATTATATGTAATAGTACTAAAACTAATAATTCATAGTATTGAAGATATCATTTAATTATATAATTTGACTGATTTTTACCGGTTGAGTTATGATCGGTGTCTTTCATGTCACTTTCTTGTGTATTGAAACTCTGACAATATGATTCATTTTGATTACATTTTGGTATCTGGATTTTTACATCTGAATACTCTAAAAAATTGAAAGATTAAACATTTATGCACAATTTTAATGCATAGTTTGGATGCCATAAATTGCTCACTAATTTCGGCGAGGTTGAAATTCCGTCTCATGTATGTGTCGTTCTGTTGTGCCTGTTTTCTAAGTAGAAATGCATCTTCAAGTCTTGTTGTACAAGAGATGCATAGCATTTTTGACATGGGATCATTTGGGCGCACCTGAAATAATGTAAATGTTGAAAACTCAATTCACTATATAATGATTATCCGGCATGCGTTGCAATGCCACGTCTCGCATAACAAACTGCGTATACAAACAATGCTTTTACTATGCCTATGTTATTCCCGAAAGTGTAAACAATAAGTTGACAAAATTTTATTGCAATCGGATGGACGGTATGGCAGCGCATTAAATACAGACAAACAAACGTTGATTTTTATATATTAGATTATGCTTATGTTACTCGCTTAATCCTTAGCAATAAGTGGACGAAGTTTTATCTCAATCTGATGAACGGTATGGCAGCGCATTACATACGAACAAACAGAGATTAATTTTTATATATTAGATTACACAATACACAGCGCAATCTTTTAGCTTACAATTTATCTTAAAACAAATGGCTAAAAGTAATGCATAAAATCAACATTTCCTAGGTGCTAAGAAGTTACACTCCTACTACCCGTCTACCTGCGAGTCTCACGCATTACTTCTTTTAGACTACATAATATTGTGTCGAAAAATTTCTACTTCCAGTTAATTAAACTTGGATATTTTTCTAGAAGATAACTTCTGGTTTAATTTATTCAATTGTTGATAAATTTTTCACAGTAATCATTTCACCTTGTTTGTGTGAATTATCTACTAGCATACATATGAGACACAAAGGAAGACCTTTTGAAATGTCAAGCTTAAGAGCTGGAACCAGTGTTTTATTGAGCGATAGCGATTATCTTATTGTAATCAATCCATTTATTTTCTTCAATAATGATTCAATACAAAAAAGACGTGTTACTATAACAAATATATCAACTATTTATTCTTGTTTCATTCCGTAATGAATTTGTTTGGAGTTTGCACTATTTGTATTAAGACGATTTCGTTAAATGTTTTTCGGACCTTCACGGATGTACATGCAAACAGTTTACATCGGTAGCGCTGGTCACCGTCCGAGTCGAATAAAGAAACACGTCCTTCTTCGCGCAGGCATATTCTACATAATACGTCTTTCATGCCGAATGACAGCTGTCATACGCTGCGATCTTGAATTCAATGTTGCCAGGCCGAAATAATAAATTCTAATAATTATAAAAAAAACCGGCAAATTTTATTTATTTCGAGTACAATTTTATATTATTAACTATGGTTTTGATATGAATCAATACATTTATAATATTCCAGCATAAGAAATATAATGTTTTTTCAAAATTGTTTTTTTTTTGCAGCAGTTTTTTTGTATAAATGTATTGTATATATATAATGTTTAAATAAAATTGAATTGTACTGCTTCTAGTGATGACGGAATGTTAGAGAGTAAAACAAATTCAATAAAGATCTTATATGGAGTTCTTAACATTTTTAAAATTGGTTTCAAAATAATGCATTTTAAAAAAATATAATAATGATTGTTCGTACTATTTATGTGTTTTAAAAAATAAATACGTTATTTTTTTATTGAAGTTTTAATCGTATGTGAATAAATTTAATTGTGCGATTGCAGCCTGAGATAATGGAGGGCGAAAAGGAAGCTTACTAGATAGCCGTCCAGTCGTCGGAGCGAACGTCGAGTGCCGGGTGGCAGGTCTCGAGTGACGTGTAGAGGTGTAGAAGTGTAGCAGTGTAGCGGTGCAGCGATGAGCGGGGGCGGCGGGCGGCGCGACAAGAAGGAGGAAGAGGAGGGCGGTGGGGGCTCCGGAGGCTCCGGAGTCGCCGGAGCGGACAAGGCGGCTGTGCTTCAGGAGGCGCGGCTGTTTAACGCCAGTCCGCTGGACCACCGGAGATGCGCTCTCGTGCTGACGAAATTATTGTTCCTTCTGAATCGCGGGGACACCCTCTCTCCGCGAGAGGCCACCGATGCATTCTTTGCCATCACTAAATTGTTCCAGTCTTCGGACGTGGCGCTGCGACGGCTCGTGTACCTCGGTATCAAAGAGCTTTCGTCGGTGGCCGAGGATGTAATAATCGTGACGTCGTCTCTGACGAAGGACATGACGGGTTCCGAAGATGGATATCGTGCGGCTGCCATCCGCGCTCTATGCAGCGTGACCGATGCATCGATGCTGCAAGCAGTCGAGCGGTATATGAAGCAGGCCATCGTTGACCGCAGTCCAGCCGTTAGTAGCGCAGCGTTAGTCTCCGCGCTTCATCTTGCATCGACCCCAGGACCCACCCAGCATCAGGCTAATGACCAAGTTCGCCGTTGGGCCAACGAAGCACAGGTATTATCTCACACTCATAAATTAAAACAGATATCAATTAATACCCAAGTCCGATTCTTACTTGAACCGTGCCACCAACTAAAGTCTCATAAAATTTCAATGCGCAAAATAGTTCTCTTATTGATCTAAAATTTACCTTAATTTAATATAATTTAAATTATAATACATAATGGAAATTTATCATATCGCATTTGTAATCTAACGGTAATAAAATCATATTTTTATTATCTCGTCATGTAGAGCTATAAGATTTTTAAATGATTATTATTTTTACATCTACAGGAGGCAATCAATTCAGATAATGTTATGGTCCAGTATCATGCCCTCGGAGTCCTATATCACATCCGTAGGTCTGATCGTCTTGCTGTTACTAAATTAGTTGCTAAGCTCACACGGATGTCCTTGAAATCTCCTTATGCAGTCTGTATGCTCATCCGGATAGTTTGCAAGTTGCTCGAGGAAGAAGATGCTAACGGTAATGTTATCAGATCGTGCATCTTCATTATGTCTTTTCGACTTCCACTGACCTGTTTCTCATTTCAGGCGGTTCTACCGACTCTCCTCTCTTTGAGTTTGTCGAATCGTGTCTTCGTCACAAATCTGAGATGGTCATCTATGAGGCAGCGCATGCAATTGTCAATCTGAAGCGAACGACGAGCCGCGAGCTTGCCCCTGCTGTGAGCGTTCTGCAGTTGTTCTGTGGTTCTCCGAAACCAACCTTGAGGTTTGCTGCTGTCAGGACTCTCAACAGGGTTGCAATGACTCATCCCGCAGTTGTGACTGCTTGTAATCTCGATCTTGAGAATTTGATATCAGATTCTAATAGGTCGATAGCCACACTTGCCATCACTACACTACTCAAGACAGGGGCTGAGAGTTCTGTTGATCGGTTGATGAAGCAAATTGCCACATTTGTCTCTGAGATATCAGATGAGTTCAAAATAGTGGTAGTTCAGGCAATCAGAGCGCTCTGTCTGAAGTTTCCACGGAAACATTCTGCACTGATGAGTTTTCTCTCGGGGATGTTGAGAGACGAAGGCGGTCTTGAATATAAGGCCTCAATTGCAGACACAATCATTGCAATCATAGAAGAGAACTCGGACGCTAAAGAGACGGGCCTCGCCCACCTCTGTGAATTCATTGAAGATTGTGAGCACACATCCCTTGCTGTAAGAATTCTTCACTTGCTAGGCAAAGAGGGTCCTAGAACCAAACAGCCCTCTCGATATATAAGATTTATATACAATCGTGTCATTTTAGAAAATGCTAACATAAGAGCAGCAGCAGTAGCTGCCATGTCTCAGTTTGGGGCAGCCTGTCCCGATCTGCTCCCGAACATAAGGGTGTTGCTTGCCAGATGTCAGATGGACTCGGACGACGAGGTCAGAGACAGAGCCACTTACTACAGTTCTATATTGGAAAGCGAAGACAGATCTTTGGTTAACAATTACATTGTGGAAATTCCTCAAATATCAATACCCGCCTTAGAGAGAGCACTCAAAGATCATGTCTCCAATGATCTAAATTCTCCGTTTGACATTAGAACAGTACCTGTTGCTGTACCGAAATCCTTCGCCGAGGAAGTGTCGCAACGGAACGGTCTCGAAGGAACGCTTATAACTTCTGCAAACTCGCCAAAACCCCGACAAGTCTCCAAAGAAGAAGCCTATGCGGAGAAGTTGAAGACAATACCGGGCATATCATTCTGTGGAGCACTCTTCAAAACATCCGAGCCTGTCGAATTGACCGAGTCCGAAACCGAATATACTGTGAGATGTATAAAGCATGTTTATCCGAACCACTTGATTCTGCAATTCGACTGTTTGAATACTATGAATGACCAATTATTGGAAGACGTACATGTTAGATTGGAACTTCCTCAGGGTTACAAGCTTCTCAGGGAAGTGTCATGTGAAAAGTTACCTTATAATCAGAAAGGAACAGTGTTTTCTATATTGCAATTTCCAGATGATCTGAGTTCATCTGCGGGTTCCTTTGGAGTCACTCTCAAGTTCATTGTGAAGGATTGCGATCCCACTACTGGCGTCCCGGATTCAGAAGAGGGCTATTCCGATGAATATATATTGGAAGATTTGGAAATAACTTTGAGCGATCAAGTTCAGCGCATCAAAAAAGTTAATTTCACAGCCGTATGGGAAAATTCGAACGCAGAGGGCTACGCAGAAGCAGAAGACACTTATGCGTTGACGACCGTCCCGACGTTGCAGGAAGCTGTCAAAAATATCATTCAATTTTTAGGTCTAATGGCAGCCGAAGGCACCGAACGAGTGGCCGACGGTGCCTCTGTCCACACACTATTGTGCGCCGGGTTCTTTAGAGGTGGATACGATGTTCTCGTCAGATCTAGACTTGTTCTCAGTGATGGCGTCACTATGCAACTGACGACGAGATCGCCAAACCCCGACGTAGCTGAACTCATAACATCCGCCATAGGATAAATATCAACTAGTCTAGAGAGAATACTTAAATTTAAACGATAGTTCTCAGTATCGCCTTTGGAAAGTGATTCATAAACATTGTTTAAATAAGAGTTACACACAAGTAATGGTTTTGTAAGTCCTCTGCGATAGCTATGAGCGAATATTGAAATATTTTTGTTGTATTGTTCGCGAAGAGAAAACTGTGAGAATATGCAAAATTTAATTATGTACATGTATTTTTTAAAAATCCAATAGAAGATCTACGAATGTGTTATAATTTATATAAGATAATTTACATTTTTAATTTATGATCAGTTTTAGACCAGACATAAGGGTTTTAAATCATTTATTTAACAGTTATTCGCTAGTTTCTATTTTTATTTTTATTTCAAACGACTATGGCAATTAAGATTACGGTTATAATTATCAACATATAGTATTTAATGGACCTAATTTTTGCCATAACAGACTTGATTGTTTGCATTTTAAAAAATGAATAAGGTCACGGTTCTAAAATACTCGAGGCAGTTTGAAGTCGATTTCAAAGTTCGTCGTTTCTAAAGCGTACTTTCGTGTGCTATGTGAAATTTGTAGCACGTGTCCGATTTCAATAAATCGTATTGTAAAGTTACTTGTAAAAATTATATATTTTGAAATTCTTATACAAAATGAAACAAAAACTATTAGTTTTAATTTATATTTTACCGAAGCACTTTAAATCATTCCACGACTTTTTATGAAACGGTGTTGTTAAATTTTCAGCTCAAATACTGGATTTAAGTTGGCATTCTTTTAAATAGTAATTTGTAAGCTTCAATCTTTACGACAGTCGATTGTAACTTATCTGTGCTGAGCCACGTATGATACTTTTATTTATTAATGCCATCAAATTTAAATATCGATCATGCAATTGTCTTTGAGATCTAGAAGTTCAGGAATAATGGAAAGTGTCCTTATTTGCTAATGTGTATTGTATTGAAATTTATGTTTTCGTTATATATTGAATCTGACACATATCTGCGTCACTACTAAATCAAATTAATGCGATGATTGAGCTAAAACAGAAATAATTGCAATTATCCTATAGCTTTTTTATTTCTTATGTAAAAATGTAGGATACGTTTAAACAATGTTAATGATTTGAGGACGATTTTTTATCAACGTTATAATATATAGAATGATCCAACTGATTATTTTTTATAAAATGAGAGCATTTGATTGTAATAAAAGATTGCTGCTAATATATATATATGAGGTTCAACCTTAAAATACATTACAATATTATGTCGATGCTGATTATGGTTTATAATATATCCAATATAGTTTGTTGTACAAAATAAAGTGTTTAATAAATACATGTTTGTCATCATTTCAATCGATATTATCATATTTGATACCTTATAATTTCTATTATGATTTACCCTTTGAATGATACAATGAAAATCTGAGAGTTTTGATGATTTCATAACAATAAATCATCGTGCAAAGATGATTATTGTTATGAAATATACAAATAGAGCGAGTATTCAGAAGAATAAAGCATTAAGGTAATCCCATTCAAAGTTCATATGAAGCTTAATAATTTAATTTAAAGCAAGAATAATTATTAATCAGCTACAATCGGCAATATAAATTGTATATATACAGTCAGCAATGATAGAATGTGTTGCAATAGCAAAAAAATGCAGAAATATTGATATATAAGTGGCTTTTAAAATATTTTTTCTAAATTGTTCAATGTCCTAAATGTATTGTCAAATATACACATCTTATTTTTTTAAATCCATATTTTTATTGAACCTTTAATTAAGACAATTTTCATGCACATATTTGAGGAAAAACAAACATTTATTGACGTGAAACGCTGCAAAAAACAATAAGCACAGGAATGTTCGGAAAAAATTATACAAGTACATACGGATTTAAATAACATTTATAAGATCTGATTTAAATGCTCCAGGAAATGCTGTATTAAACTACTAAATAAGTTACATTCACGTTGAATGAAGATAAAATTATAGATATTTCAGAATTAGTCTAATATTTAATTATCGAATAACCCATTGTAGTCAATCATACTACATCACAAAACTTTAGAATTCTATTTCAAGGTCATAAAGGATCAAAATTGCATATTTTTCCTTTAAGGGGGGAAACCAGTTTAAACGGTTCAAAAAAATCGATTTATTTTATAAATTATTAGTAAAACTATTAAAGAATATGTTTTTAAAGTTTCACAACAAAATTCCGATTTTTTTCGATGTTATGAGCACTATAGTGAACGCAAATCGGTACTGGAGTACGCAACACATAGTACGGAGTGGCTACAAAGTTCCTACCTCGCTTTATACCTCTGTATTACGCGAAGAAAAAATAAATGAAAGAAGAGGGAGATGTCTACAATTGTTCTTAGAATAGAATTCTTAACTAGAAGCGTTGGTATTGTTTCGACAGAGCGTCGGTTAGCATCAATTTAGCTTTGCCCTTTCTAGCATGTGTTTAAAGTTAGAAGTCAAAGTATAATCTTATCTGAAAGAAAAACCGGATACTACAGATCTACGTAGTACACCGCATAACAGATCGTTCCAAGGAAATCGACACACCAAGAGTCAATCAAGATTTAGTGAAGATGCAAGTGTCAGCAAAAAATGCTTGGAACCTGAAGCGCACTTTTCTCCATTGCACCCCGACCTTCAGAAAGAAATTCTTCCAATATATATAAGATTTGTCGGAAGATGAATTACTGAAGATATGTTTAGGTGATCACATGCAGAGTGCAAACGAAAGTTTCAACTCGTTTGGCTCCAAATCAATTACATTCTGGCCTTAAAATAATCTAAGTTGCAGCATTTTTAGTTATTGCCTTATTCAATGAAGGGAATTCAGCACTTGTAATGATTATGAACGAGCTGAAAGTAGTCGTTAGCTCGCAGAGCTTTAATTATGTACGGACAAATGGATGAGCAGCGCATCAACCGACAATAGACGTAGCGAAGCAGAGACCAAAGAAGCTTGGAAAGCTCGAAAAGACGAGATGCAAGCTCAAAATGATGCGTATGAAGAAGACCAAGGGTTGCTATATGGTGCTGAAATAGCTGATTAGCCGCTAAGTAATTTATATCATTTATTACTGCCTTAAATTTCTCGTTTTCGGTAATTTTATTTTCAAACGCGTTTTTCTCGAAATCACTTTTTTCAACTTTGGCGCTCTCTAACTCAAAAAGTTATTGACCAATTATTATAAAAATCGATATAAAGATTTATTATTAAATTGCGATCAATAGTAACCAAATTGCGGGAAAATATTATTGTCTAAAATATGTTTTTTATTGTAAGAAAGATGCAAAAAATGGTTAAAAAATCGTACTATTTTGTTTAAACACTTCTCAGACATGTTTTTTCTTTCTTTTTTCAATTAAAACTTGGTTCATATATTTAGAAATTATATTTTTAATAAAATTCAAATGTTATATTGATTTTAATTAAAAATTGTGATTTGCATATTGCACCAAAGCACTCTGACGGCGACCTTCCATGGGAAGCACCTTATAACTCGACTATTTCCATCGTCAATAGTTTCCCCCCTTAAATACACTTCTTGCACGTTTCATAGAATGGGCAATAAAATGTGGCAGCAAATTTTAGCATTTACAATGGATAAAATCATAATTAAAATATCTTTTTGATTTATTTACTATTTCTGCAATAGCCGTTTTTATTCAAAGATTTATTCCATCAATTGTTTGGATACCTTTCTTTTTAAATATAAACAATATTGGTGATATCAAAATCTGTTGACTTATGCGCAATAGAAATAGCAAGGATCATTGTAATAATTGATTTCAAATACGACAAGAATTACATTTGTTTTGATACCAAATTCTAACTGTGACAATTTATTAAGGAATATTTTTTATTGCATTGCAGTTCCGTTGGATTCCTTTTGACGTGAAGAAGTTTATGTATGAGGCACATTTTTAGATTTCTCTCTCAATATGAGACATTTTTTCACACTCTTCCTACTAATAATTATCATTTCAAATCAAACTTATAATATAAATGCATTCAAATTTAACATATAATCAATTTTTGGATGGTTGTAACGATGGTGAAAGATTCTTGCCAAGCACATTTTCTTCGTATTTCAGTTTTTTAACATGTGTTGGATCTTTAAGCGCATCTTCGTCCGTCATCCTATCTATTCTCTGTTCTTGAACAGCTTCTACAAGTGGAAAAATAAACAATTTTACTTATCTTTTGAATTAACATTTCCCTTACGATGCTACGTATTTAGTACGCCATATGACATTCTAAAACCCCGTATTTATTATATTTCATATTGATATTCGATAATATATATATCAATATAGATAGTATTATATATATAGAGATTCAATGTAGTAATGTTGTAAAAATTCACATTATTAAAACTATACTACAACTCGACTCCGTGTATTAAATACACCAAAGTAAAGGAGAGGTTAATTTAACATTTTTAATCAAAACCATTGAAGTTTTAGAATTTAAAAAAAAATGATATTTGATAAAAACTTACTGTTATAAGGTGTGTATTTATCGGACAAAATATTTTCTATGTTGTAGCCGACAATACCAATAAGTGCGGCAAACGGCAATGTTAATATTGGAGCTTTACTTCTCAAAAATTGAAATATAATGGGCCACATCTAGAATGTTTTAAAAACAATTAAATATTTTGGAAATACATATAACGTCAAGTTATTAAATATCATGTAGGCCTGCTAACCTTAAAATTAAATTTAATTTAAAAGCCTCTTCAATTTGGTTCTATTTCAAACCACCAGACGAAACTTATATCTTCCTGTAGATAAATATTATTTTATTACAAAAAGGATATACATGTTGATTTTTAAAGTGCATTATTGTTTATTGATGATCTGTATTAATTTTGATTTTAAATAAATTATTGAAATACTCAAATACAAAACAATAACATACGAGCAGAAAATTCCGCTGTCAGTGTATTCAATTATTAAACTTGCGATGTGACTTTTATAATTTTTTTGTGTATAAAATTCTCCAGCTGATGTTAAAATTTGAAGGCTCGTATCATTAATTAAAAAAATATATTAAGGGGACAAATTTGTTGAATTTTTAATGACATCTAAAATTGTATCAATAATATATCACATTGATTCACGATTAAAAAGATATTTAACTGTAATCAATTTTATTTTATTGGAAGTTATTTTATATACAATTTATATCAAAGCCATTGCATACTACAAAACACTCAATGCATTTCAAAGAAATGGGTAAAATACATATATATATTTCAATTAGTTTTAAGCTAGAAATTAAAAAAAAAACAACTGGGAAACAATGTATGACACAATAACGTTATCTAATATTTTTGTCTTAAGTCTATTTAAGCCTATTGCTTTAAATTACGCATTATTTATGTACATTTATCTTAATCTTGTCCAATTAGAAAGAAGGTTATTGTAACATATGATACATTTGGAAAAAGGAATGAAATGTGTTCGCTCTGTTTTAATTTTAGGTTATAAACATTCATGTTTCTTATTTTTATAAGAGAGTACCGAGTGTAAATATGAAAAAATTATATAACCAACATACCGATACCACGGAGTATCGGTGTATGAGAATGACAGTAGCGCAATAGTTATCTGTTTTACCGACTTCGGATCTTAAATGTAAAATTGTCGAGCATCTCCGATTAAAAAAATGACAGCTGATAACTATTTTTATTGTTTATAAAAAAAATATGTAACTGTTAATCTATGAATGATTTAATTGCCGAATTAGAATTAGAATTAGCGATAAAATTCACAGATACTTAGCGTCCATGGGAAATGTTGCTTTGGATAATGTGCGCGTGATCAAACAAAAAAATGATCCCATCAAAAAATGGGGAATCGTCATAGATCATCCCGAACTGCGGGAAGCGTATATTTATCTTTAATAAACCCCAATCAAAGAGACTGAAGTGATCTTTTTAGAACTTTAAGACTCATATAATACGGAATTATATTACACAACTTTTTCGTGGAATTATAGAACCGTATTAAACGAGGGCCGAGTGAATTGAATAAACTGTTTATAAAAATATGTATATACAATACAGTAAGTTTCTTATTTTTATTCGAAATATCATATAATGGACATTGAAATGGTTTTGCTGGATTCTGGTCGTTTTTCATTCATCGTAAAGTACCAATAAATCGAGGGATAACAATGCGATATTTTATTATGAATTTTTTACCAACCTACAGCTTTCAATTTCGTGATTTGCTTCAAATATAAATTCAGCATCATCTCCAACATTTTTAATGATCTTAGGTTGAGATACTTTCAATTCTGAAAGCATACAATCTGAAAACAATCAATATAACATCTTATTAAAAGCTCATTAGGGAAATTTTGGACATTAAGGTAAATTTGTTTAATTTAATTTTTAAACTTATTTATAATGTTTTTATATATATAAGCATTTAATACGTTTCGAAAAGGCCGAAAAACGCCCTAAAAGAGGACAAAGTGGCCATAAGGTCTATGCGTCCAACCGGTCCGCTTATCGGATCGCTGACAAGACGAATGAGCACCTCGTGATCGGATTCTACACACGAACGTGTCCACAGAACATGGTCTGCATCCATGAACGAATCTCCGCATGGACACTCTGACATCGGGAAAAGTTCAAACCTGAAAAGCGAAGCCCTAAATTGTCCGTGCCTTGCGAGGAACTGGGATATCCAGTGATCTTGAATCATAATCTATTATCAATATTAGAACACTATACCAATCCTTATTCTTTATGTGCTATTATTATTATAGCTATTGATTTTCTACTAACGAAGCTATTTATATGAGTGTTTTCTAAGCTTTATGTATTTTATAATAATAGAATACCCAATGGCAAATATTTAAATATGGTATTTTCACCTAAATATGCAAATATACAAATATAACAATAAATATTTAAAAAAATCACCATAGGTGTCACATCTGCTTAAGTCGCATATGTAGAATAAAATAATCAAAATAGTGATAATTGTTTTTGAAGGGAGTGAAATTTCAATGCAAACAAAAGACTATGTTTTACGAAAGCAATTGTTGACTAATCTCGAATTGAATCATTCCGTAATAGTGAAAAAATAACAGTACAGGAGTGATCAAAAATATTGAGACTTTTAAAGTATTTCCAAACATTATTTTTAATGTTTCATTTTTGGGGCGATTGATACGTTTGAAATGCACCTTCTTTGTTGCATGCTGCTAAAAATATTGATTTTTAAAATTGACAAAAAACCTAATTCGAGTCGGAAAATAATTTCCAAAGAAGCGAATAAAATAAGTCATTGAAATTTAAAAAAAGAAATTTACAAAATAGAACACATTTAATAAAAATCATACAAGATGCAAAACGGTCATTTTATTAACCCCTAAAGGAGTACTATCCCAGGGTCTGGGATCCCCCCTCCACTTTTCAGAAAGAGTACTTTTGTACATTGAGCTCGGAGACAGACAGAGACAGAGGCAGACTTAGCGCAGCTCGGGAGATAGAGACCGAGAGCTTCCCCGCATACATCGCACGATTGTATAGATTGTTAATCAAAATTTGTCGACTAATAATGATTTCGATTTCGCTAATAGTTTACGCAAAGAAAATACCGAATATTTTGTTCTATCGACAGTGTTAACGCTGCTTGTTGAATGAGTCTTTGTCCAACTATCATTTTCTTCTAAAGCAGGAAGCAAATGAATTGGTTTTTGTGTATTTTTTTATGTAAAGAAATGACTTGGTCTTGTATGTTATCAACAGTGTTTATTTACAATTGACTCTGCCTCGAATTGAAGATTGTCTTACGCAGATAGGAGCTGACAGAAAGTAATCGATGCAAAGCGATTATGGTATCGACGACTTCATAGATTTTAAATTTGCTCACTCCTCAAAAGTTTAAATAAATTAATGTAATGCTAACTTAAGAAAAACGGATATAACGAGCAAAAATTTCAAAATACCCGAGGCAAAACATGTTTTATTTTTCAAAGCGTATCATATTCTATTCAAACATATAATATAAAGAGAAAACTAAGCTCGAACAGAGAGATAATAGCGTTATGGATAGTTTGTGGTGATTCCATCATACTCGAAAACTATTTAGCGTCTTTGGTGGGATTCAAAGAAGAAAGAAGGAAATCAGGAGAAACTGTCCATAGCAAAGTGGCATTTGGAGTTTATACTCTTGCATTACACCAATTTGATGATGAAAAACATGATTTTGAAACATTATCAGGAAATTTTGTTTCATCCATCGATTGAATTTTCTCTAATAAATAAATAAAATTAAGATTTTTGGTGATTTCATGCTTAAATTATGAATTTCCTTGGAGTATTAAGATATTTTAAGATTCAATTAAGTGTGTAATATTTTTGAAAATGTCGTGTTATTATTGCACAAATTTGTCATGTTCTTCTGGATTTATCTGTTTGTGGTATATATGACATTCCGTTGCCATTTTTTTAAAGTTCATAATAATATCAAATATTTAAATGCTTTGCAAAGATAATTCTTCCAACCACCAAAAAATAATTAAATATTATCAAACCAGAAATACAATCAGTGTAGATGTGGTTTTAAAAAGCTAAAACTATTTTGTATATTCAATATCCATAAAAGGGCATCGTTTTAAAATTCATATTTATGACTAATGTATTTAGATCAGCATGAAGGCAACCTTTTTACTTTAAAGGGCAGAATTATATATAAATATTTATAATTAGTATATATTAATAGCTGATACTCAGCGCGTTGCTGCCACAGAAATAGTAATTCTAAAAATATTGTTTGAAATTTGAAAGAGTTTTAATTAGGAATGATAGAAAGAGTGAAATTTATTTTCTTTCCGATTTATTGAAATTGAATGATATATAAGGGAAAAGTATAAATGATATTTATTTTATTTTGTTGGTTATATTATGAATATGAACAAACATACAAACATTGATTTTTATATATAAGATCTACTGTAAATTAATTTTACTATATTTATATTATTTACAAAAGTGCAAACAATAAGTTGGCAAAGTTTTATCGCAATCGAATGAACGGTATGGCAGCGCATTAAATACGGACAAACAAACATTGATTTTTATACATTAAACTATGCTCATGTTACTCGCGCAATTTTTAGCAATAAATGGACGAAATTTTATTGCAATCCGATGAACGATATGGCAGCGCATTTCGAACGAACAAAACCCAATTCATTTTAATCTATTAGAAGATTATTGTGTATAAAATACATTATATTGTAACAATGAATCAGAATTATTTTCTGAATTGAAAAGCTAACAAGACATCAATTAAGAGCTTAGCTTTGTTTTTCCAAACAGAGAGGAGAGGGTTTTATTTTCTTGTATCGTACTTGAATTATATAATTTTTTGGTAATCTATTCTAGAACATCCAAATGAAATTATTCTGGTAAATCGTTTCAATATAAATATACAATTTGTCGTTTAAATTCTCTAGATTTTCTAGGCTTTATTTTGTAAAAATGATTACAAAACTGCATACCTGAAACTGATACGATCTATAGGAGTAAAGTTGAAAAAAATTACATTAAATAATACATTTTTGGTATGATTTATTAATTAATATTTAAAATACTAAATACAATTTTTAATAAAATAACATTTACAAACAATATTTAAAAAATAAAGCAAAATATTATCCTCAGGATTCTGTGTAAAATACAAAATAAGCACCTTTTCGAAGACTCGACAGGCACATTGGATTGAATGTCATCGATCTAAAATTTTATTCAGTTGCATTCTAATATGAGGATAACAGTCATCCATTAATATAAATTTGACTTAAATAGCTTTGTAAAACGAAGGTTAATGCTAAATTGTAGAGAAATGTACACGAACAATTTAATATAATATACTCGTAATAAAGATCAGAAGTCATACCTTCACTTAAAACTTATACAAATTGAATCAGCGTATATTAACGTCGGAAGAAAAATTGCTTAAAATTGTTATTTACGATGATATTTTATATGGATGTTTTTCGCGTTCATGTGAAGTTCATTCAACTTTTGTTGTGATTTTCTCCATATGTTTCTTCACATAAGATTTTAATGGATTTCCGCGAATAATTTGTCTAAAATCACTTTATTTTTTTGTAGCTATTGTAGCATAAATTGTTTCTTCAACGATGGGCTTTTCAGCAGTAATTTTCTTTGATGGTGTTTTAAGCACCAATTCAGCATATATAAGCTCATTCTGCACGACAGGTTCTTCATTTTGCGGTTTCTGAAAGGAAGATGTTATGTGTGAAATATTTGGATTTCATCTTCTTAAAGAATATTTTTATGTTTTGACAAAATTACTTGTGTTTTCGGTTTTTTATCTTTTTTCTTTGGGAATGAAATTTGTGGTACGCTTGAAGTCGATGGAAATACCTTATTTGAAGCAACTAAACTAGGAACATTATTATATATCGGGCACTCTTCAATTGGGGCTTGAAGTTTTTCTTGAGATATCACAGGAGCATAGATCCTAAATACAAGATTTTTTAATTATGTTATATATGTTAATTAGTAGAGAAAATTATAATAATACGCGTAGTGAATAGTGAAAATATCCCGTCAGCTAAAAAAATTCAAACTCTTGATAATATTAACAATTTTTAAAGTATTTTTGAACTTGTTCAGAGTTTTTGAACCATTAAGTAGAGGAAATGTCCTGAAAAAAACCTAAAGAATGAATAACCTATTAGATTCTTTACCATCCATGTTTTAAAATAACAATTTTTGTCACCAAAATGGCATGTGATCTAAGGCTTTCATGCAGCAGTATAATCTTTGGTCCATTAGAATATGGCTGGATTTCTTGAAGTTAATCATTCAATTTTTTCGTTCAGGCTCGTGATAAAACGTTCAGTTTTTATCCTATCGAATCCCATCAAATACACAAAATCATTTTTTGAGATGATGGGATAGCCAGAAGCAATTCATAACTTCTCAACAGAATTTTATTTTCTAGTTTATCTTAAATAAAAATGTTTTGCCTTTAGTACCTTGAAATATCTACTCGATATGTCCGTTATTTTGAAGTCTACCGAACTATTTACTTTCAATTTTTTCCCCCTTATTATTCTGAATACTTCTATATGATTTAACATTTCTTTTGTGATAAAACAGCCAAGGCTTTTGACTTTTAAATATCTTCCAGGAAATAAAACATTCAAAAATGTTTCCCTTTTAACGCCAATTAATGAATATATTTATTCGATGCAATCTAGTTGCTTAGACTCGTTTTAGATTTCAGAAATCTTACCATTTCCTTTTTCTTTCCGAAATATTGTTAATCGTAATTCAATTTTAACAGATGTAAATATATTTTTTCTATTTAAAGCGATTACTAACTATGTAAATTCTTAAATGAAAGACTGCATAAAGATGGAATTTCAGGCAAGATAACAGCCTAAATTATGGTTAATGATACGATATGTAACGATCGAAGATGGGTACAATAGAATACGAATTACACAATTATATTTGAAATATTATAGTAGTATTATTACTCGTCGATAAATGACAATCGCCAATACTTACGTATTTTGACGAGTAGGTTTATTTTGAGTGATAACGTCCATTGAAGATTTTTGTTCTGCAATTATAATTTGAAAAAAATGTATTTTATTTTCAACAGGTAATCACCATTAGAAGTGGTGGTAAATCGTCAACTTACTACGATTAAGCTTTCTTTTTCTCAATTTGATAATCAAATAGAATCCTAGGCTGAGTATGAGGAAAAATCCTACTAAACCAATGCCAATTCCTATAGTTTTATTAGAACCTGATAAGATGTAATATAAAACATTAATATATCGTAATATTTAATATTAGAAAGAACATTAGTTTCATGCTATATGCCATGATTTGTATTGGAAGTAATTTAAGTCTTTATTTGGTAAGCATTAGTAATATTTAATGAACTTTTCTTTTCTACAAAAAAAAAACAGGAGAAGGACTAAAATTAGTTGAGAAATTAATAATATACAAGTTTATAGACCCAAAGTATAGGCCATAGTCTGCTCTATGTATAATTTTACCATTTCTGATTACCATGAACTCATTATTACCTCAAAATAGAATTTGATAAACATTTATTAATTAATGTCAATGTGCCTGGCGCGAGAACCCACAGAAAAAACAGAGAAAAGCACCGACTGAAAAAGCACAAGCACTGAAACATTATCTCCTTGGCCAAAAAGATACTCATGATCCACCAATTAGTCAATAAATAAAAGAATGATTGGTTGAAATGGGAAGTCCTTAGCTAGTACTTCAAAGAGTGAATGGCCATGAGAAATCAATAACCTGTCCAGGTCATGATTAGAATGGGTAAATTAATAGATAAAAAAATTATCAAAACATTTAATTTTCTCACAATCATGTTTGTGGCATAAATTTGGCATAGCGGTGGATTCTATATTCACCAAGTTTGAAATCATTCAAAACGTTTGATTTGAAAGTAAGCTTTCAACGAGTATGGAGACGTACTTTGAAAGCGCATATGATACTCTTACTTCAATCACCAGGCTCAACTATCATCCGAGCCAAAGATGGCCATGTCGAAGACTTGTTCTGGCTGATAGCAAATTGCTGACCAATTATTTTAAGGAAATAGGGATAATTGCATTCGCTTCAATAGCAGTTTATTTATTATTTAGAATTAAAAATGGATGCAAGAAAAGTAGAAAAAACGGCAATTACAAGTGTTCATACATAAGATTTTATGATAAAACACGAAAATCAATCGAATAAAAAGGGCTTTAATAATCAGCCCCGATCATCATACTCCCATCATACGACACAGTATGACATATTCGTTTTATAGCTAACATAGTATAAATTGAATAACATTTTGATTGAGGTTGAACATCTATCGTATATGGTGTTGCTGGAGACATATGAAATGTCAATTAGCAGAATATCATGTAATGGTACCAGAGAAGTATTATAAGATTATTTTTATTGAAAAGGGGAATTAAATTTAAAAAGGCCTTAAATAATCTATGCAAAATGTACCTGATATTAATGATTTGTTTGGTGGTGTGGTAGTCGATGTTGTTTCAATATCTTTATGCAAAGTCGGACTTAAAACTGTCGTTTCAATATCTTTATGCAAAGTCGGACTTAAAACTGTCGTTACAATATCTTTATGCAAATTCTTACCTAAAACTGTCGTTATAATATCTTTATGCAAAGTCGTACTTAAAACTGTCGTTGTTGTGGGTTTCTCTGTTGGTTTCTCTAAAAATAATTGGACGGTGGTATAATGAATAAAAATAAAGTTATTATAGTGGATTAGCATATTTTTATAATGCGAAATAATTTCGCTTGCCCTTTTTTCAGAACCTCTGGTCTATACCTAGACAAATTTAATTAGATATCAGTCAATATCGACTAAAAATACTCGATTTTTGGATCATAATTAAACATCCATAGGCCTAGATCATCTTAATGATAAAAAAATATTCTTGATTAATATTCCACCTTAAAAGTATGAGATTTAATAACATGTAACTTTCTTGGGTTGTAGTGACAACCCAAGAAAGAAAAATATTGTTAAATATAAAAACTTCTAATGACTTCCAATTTAAAGAGCAGTATGTTGAAAGTTTTGCGTCAGTTCAATATTTAGTTTGTGTATTTTTTGGGATGTTAAAAGTGGATTGGAATAAAGCAGTTGATTGAAAAATCTTACCAAATCCATTTACATAAACATCTATGGTGCAATTTCCTAAAGAATTCTCAGCAGTCAAGGTGAAGTGATTGTGTTCCTTGGTGACATCAGGGATCATCAGTGATCCCATGATTGTATAACTATTCTGTAAAAATGTTGGTAAAGTGAGCCAATATCAAATATATGATTTCGATGTACTCATTTTGTATCTGTGTTTATTGGACGCATGTAAAAATAAAAATTATACATTTGCTCGATTGCGATAAATACATGTCCAAAAATATAATAAGAAAACGGACGTTGTTTTAAATTAGACCCAAAAGCAGAAAACTTAAACTTGCTAAATATTTGATTTTTGAATTAGATTACAGACTATATTGATATTTTACTTTTTAATGCATCTGTTAGTATTGGACAAATTGAATGGTTCAAATGACCCACGATCAACGTTTTCACCAATAGAGTTTTATTTTCTTTTTTTCCTCGATACAGGAAAGTTCTTTCAATTTTTGATGATTCCTAAGCAGAACCAATGGACCAATGGAATGACGAAACATATTAACAACAAAGAACTACTAACTAAAAGATGGTAGTCCATAGATTATACAACGGAAGCCATATAATCTTTGGTTGTCAACTGAATTATTTTGAAGTCTTTCTATTCTCGAATTACAATTGTAAGAGCGATTCTGGGATGCACTTCGTAAGCGTCACATATTTAGACGGAAAAGAGGGATTAGATTCAATATATTATAGGAAACTCTTTCCAGTAAAATCAATATAGTCGTCTAGAAGAGTAAAATTATTTTACAGCAAAGTATTTATTGCTTAAATGCTGTCGTTTGATTGATTGATTGATTTTTTTTATTTATTTGGTCATTGATTCATTTTTATACTTACGATTTCATTTGTAGATTCAGCAATGGCCACAGGCTTAGTTTTTTCAAAATTCCATTGTAAAGTCGGCCTAGGATTTCCTTTTACAGTAACATTTATTATTAGCTTTTCTCCATACATGACCTTAAAATAGTTTTTTTTTTCAGCCTTTGGTGCATCTATGGAAAACATTGAAAAATGATTACGATTGACATTCAAAGGCTTTCCACAAGAGAGTATCGAAGGAAAACCTACACGTAATGTTAAGGGTTATCGTTTTATTCTGCTTTTGTGTCATTATATGGTCTGAGATGCAGGTCAAATTACGAAGATGATCTTCGTAAGAAAAGTTTCGTTTGTGCTCAATTGAAGACAGTTTGTTTATTAATAATTCATTATCTAAAAAAATGAATGAATTTCATTTTCGATTAATTGCAATAGTGGTAATGTTTTACTAACTTCTGATGAGACCTAAGAATAACGAGATATTAGAATTTGGTTTTCCTCCAATAGCAGAGCAATACAAAGTGACCTCTTCTCCTTCTTTCAAATTTGCATTTGGCCGAAAATTCCAAATTTCCAGGTGCCTCTAAAATGCATTGTGAAACAAATAATTAGAAGGGATTTGTACATTAATATTTTTTCAATTCCGGAAAATAGATTTTAATTTAAATAAAAAATGAAAGACTGTAATACTAGGAGTGTTCAATGATTTATCTACTTAAGTAGAAAACATTTTTTTTCATCGATTTAATCCTTATCTAATTTATCACTAAATTAGACCGTCGCCGCTTCCTTTGCATCTTCATCGTTCAAAAACGTCACCAGCTTGGGTTTTCAGGAACTTCAAGAGATGGTGATTTTTTAGGTATTGGATAAATGACGGCCTAAATTTTAGCCGATATATAAACCGGTGAGTTGTATTTTGGATACATGTAACATTCATATAACGCGGACGTTAGGCTTTCAAAAATTTAGTGTTATATGAAATTATTATAAGTACAGGGTTATGAAACAATGACAATCAAAAGTAAGACAGTTTAATCGTCATTAATACTAATCAGCATCAAGCAAATGGTTTTCTCACTGTCCAAAATATTCTAATTCTCAAAACTTTCTTTGCCTTAATTTTTTGTTATAAATCTGTTATTTTTAATTTTTTTGTTCTTGATTGAAAAAAGTTTATTATATAGCTATGTTTTGTTTAAAATTTGGTTCTTCTATTAATGAAAAGATCTTCATTTAAGAATATAGCTCTAATTGTTCAGCTTAGTCTAGGCTTTATGAGTTAAAAGTGTAACAACTTCATAGTTTGTATCTGCACTATCGTTCTCTGAATATTTAGTTAGTCCAGATGAAATTTTCATCAATTTTGCTTTATTAGTCTCCTGGATATTCATATGGCTAAAGCCTTCCCGTTCCATAGATTTAATATGTTTTCGGCTAGTTTGATTAAAATTACACGTTAAACTTATTCTGACCATATTTTTTTCAGCTTTCTTTCAATATAACATTAATTTTTTGATAAATTAAGTTATTACCCCAAATAAAAGATTTCCAACATCTATGAATTCGATGGATTCTGCTTCGGATGGACTTCAAAATTCTAATATCATAATTATGTACCGGTAGGTCTTGCTTTTTATAATATAATAGTAATTTATGATATACATTTTAGCAGCAAGTACCTTTAAAAGCGTTTTCAAAATTTTTTGGATCAATTTTGCAGTAACTTTAGACATGCACAGCTTTTTACGAATAAAACTTCATGGTGCCTATTGAGATATATGTATCCTTTACTATTTAAGATATCTGTATTGCTCTATTTGCCAAAATGAAGTATGCCACTTTCTGGCATATATTTCACACACTTCACCACTGCTTACTTCAAAGTTTTATAGTATAAAGGAGGAGAATCTTTATACACTGTGTGTTCCAGTACATAATTTTATTTCTTATTTTTTTTTGTAAGATTTTTATAGTTGATCCAAATTAAGCAGTTGCTCTAAAAGTTACAATTACATCGATGCTAAGACGTGCTTCAATATATGTACATCAACTTGTTTCAAGCCCTTTCTTATTTTCAAACATTCTTGAGTAGATACATCATTGAACACTTTTTATGTCTTATAAAAATGATTGAAAATCAAATAAAGATAATTGGGTGATTTCACAACAAATGTCCGATTTTTAGCCAGTTTTAAATAAAATTGTAAAATGAAGGCAATGTTACATTAGTTTAAAAATGAGCCATATGGACGATGGAATAGCATAATTTATGAAGTGAAGTGGGTGAAAATTGAACGAATGAATGCATCAACTACTCTACAATGCTTGCAAATAGATTAGATATAGCTCAACTATTTTATTGGATTGGGAAATTGAAAAATAAAACTCCAATGAGTGTAAGTGGTCGTTTTTTGCTTGAAAGATAAAACGGGGTCTTTTTTGAAATAAATATTCTACAATAAATATTGAATACTGAGGACATTATCTAGTCCGTGAAGTAATTTCAAGAGAACATGAAAGAATTCGCCTCTTGTCTAATGGTCTTATAAAATAGACAATATATGAGGTTCATACTTCTACAATATAATGAAAATTTAAATCTCATCCACAGAATGATTCCTGAACATACTGAAACTAGAATTGTGATATATGGCTCAAAAAAACTAAGTATTCAAATGATTTTGCATTAACGAACGACAGTTACAGAATTTGATTTTGATCTCACAGAATTTTCTCATTTCTTGTGAATATCGCCAATTTTATAGACTGCTTTAAATATTTGGTAGGAATAATTGAAAAAAAAAAAAACAATCCGATGGGCTTTGTTGAAACGTTAAAAAGGTTTTGAGTACCTGCAACAATTAATTCCAATGATTTGGATTTGGCACCATCAATATAGAACGCTTCACACTTTATATTACCAGCATTGTCTTTTACATTTTTAGCTTCACATACAACAGTCTTGTTCTGCAAATAAATTTATCAATTTATTTCCTTATTTAAAAATACATTTTTTTGTAATAGAGTTTTTTTGGAGTACGCTATGTACTTTTGATGTTATTGCGTTAAATAAATGGAAAAGTAATATGCATATTTAAACTATATACTTTCTGATATAAAAAGCACATTATTAAAAACATATTTTCTTTAATATAATCATATCATATAAATATTTAAATAGCAACATAAGTAATGAGCTACTTTAAATCATTCAAATATATTAAGAAATAAATCCCTCTGGGCAAAATAGAGAACTAAAACTAAGTAATGAGGTACATAGAATAGTTGACTCTTCAATCGTATAATCAATCAATGGGCTAAATTCCTATTTGTAGTATAGATCAGAAACATAAAAACTACGGAAAACATGTTTCATCTATACTCACTGTTCGATCTGGATAAATGAGAGTTTTATAACTCAGCGAAAAGTGCGATCACCTGGACAGTGAGAAGTATTTCATTCGAGTCTGAGTATTAGGATTGATGTTATATCGTTATTGGATATTTCATAGCATTAAATGAAACTACAAAATATATTCTTAATAATCGATTGAGCTTTAAGTATTATTAGATAACGTTAAAGTTTGATAGTTTAGATTATTTTTGTATTATAATTCAATGGCTCAACCATTTTGTTAGTTTGCTGTATTTATTTTGGAATAGTAAATCAGCCAGATGCTCTTCTCTAATTTCGCACATTATTTGAAGACATCAATTATTAAGCCTCAAAGCCGCTATCATTTAGCATTTAACAACATATAATATTGAAAATAGTGAAAAATTCAATTTACCTTATTTTACTTCCGATTATCATTTTTGTTTAGATCAATCTAGAGGAATTTAGATATATTTCAAAACGCTTAAATATGTCAAAGTATGCAAATTTAAGTGATGAAAGAATGTTTAATAATATACTTTTAAATAAACGTTAAAGTAAATATTGTGGTTTCTCATCAGGTTTTTATTGGAAAGTATCGTGCTTTACAAGATTATTGTATAAATACTATATTGACCTGCATATTGGTTTGGAAAAAGTGATCATGTCGAATTCTAATCAAATGGAACTAACTATGTGATATTGATCAGTTATAAGATGTCTATAAGATTTTTTTTTTCGAGAATAACTTAAATAATCGCAGCTGATTAGTGTTTTAGTTATTTAAAATTAGTTTTTTTTGTATACACGTAAAAATTGGATTACTTTTCGGTTTGTCTATCATGTTAATATTGAAACAAAACTCAAATCGAAGTGACGAATGATACAATTAATTCAATTTTAGCTACTTACCTCCGGAAATAACGTACACCAGGTACCATCATTACTGAGTGTTTTATTAAAAGAAGCTATTGTTCTACTAAAGGAGCCTTTTTTATTTTGGATCCTGAAAATTAATTTCCATTAAATAAAACAAACTTCTGTAATTTTTATAGAACTATGTAAAAAAAATTGCGACAAGAATTCGAATAACTATTTTAAACGCCAATTTTCAATTATAAAATAACTTGAATTGAAAATAAACATGTTCGTCATATAATAATTTGTAGCTTAATCACGTTATTTGAGGTGGAATCTAAAAGATAACGTGGCTCATTCATAAACCAACGGATTATTTGTTATCTGCGTTGGTGTTAACGATCTCAGGATTTTCCAACTAAAAGCTTATTTTTTTCAATATTTAAATATCTATTTTCGGCCATTGAAAGTTGTCGCAATACTTAATACACAATTTGAAGAGTGATTCGAAGTCCAAGTGTTGTCATAAAAAAGCAAGATTATCTTGGGGAGATCTAATGGAGCCAGTTCTGCTCACCCAGGGACCGACTGAATGTATAGATTGGGAACAAGGTTTAAAGTTGGCATCTTGATGATAACAATATTAATTTAAGCATTAATTCGAAATATATAGACAAAGTCTTATGTATATAAGACTTTGTATATAAGACTTTGTCCATGTATTTAACACAATTATAAATTGTGGGCCGAAACAGGTTGAAAATCAGAATTTACCTTAGAAAACAAAATATTTTCATATAAAGCCAATCTAAAACTAATTTGAATTCGAAATACAGCTTTGGGATATTGCATCGACCTTTTGCATCGACATTCTTCAACACTTTCTTTGGTTGAGGAAAACTGTTTTGCATTGCTTGTGAAGTAGTCTTTCACATAATATAAGATAAGATCAGAAGAAGATAAAATATATTTGTTAAAGTACGTTGGGAAAAATTGACGATGTTTGAAAGCATCCCATGAGATTGTTTTTATGTTGGAAAAGATTTTCAAGTCGACTTGGTGATAAAGGCATTGAAAGGAAAGGAAAAAAAATCTTATTAAAGACAGTCAGTTACGAGACTCTCAATCTCTCTGTGGATTTATCTGCGACTGGAAAATTTTGTCCATTCTTGTGCTTTCTTTTCTCTAGCTTTGGATGAACCAACGGATGTATGTAGCGGTGCCAAGTGAAGCATTTTTATAGGAGGAATTGATGATAATTTTCTTACGTTTAAGCATTATATTATACATGTTATAAATGTATAAATATTGCTTTCTATTTTCTCGTTATTTAAATACGGATTGAGTGTTAAAAATGGTGATGTTACATTGTTTTATTGTTGTACTCACATAATATTCACAGGATTACCAGTCCACTGAAATGAAAAATGAGCGGATCGTTTGGGATCTGCATAGATAACGTTTTCTTTAATAATAATTTCTGAAAATAAAAATACGATATAAAGTTAAAAACATTATATTTTGTTAAATTACATGTCTCAATCAGTCATAGCTTAGTTTATGTCAACCAGAATTCTACCTGACCTGCTAATTATCGTATTCATCATATTTTTAGCATAATTAAAATTTTATAAAAAAAATGCCTATTTTAGTCCGACCTTTCCCAAAAAAATATTTCTTTTACGATTAATAGATTGAAACATAGAAAAATAATTATACAATCTAATATATAAAAATGAATTGCCTAAATTGTGGTTTGTTCGTCCGACATGCTTTGACATGCGCGTTCATCGGATTGAAATAAAACTTGGTCCATTTATTGCCAAAGATTTAGCGGGTGACATAGGCATAGTAAAATTAACTTACAGTAGATTTTTAATTTAAAACTTAATGTGTGAATGTTGTTGATTATTTACGTGTTTGCGATTACGCGTTGCTAAGGCTATAGGTATATAGTACCTACAAGTTGCAGCAGGTGGCGTCGTGTCGTCACATACGCCTGCATTCAAACAGTAAACGCCCAACGTCAATGTCATTTGCAGGAACATTATTACCATCGGCGTGAGTCAAATTATATCCAAATGATTTATCGCAAGCACTTTTAAAATGCTTCATTCAAAAATATGCCTGCCAAACGTTCGTCACTTAATAAATCTACCAGCGCAGCACGTAAAGAGAAGCGAATTCGAGCTTCGAAACAGATCGCTTATTCACGTATGTAACAATCGAAAAAGTACGTTTGAGTGCTAACCGATCAAAATCAAATGACCAACGTGCAACGAAAATCCAAAGTACATGTCCATTTGAATATTGCTGCATTTCAATATGATATTCATTACGATTACAGTTTGCATCCCAGTGTAAAATGGATAAAGGGTTAAATCCCATTAACGGGGGGCAAATTTATTGGTAAATTGAAAACGTCTGAGTATTGCGGTTCACTTAAGTTTAACAATGAAATACCAGGAATGGCAAAGTTAAATTGCAACCACCACCTGATTACAGATATCCGCAATACAGACGCAGGAGTTCATACAGCAGCAATCAGAATAAGAAATGTTGACGTTGAAATCAACAATAGATGGATCTCCTTTTTCATCGAAAACATTCAAAGCTCATACCAACGTCAGATATTGTCGTGCAAATTGTAAATGCAAATAGGCAGTGATATGGCAGTAGTCAGTATTGAAAGACTTGATGCGCGCAACGATCGAGTTCAAACTCAATTTCAAACAGGTCGATATATCAGCAGGGACGAGGCTCTTTGGCATATTTTGAGCTTCTCAATTCACAGTCGCAATCCGGATGTTTTTCATCTCAGTGTTCATCTTGAAAATGGACAAAGGCAGACACTGCAAGAAATGTTGCTAAACCAACACTTGCGCTATGTGAAGAAAATGTATTTGCAGAAACAATTTTGTACGCACAAGCTCCTAACATCCTCCATACATGTAATACTACATCCGAGAAATTTCAAAAACGTAAGCAAGGAATAGTAGGAACGTAAGCAAACAGTCAATTTCAAAAATAGGACGTTTTCATGGAAAGAGACCACATATTGACATCATCTTCATCAAGCTTTTGCATCTTTATCTACTCAATATTTCAGGTAACACGACCTTCGAGTTTTATTTCTGAACATCTGACCTAGCATGTCACCTGAGTGAACATAGACGATTATCTTGATCTCACCGAAAAGGGCTTTCTGGAGTCGAGTTCCTCATTTCTTTATACAACCTCTCAATGGGAGCAGGCCAACGTGACGCTCAATAATTGCATTTCAGAACTCTTGTGAGTTGAAGGATGAAAATTCTCTCTTTGGGAGATTCACCCTTTCAGCTCTTCAACTTCAACAACAAGATTTGGAACTCCTACTGATTTTTGATCAATAGAAAAAATACATAATGTTACCTCCACTGGTTAAGATTAATCGAACCATGTTCGATCAAATAACCGGCTTTAAAAATTAATTTAAAATTTTGCATATTCCAATCAATTAATTTTTGCTGTACCGTGATCGCTAATTTAGTCGATGGGCTCTCTTTTTTTAAATTTCTCAGTCTGGAATCTTAGCTCTACCTTTCTTTACAATTCTATAGGCGTGTGCTATTTGTCAACCAACTGGTTTAGTTATTTTATAATGATAAATTTAATATAAAATAACGACCTGCTTTTTGAAGATTCATATCATGATTCGATTCAGGGCAAATGGGATTGAACGAAACACGCCTCGAGCGTGCGCCGCGCCGCCTTTACTGTGTATAAAGCAAACAGTGGCACTTTTTATATATTACACAAACACAGCTTAACCTCAAAAGAGAATAAGGCCCGATTCACACTATAATGCGGTGAACTGTTCGATCTCACTCCGGCTCGGTCCGGTCGACTGATTAATCCATTTTGGCGTACTCTTTATGTAATAAAAAAATAATTTGAAAAAACTGCATAACTTCGAAATCGCACAAAAAGAGGTTTGAGTGTATATGGTTTGGCGATGAGATCGCAATTTAACACAGATTGGGTGAAAACGCAATGGTGGAGTTATTATTGCAAGTCGCGAAGATTTAAATGTCACACCGCAATCAACTTTTCACTTTTCGGCAGAGGACTTGTGGTTGGCTGCATTACTTAAAAATTCTGATAACCAAAATGTGAAAATTCATGGATGTGTTTTATATTCATGCAAACAAAATAATGGTAATTCTTATTCACAGCAACTCACCAATTATCTCAATAGGTTAGAGGATATTATCTTGAATATTTTAAATGATAAATTCTTAATTGTAGGTGACTTTAACTTATTTTATTGCTACAAACTACAGGATATACGACGAATGGTATATATCCCAGTCGGTATTCGTCATAATTTAAATCAGCTATCAAGGAAAATAATAAATATCATTGTAAATTTAAATTGTACGGCAATAAATGTGACTTAATCTCTGCAAAGACTTCAAAATTTGATTCGTCTAAACACAGTGTTTGATCGATCTTTTTATTAAGTATTGTATCGATAATGAGGTGTATGTTTTCTTTTTTCCGAATGTCCTGTCCCTTTTAAATTAGCTTCGAAAAGTCTTCTTGCAGAATTGGTCTTCTATATTTATTCCGTTTAATTGGATGCTGGAAGATTATTAATTCTGGAGATTTTTACTTGAGTTTTCTTATGATTCTTTTAAAAATTACATTTCGATACGCTTTTGTAAAATAAGCAAATTTTCTTTTAACTATTGATACCACAAACGAATTGATATTAAGTATTATTGACATAATATAATTATTGAGATATAAGGTTGGGTAAGCGTCGAGAGTCGTCGTAAAATCTTGTGCAGTTCAATATCGAAGAATAGAGCGAAAATTATGAAGATGAGGTGCATATATTAAGAAAAATTTATTGCATATACATAAATTATATTTAATATATCAATTTCTTCGACAAGTAAATCATCAGGTTCAGGTTCGAATATCAAATACCAAAACCGTTAATAATCAGAGGAATGACTGTAGAAATGCACAGATAAAGCAGATTCTTTGATAAATATTGCTAATAGATCTCGATGACATTTAATTCAAATGATATTGAATAATCAAAATAAAAAAATCAGAAATGATTTACCTGCAAGAGTGAGGTGTATGCAGAATATGAAGCACACAAGTATTCCTATTGATGTCATTTTGATGATCATCTTTACGATGTTAAAAATATTCTTCACGATTAAATTTTTCGTTGGTATTTGTTCTCTCTGGAGATCACATTTGGTGGTTGAATGTCAAGATATGTACTGGAAAAGAATAAAATTTAGTATGTATAAACCATGGAACCATTGCGAATCGTCTTCGATAAGAAAATAGTCCAACCTTATAAAACAACGAAGATTACACAGTCAGTTAGAAGTTAGTTGATTTAACATTTGCGGTTTCCTTCCAAATGACATTTGATAAGGAGTGATTGAGGAAATTTTAAAACAACAAATACATTTTTAAAATGTCATGAATAGAGCAAACGCACATCTAGATGACGACGAAGTCGATATATTTTCCAGTTGTAATTGCAAGTTGCAACTAATAATTCATGTCTGTCAATTTATGTCACGACGTCCATGACAGATATTATTCCAACATTATGAAGTTCTTTTGTATAACTGAATTTATGATATTTAATCGAGTGTTATTGTCAAAAAATAATATACGCAAATAAATAGGCAGGACCTTTAGATGTCCTAAACTAGTGGGTTACAAGAAAAAACTCATTACTGATCAAAATACTTATGCTGATACAAGTGGGAATAATAGCAAGAAAGAACAAGGAGGCAAAGCTCCTAAGAAAGGACAATGGATTTCATCATATTTATCATTAGAATTTCCTAGTGTTATTATAGATGGCATAGCAAAGTCAATGGGTTTGTTGTGTTTTGACTTCAGATAAAATCGACATTTTAGTTCCGCGCATGAACATTATAATCGTGACTATCCTCAAAATTCATAAATAAGGAAAGAATTAGTACAAAAGTTAAAGTTAAAAGTTACACTACACAACAATCATTTTATCAGCTGCCGAAATATTATTTGAAAATTTCAAATACAAAGATTGAAATTATTAACGCGATTCAAAGTATGCAATTATAAAGAAACTCTGTAACGAGACGATTAGAACTTTTAGCAAATGATGTGCGATTACAGTTAAAAAGTGATATCGAGGCTTGTGCATACTTCTCACTTCAGCTTCACGAATCGCTGGATGTTAGTGACACGACGCAATTAAGTATTTTTACACGTTTGGTCTTTCCTGATTGCAGCACAAAGGAAGTACAGCTGAAAATACTTCCTATTAAAGAAACATGTAAAGGGGAAGATATCTATAACATTTTTAAATGCTTTGTTATATGAGAAGAATTAAAAGTACGGAAACTCGTGTCTATTACGACAGACGGTGCACTGTCAATGGTCGGCAGTGAAATTGGGTTTCTTGAATTTTGTAGAAGAGATAACGTTTTTCCATTTTTTTTCATACCACTGCATGATAGATCAACATGAGTTATGCGGTAAAATTTTAAATTTTGAGGATGTAATGAAAATTACCATAAAGATAATCAATTCCATCAGAAGTAAGCCGCTGCAGAGAAGAATATTCAAATTGCTTTTAGAAGAAGTAAACAAATATTACGAAGACTTGCTGATACATAATGAAATAAGATGGTTGAGTAAAAGACTTGTTCTTGTTCGATTTCGGGAGTTATTACTCGAAATGAGAACATTTTTAATAAAGGACGAAAAGTCAAATTATCTCCAAAACAAGGAATGGCTATTAAAACTAGCATTTTTGACAGATTTAACTTCTAAATTAAATTAAATGAATTTGGAATTACAAGGAAAATCCAAAACCATTACTGATATGGTTTCATCAGTAAATTCTTTTAAGATGAAATTCAAACTATGGATATCGAAACTGCGTAAAAAGGATTTTACCCATTTTTATAATTTAAAAGATGAGATTGGTGAAAACGTAAATTTATATAATTACGAAGAATATACTGCTGTATTGGAGAAAAATTTGGATCAATTCGAAAAGAGATTCGCAAACTTTAAAAAGCTTAATACCGTTTGCAGCTTCACATTATCTTCACAAAATATTCAAAGTCTTGCTCAAGACATAGCAATGCTGTTTTCTTTAGAAAAGTGTGGGGTTGAATTGCAATTAATCGAATTGCAAAATGATATCATAATTTAACTCTTTCCTTGTATGGAGGGGGATGAATCCAGAAAAATATTTAAATTTGAAAGACGTCTATTTTCGAATTTCATCATGCTTTGGAAGTATGTATATATTTATGCGAATCTTCATTTTCTCATATGAATTATATAAAATCCAAACTTCGGACTCATTTGATAGATAATCACCTCGATGCAGCCAAAAAAGATAAAACCGAGATAGCTGAAGGATTGCTTTATGAAGCTGGAATCGCGCTGATTAGTAGTATGTTTTTCTTTCCAACAGTTTTTAAGTATTTCAAACTTTGGTTCGATTGGTCTGAACTCTATAGCAATTCGGTCTAAATAGTTACTTTATCTTACGTTTTACATTAAAAAATAGTGTTTTTTAATAGCGACACTCATACATATTTTGAATCATTTAAACTTTTTATTTCAGGTAAGCCTGAATGAAAAAACTGATGAACACTGCTGATTTGCATCTTTTTTGACATGCCATTTTGATGTATTAAAAACGATATAATGTATATATTTTTTTAGTTACGAATGTATTTTTTTTAGTATTATAGAAGAGTGCCATAATAAATCCCAAATGGATTCATTTTATTATACGATGTATTTATTGTGGAAAAAATTGTTAAAAAATGCCTAATAAAAAAATTGTTAATAATATATTTTGAGCCGTCAAAGTGAGATAATCCTTAAATCAATAAATATTTACACAAGCAGATAAAAGCAAAACTGGTAAGCATTCAAACCTTTGAGATTTATTCCTATGTTGAAACTTAACACTTGTATATGTTGAGTGAAATTAAATTTTAGTATTAAAAACATACACATTGAGCTTGTATAATGAATTATTATAAATTAGTTTATCACAACACAATTTTTCTAATTATCTCGTCAATTTTTAATTAAAAAAAAATAATATGTATGATTTGGAAGTGTTTATGAGCAGAGAATCGACCTAACAATATAAAGTTGGTGAAGTACTGAAATATGATGCAGAATATTATGTGATAATAAGAATACCATTGCAGATGTTATCGTTGGATCTACGCAGTTAAAAGTATGCTAACGCTAGCAGAAAATATCATTGTTTGGCGATGATTCATTTAAGAAAGTATATTTTACCTCGAAAGCATATAAATATTATTGTATTTAAAATACATTATAACATAACAATGATTCTGAATCGCTTTTTAAATTGAAAAGCAAACTTAAAGATCTCAAATTTTGTAAGCCTGTTTCTTAGTTGATACCGCTAAATCCAGATTCCATCATTTACGAGCTTGGCATTTTTTCCATAGAAGAGGGAAGTTTTCTTTTTTCTTAATATTTGAATAATGGAATTGGTTGGCAGATTCATTCTAGATCATTTAAATGGAACCATTTTGATTAATAGTTATAATAAAAATAAAAAAATTGTCGATTTTTCTTTTCGAAACTTTTTAGATTTTTATGATAGGAGTTAATTTGAAAGGAATTACCTCAAATTATAAATTAAAATTCAAAATAACGTTGAAGAATTTCGTTTTAGCATGATTTATTAATTCACATTTAAAAGCTTAAATTCATTTTTAAATAAAATAGCATTTACATACAATACTTAAAAAAATAGAGCATAATATTAAATCTATAAATGAAACATTGAATATATGTTGGTCTGTTTTCCATACGATTTATTCAATCGGCTTGAATCAATGTTGTTCTTAATGTTCCGGTGCAAAATACAATATTACATAAAGCTTTAATGTATTTCCGTAGATAATTCTTCTAAAATCGCGTTATTTTCTTGCAATTATTGTACCATAATTTTTTTTCTTCAACGCGTTTTACAAGTTGTTGTTTTAAGTACCATACATTTCACAGCAGCATTGATCCTAAACACAAAAAATTATAATTACATATGTAATATGATTAATAACAATTATAACTATGCATGTTTTATAATACAACAATTAAAAGAATGAACTGGGTTTATCAGGATGAATAGATAAAATAAATGTAAAATTCGATTAGTAAACTCTTTATGTTTACAAATATGTATTTAGTTAATGGTGATAAAATTCCGTCAGCGAAAAGAATTTATATCCTTGATAATATTATAGTTTTTTAACCACTTAATAGAGAGAATGTTCTGAAAAACCTGAAGAAAGAAAAACATATTGGATTTTTCATAATCCATGTTCCAAAATCTCAGTTTTCGTCGCCAAAATGGCATGTGATCCAAGGCTGTCATGCAGCAGTATAATCTTGTGTCCACCATATCCACAGAATATGGCTTAATTTCTGGAAATATTTAATTCAATTTTATTCGTTCAGGCTAGTGATAAATGTTTTTCCTTTTTTTATCCTATTGAATCCCATCAAACACACAAAATCAATTTTTGGGATGGTGGGATAGCCGGAAGAAATTCATAACTTATCTTCACCTAAGTTAAGTTAATATTCTCAACAGAATTTTCTTTTCCGTTATTTTAAAGTATATCGAGCTATTTGCTTTCAATCTTTATCTTTTTTATCTTCTTTCGTTCTGAATATTTATATTTGCTTTAACCATTATTTTGTGATAAAATTGTCAATTCAAACTATACTCAAATTATGCATATTTTATTGAATTTCTTCCTGGAAATAAAACATTCAAAAAATGCTTCCCTTTTTACGTTGATTAATGAATATATTAATTCAATGCATTTTACTTTGTTAAATTATTTTTAGAATTCAGAAATCTAACCATTTCTTTCTTCTATTCGAAATTTCGTTAATCTTGCTTCAATTTTAATAGACGTAAACATATTTTTTCAATTTAAAATGATTACGAACTATGTGAAATCGTCTACAAAAGATTGTGTAAAGATGAAATAAATTGAATTTTAGGTGAGACAATAGCTTAAGTTATGGTTAATGATAGATGGGTAGATGAAATCTCTTTGAAATGTAAGAATAAAAATAATTTAAAATAACGTTTTTTGTAAAGGAATACTCAATTAGATGAAATATTATAGTAGTATTATTGCTCGTAGATAAATGGCAATCGCCAATACTTACGTATTTTGAAGAGAATGTTTCTTTTTAGGGATTGAAAGCTACATAGAATCCTAGGCTGAGGATGAAGAAAAATCCAACTATATCATTGCTTGTTGCCATAGATCTATTAGAAACTGTTAAAGTATAATAAAAATATTAACAATTTCCGTAAGCAAAATATCGTAAGAATTTAATTAATATTGAATGGAGTTCTTGTTTGATGTTCTGAAATTGTTAAATATTAGTTGAGTCATTTAAACCTAAATTCTATAAGCATTAGTAATATTTAGTGAACTTTTTTTTTCTATAAAAAATGGATAAAACATTAGGTGAATATTTAATAACGTATATTTTTACAGAACCAAAATACAGACGATAGTATGCTCTATTAATAAAGTTATCATTTATAATTATCATGGACTCATAAATACCCTCAATCTAGAAATATATTAATACTTATTGATAAATGTCGGCGTATCTGGAATAATGCAAAAACCCACAGACAAACAGAGAAAAGCACCGATTGAAAGAGCATAAGCACTGAAATATTATCTACTTGTTTAACCCCTACGGGAGTACTATCGGAGGCCCTCCGTAACCCCCTTCACTATTCAGAAAGAGCACTCTTGCACATTGAAGCTCGGAGACAGACAGAGACAGAGAGAACTTTACAATTAGAACTCGTAACTAATTTTATGTAAGTCATTAACAATTGGCAATTTTGTCCTCCTCCGCGTTCTTTTCGCAATAATTTGCGATTTTTTTCCCGACGCCAAAGGGTTAATCACCAACTCTCTAAACAACAACTATCGTATATTAATGTAGCTGCTGAAGAGATTATGTTTTAAGGAGACAGACTCTTCTTATTGGAAGGAGGGAATTACATCTAAAAAGGCATACACTTGAAATAATCTATGGAAAATGTACCTGTTACAGAAAATTTGTGTGATGATGTGGATGTCGATGTGGTTGCAATATCTTTACTCAAAATCGTACTTAAAATTGTCGTTGCTGTGGATTTTTTTGTTGTTTTATCTTAAAATAATCGCAAGAGAGTTAATAAATAAAAATAAAGTTATTAACGTGGATTAGCATATTTTTGAGGTAAAACAATTAAAAATAGTTTTTGTTGAAAGCGAAATTGGAATAAAGCAATTTACTAGAAAATCTTACCAAATCCCTTTACATAAACATCTATGGTGCAATTTCCAATAGAATTCTTAGCAAATAGGATGAAGTGAGTGTATTCGTTGGTAACATTAGAGATTGTTAGTGATCCCATGATTGTAATTTCATTCTGTAAAAATTTTGGTAAAGTGAGTCAACAGTCATTTTTGATGATTCTTAAGCAGAACCATTGGATGAACAAATGACGATCGAGAATAAGGTACTATGATGATGCTCAAACTGAAAGATTATGCATCGATTTCATAAGCTTTTTAAGCATCACATAGCTTTCATCTTCCTCGAAATGAAAGGAGAGACTATATCCCATACATTATAGAAAACCCTTTCCAGGAAAATCAACATAGTCGTCATTCACTAGTTTTCAGTAGTTTTTTTATTTCTTTATAAGGAAAACTGTGCAATCTGAAAAAAATCCATTAACGGATGTAGGCGATTTTTGCGAGAGACATTTCTGAATAATTATTTTTTTATGTTTATGTAAATAGTTTAGGATTAAATCTACCAATCTTGGTCGGTTTTTAATTGCAGCATTCTATTTAATTTAATCAATAAAACTATTCAAAATATGTGTTATGAAATTTTAACTATCGAATTGCCTTTTAAGAATATCAAACTATATTAAATGTAACAAAATCTATTTCCATTCGAGCTTTTTTATGCATGTTTTAACGAAATTTGAACATACATTTTAAAATTGGCTTGTCGTAGCTAATTCGATGGTTAAATTATTTTACAGAAAAGTTTCGCTTGATTGGAGATAGTTTCATATTTATTTGGGCATTAATTGATCTTTATATGTTTTTTGAAATTATATTTACGATTTCATTTGTGGATTCATTAAATAGAACAGGCTTGCTGTTTTTCAATTTCCAAAACAAACCCGGCCTAGGGTTTCCTTCTACAGTGATATTTATCATTAACATTTCTCCATACATGGCGTAAAATATTTCAGCCTTCGGTGCATCTATGGAAAACATTAAACAATGATTTCGATTGGCATTCATAAGACCTTCCACAAAAGAGTATCAAAGGAAAACATACACATAATGTTAAGGATTTTCGTTTTAATCTGCTTTTGTGTCATCATATGGTCAGAGATGCAAGTCAAATGACGAAGATGGTCTTTGTGAGAAAACTTTTGTTTGTGCTTAATTGAAGATTGTCCGGTTTTTAAGATTTTACCATCTAAAAGAAATAATTATTTTCATTAACGATTGATTGTAACAGTGGAAATATTTTACTAACTTCTGATGATACCTAGGAATAATGAGATATTAGCAGTTGATTTTCCTCCAATAGCAGAGCAATTCAAAGTGACCTCATCTCCTTCTTTAATATTTGCATTTGGCGAAAATTCCAAATCTTCAGGTGCCTCTAAAATGAATTGTATAACAAATAATTAGAAGGATTTTGTACAACAATATTATTTCAATCCCGAGAAATAGATTTAAATTTAAATTAATAATTAAGTACTAAAAGTGGTCAATGATTTGTCTACTTAAGTAAAAAAGAAACGTTTTTTCATAGATTAAATTCCTATCTAATGTATCACTAAATTAGACTATCACCGCTTCCTTTACTTTTTCATCATTCAAAAGCGTCAACAGCTTGGGTTTTCAGGAGCTTCAGGAGATGGTGATTTTTTTATGTATTGGATAAATGAGAGCATAAAATTTGGCAGATATATACAGTGGTGTACTTTAGATATCCTTTATTATTTTCAATCATTTTGTGTAGATACATCATTGAACACTTCTTTTATCTTATAAAAGGCGTTGAAAATTATAGAAAGACCACTTTGTGATTTCATAACAAACATCTGATTTTTAGCCAGTTCTAAATGAATTTGTAAAATGAAGGCAATGTTACATTCGTTTAAAAATGAGCCATGTGGACAATGGAATAGCATAATTTATGACGTGAAGTGGATGAAAATTGAACGATTGAATGCATCAACTACTTTACAATGCTTGCAAATAGATTAGATATAGCTCAACTATTTTATTGGATTGGGAAATTGAAAAATAAAACTCCAATGATCGTTTTTTGCTTGAAATAAATATCCTGCAATAAATATTGAATACTGAGGACATCATCTAGTCCGTGAAGTAATTTCAAGAGAACATGAAAGAATTCGCCTCTTGTCTAATGGTCTTATAAAATAGACAATATATGAGGTTCATAATTCTACAATATAATGAAAATTTAAATCTCATCCACAGAATGATTCCTGAGCATACTGAAACTATAATTGTGATATATGGCTCAAACAAACTAGGTATTCAAATGATTTTGCATTAACGAACGACAGTTACAGAATTTGATTTTGATCTCACAGAATTTTCTCATTTCTTGTGAATATCGCCAATTTTATAGACTGCTTTAAATATTTGGTAGGAATAATTGAAAAAAAAAAAAACAATCCGATGGGCTTTGTTGAAACGTTAAAAAGGTTTTGAGTACCTGCAACAATTAATTCCAATGATTTGGATATGGCATCATCATTATAGATCGCTTCACACGTTATATTACCAGCATTGTCTTTTACATTTTTAACTTCACATACAACAGTCTTGTTCTGCAAATAAATTTATCAATTTATTTCCTTATTTAAAAATACATTTTTTTGTAATAGAGTTTTTTTGGAGTACGCTATGTACTTTTGATGTTATTGCGTTAAATAAATGGAAAAGTAATATGCATATTTAAACTATATACTTTCTGATATAAAAAGCACATTATTAAAAACATATTTTCTTTAATATAATCATATCATATAAATATTTAAATAGCAACATAAGTAATGAGCTACTTTAAATCATTCAAATATATTAAGAAATAAATCCCTCTGGGCAAAATAGAGAACTAAAACTAAGTAATGAGGTACATAGAATAGCTGACTCTTCAATCGTATAATCAATCAATGGGCTAAATTCCTATTTGTAGTATAGGTCAGAAACATAAAAACTACGGAAAACATGTTTCATCTATACTCACTGTTCGATCTGGATAAATGAGAGTTTTATAACTCAGCGAAAAGTGCGATCACCTGGACAGTGAGAGGTATTTCATTCGAGTTTAAATATTAGGATTGATGTTATATCGTTATTGGATATTTCATGTAATTAAATGAAGCTACAAAATATATTCTTGATAACTGATTGAGCTTTAAGTATTATTAGATAACGTTAAAGTTTGATAATTTAGATAATTTATGTATTATAAATCAATGGCTCAACCATTTTGATAGTTTGCTGGATTTATTTTGGAAAAGTAAATCAGCCCGATGCTCTTCTCTGATTTTGCACATTATTATTTGAAGTCATCAATTACTAAGCTTCAAAGCCGCTATCACTTAGCATTTATCAACAACGTATAATTCAATTCGAAATTCAAAATTCGAAAAATTCAATTTACCTTATTTTACTTCCGATTATCATTTTTGTTCAGATCAATCTAGGAATTTAGATATATTTCAAAATGCTTAAATAAGTCAAAGTATGCAAATTTGAGTGATGAAAGAATGTTGAATAATATACTTTAAAATAAATGTTAATGTAAATATTGCGGTTTCTCATCAGGTTTTTATTGAAAAGTATCGTGCTTTACAAGATTATTGTATAAATACTATATTGACCTATATGGTGGCTTGGAAAAAAGTGACCCTGTCGAATTCTAATAAAATGGAACTAATTATGTGATAGTGATCAGTTATAAGATGATTTTTTCGAGAATAACTTAAATCATCGCAGCTGATAGAAGATCATAAAAAACAATAAAAATTTAGTTTTTTTTGTATACACGTAAAAGTTTGATTACTTTTCGATTTGTCTAACATGTTAATATTGAAAGAAAATTCAAATTGAGTGATGAATAATACAATTAATTCAATTTTAGCTGCTTACCTCCGGAAATAACGTACACCAGGTATCATCTTTACCAAATGTTTTATTAGCAGAATTTATTGATCTACCAAAGTAGTTATTTTTAATGTGGATCCTGAAAATTAATTTTCATTAAATATCACAAACTTCTGTATTTTTTATAGAACCATGGAAAATTACTATTTTAAGCGCCAATTTTCAATTACAAAATAACTTGAATTGAAAATAAACATGTTCGTTATATAATAATTTGTAGCTTAATCACGTTATTTGAGGTAGAATCTAAAAGATAATGTGGTTCTTTCACATTCCAATGGATTATTTGTTGTTATTGATCTGCATTGGTGTTAACGATCTCAGGATTTTCCAAGTGAAAGCTTATTTTTTTCAATATTTAAATATCTATTTTTAGCCATTGAAAGTTTTCACAATGCTTAATATACAATTTGAACAGTGATTCGAAGTCTAAGTGCTATCACAAAAAGCATGATCGTCTTGGAGAGATCTAAATAGAGCTAGTTCTGCTCACCCAGGGGCCGACTGAATATATAGATTGGGAATAAGGTTTAAAGTTGGCATCTTGATGATAACAATATTAATTTAAACATTGATTCGAAATACATAAGACTTTGTCCATGTATTTAACACAATTATAAATTGTGGGCCGAAACAGGTTGAAAATCAGAATTTACCCTAAAAAAAAATATTTCCATATAAAGTCACTCTTAATCTAATTTGAATACGAAATACAGCTTTGGGATATTGCATCGACCTTCTGCATTGACATTCTTTAACACTTTCAATTCGAAGTTCTACGCAAGATAGCCGACGCTTCATAGTTTAGTAATAGATATGTTAACATAATCAATACAAAATTAAAGATAAACACAGTGAGTTAAGAAATTGAGAAGTTGACTAAACTAACCACCAAGATACGCAGATTATGTGACACGAGCTGAACGTGACGCATTAGAAGATTACTAGTGAAACATTTCATCATAAGATTTCTCAAGTATCCAAAGATCATAATGCCAATTCTTTGGTTGAGGAAAACTGTTTTGCATTGCTTGTGAAGTAGTCTTTCACATAATATAAGAAGAGACCAGAAGAAGATAAAATATATTTGCTAATGTACGTTGGGAAAACTTGACGATGATCGAAAGCATCCCATGAGATTGTTTTTATGTTGGAAAAGATTTTCAAGTCGACTTGGTGATAAAGGCATTGAAAGGAAAGGAAAAAAAATCTTATTAAAGACAGTCAGTTACGAGACTCTCAATCTCTCTGTGGATTTATCTGCGACTGGAAAATTTTGTCCATTCTTGTGCTTTCTTTTCTCTAGCTTTGGATGAACCAACGGATATATGTAGCGGTGCCAAGTGAAGCATTTTTATAGGAGGAATTGATGATAATTTTCTTACGTTTAAGCATTATATTATACATGTTATAAATGTATAAATATTGCTTTCTATTTTCTCGTTATTTAAATACGGATTGAGTGTTAAAAATGGTGATGTTACATTGTTTTATTGTTGTACTCACCAAATATTCACAGGATTACCAGTCCACTGAAATGAAAAATGAGCGGATCGGTTGGGATCTGCATAGATAACTTTTTCTTTAATAATTATCTCTGAAAATAAAAATAAGATTTAAAGTTAAAAGCATTATAGTTTTTTAAATTACACGTGTCATTCAGTAATAGCTTAGTTTATGTCAACCGGAATTCTACTTGACCTGCCAAATATTTATGAGAATAGTCGTATTTTTCATAATTAAAATTTTATTAAAAAAATCCCATATCTGTCAGTCCTTTCACAAAATATGATTTATTTTACGATTGATAGATTGAAACAAAGAAAAACAATTGCATTAAAAAATACCCCCGTGACTACTAAAATAATTGATAATATTTGTCGAGTACAACCTTGGCTGGAAGTATTGAATACCTTATGGAACCGCAATACTTTATAATAATTTTAGGATACCATAGATCATATTAAATCATCATCATAGCGCAGCCACAAATAGGGAATCTAATCCCGAGCCAAAACTTCGATTCTAGGATTACATTAGACCATCCCGGGACCCCCCCATTAGGCTATTGAAAGTTATGAGATAGTTGTCAGCAATAACCGTCCTCCCACTTCCTTTGAATTTGTCTATTAATTCCAGTTACAATTTTTCACCTAAGTTGACTGCTCTCTGGCTTCCTTCTTCTTTTTCAGTATACAAGGACACCTTTACAAGGATATATATTTCTTGAATCACAGACCTACAAACTGGTTTTTAAAGACATATGGTGCAAAAAAATTTCTGCATCACAAGTAAAAGAAAAATATCATACTAAATATAGATTTTTCCAAACATATGATGCGAAAGGATTAAAATTTCCTTATGAAACATGAAGAAAAGTGTGATTTTTCATACAAATTCGATGAAAAAAATCTAGGTCTGACCAGGTCACTTTCATTGACTCTAGGGGTATAAATAGAAATATTATTTTTTCTCGAAACACAAGGATCCTGAACTTTTTTTAACTCTAAATTCGGTAAAACCCTTCAATAAACAAAGTCAGGAAGTTTGGGTAAGATCTATATATTGCTACTATTAAAAAAAACTCATCGCAAAAGCAAAATGGTCTGGCCACCGTATTGACAGAAGAGTTAATAGTGGAAAACAAGATTTCGGAGATCAATGAGGTCCATGAGAAATTAGATACTCTCTATAATGAAACTGCCTCATTGAAAAAACAAATGATTATTAAAGATTAATGGCTAAATAACATTGAAATTAAAGGGGCCCCAACAAGGAAAAATGAAAATTTGTTCAAAATACTTGGTCAAATCTTAAAAGCGGTTAGTTATACTGTTACAAGATCAAATATCAATTATATAGCTAGAATACCTATGTACAACTCAAACGAAAAATTTATCTTGGTGAGCTTCATGGAATTCATGGAATCTTTCGAATTAAAAAAATATATCTACGAGTGAAATTGGCTTTGATGGAAACCCTCAATGAATATTTATAAACGATCACTTGACTCCTGATACTAAAGATTTATTAACATCTGTAAAATTAATTCTAAAGGAAAAACGTGATGAAAAAAGAATACTATAAATATTTTATCTCATATTTACATTCCACTAATTATAAAAAAGGATCTACCATATGTCAAAGTTTATTATGTTATTCTGGTTTCTGAACGCAACCTAATATATTTTAACATTCAACAACCAAGAATAATAAATCACAAAATGGCGATTGTTTAAAAAAAATTCAGTCAAGTTATTTTTTGACCTTATTTTGTCAGTTTTTTTTAAATAGTTAAAAAATAAATTTCGACATAAATCTGGTAGGAATAATAGAGGGTTGTATATAAAAGATTCGTACCCAGTTTGAAGTAAATTAATTAATTAAAACTTGAGATATGATGTCAACCGCGTTGGAAAAAGTAGATTTGAAAAAAACGCGTTAAAAGATTCCATTATGGTAGGACTGGCCAAGTTACCGCGTCACTAAAATAGCTATAATTCCGTAAATACATAGTTGAAATTTTGCGAATTCGAAACATTGTAATTTTTAAAATCGAAACATTGGAAAAATGCAAAATAAAACTAAATCAATTTTTTCAAAACTCTCAACCAGAATAAGAGAAAATTGTCTTGAATATTTGAAATTCTTAATTGTAGGTGACTTTAACTTATTTTATTGCTAGAAACTACAGGACCTACGACGAATGGTCAAGTCGCGAAGATTTAAATGTCACACCGTAATCAACTTTTCACTTTTCGGCAGAGGACTTGTGGTTGGCTGCATTACTTAAAAATTCTGATAGCCAAAATGTGAAAATTCATCGATGTGTTTTATATTCATACAAACAAAATAATGGTAATTCTTATTCACAGCAACTCAACAATTATCTCAGTAGGTTAGAGGATATTATCTTGAATATTTTAAATGATAAATTCTTAATTGTAGGTGACTTTAACTTATTTTATTGCTACAAACTACAGCACCTACGACGAATGGTATATATCCCAGTCGGTATTCGTCATAATTTAAATCAGCTATCAAGGAAATTAATAAATATCATTGTAAATTTAAATTGTACGGCAATAAATGTGACTTAATCTCTGCAAAGACTTCAAAATTTGATTCGTCCAAACACAGTGTTTGATCGATCTTTTTTAGATAAGTATTGTATCGATAATGAGGTGTATGTTTTCTTTTTTCCGAATGTCCTGTCCCTTTTAAATTAGCTTCGAAAAGTCTTCTTGCAGAATTGATCTTCCGATTTTTTCCATCGTATCAGCAGCTAGGTCTGTCGAAGTTTCTGATATTTCTTTGTCTATCATTGTATAATCAGGTATATTCATTCCGTTCAATTGGATGCTGGAAGATTATCAATTCTGGAGATTTTTGCTTGAGTTTTCTTATGGTTCTTTTAAAAATTACATTTGGATACGCTTTTGTAAAGTAAGTTCACTTTCTTTTAACTATTGATACCACAAACGAACTGATATTAAGTACAATTGACATAACATAATTATTGAGATATAAGGTTGGGTAAGCGTCGAGAGTCGTCGTAAAATCTTATGCAGTTCAATATCGAAGAAAATAGCGAAAATTATGAAGATGAAGTGTATATATTTAGAAAAACTTATTGCATATACATACATTATATTTAATATATGAATTTCTTCGACAAGTAAATCATCAGGTTCAGGTCAGAATATCAAATACCAAAACCGTTCATAATCATAGGAATGACTGTAGAAATGCACAGAGAAAGCAGATTCTTTTATAACTATTGCTAATAGATGATGATGAATTTTAATTCGAATGATATTGAATATTCAAAAGAAAAAAATCATAATTTTTTTACCTGCAAGAGTGAGGTGTATGCAGAATATGAAGCACACGAGTATTCCGATTGATGTCATTTTGATGATCATTTTTACGATGTTCGAAAATATTCTTCACGATTAAATTTTTCGTTGGTATTTGTTCTCTCTGGAGATCACATTTGGTGGTTGAATGTCAAGATATATACTGGAAAAGAATAAAATTTAGTATGTATAAACCATGGAACCATTGCGAATCGTCTCCGATAAGAAAATAGTCCAACCTTATAAAACAACGAAGATTACACAGTCAGTTAGAAGTTAGTTGATTTAACATTTGCGGTTTCCTTCCAAATGACATTTGATAAGGAGTGATTGAGGAAATTTTAAAACAACAAATACATTTTTAAAATGTCATGAATAGAGCAAACGCACATCTAGATGACGACGAAGTCGATATATTTTCCAGTTGTAATTGCAAGTTGCAACTTATAATTCATGTCTGTCAATTTATGTCACGACGTCCATGACAGATATTATTCCAACATTATGAAGTTCTTTTGTATAACTGAATTTATGATATTTAATCGAGTATTATTGTAATAATACGCAAATAAATAGGCAGGACCTTTGGATGCCCTAAACTAGTGGGTTGCAAGAAAAAACTCATTACTGATAAAAAAAAACTGATGCTGATACAAGTGGGAATAATAGCAAGAAAGAACAAGGAGGCAAAGCTCCCAAGAAAGGACAATGGATTTCATCATATTTATCATTAGTATTTTCTAGTGTTATTATAAATGGCATGGCAAAGTTAATGGGTTTGTTGTGTTTTGACTTCAGATAGTATACAACCAGTCAAATTAATACGACACCATGAAACACTTCTTTATTAACATGATAATAAGTCAATAGAAAATTTTCAATGGAAATTGGACGAAATTAATCCGACTCAATAGAAAATATATGAGAAATGCTATTTGGGCCACATAATATCATTAAATTTCGACTTATGAAGCCCCTCAGCATTCACACTGTCCGGAAGGTGCAGATACTTGGTGCGAATTGCAGAAACATGCAACTACAAGATCGTTATATTTGTACAAGCATCCTCCAGCTCTCAAGGAGGAAGTTTAGGAATTCTTAAGACCCATTTATGAAGAATTGTCGTCTGATGATCTACTGGAAAGATATCTTGGTTTGAATACCCAACATAACAGTGAGAGTTAGAATGCGTGCGTATGATCTACTGGAAAATACTGGAAATCGCGACACATACTGCAGTTTGCATTTTTAACGAAAGATTTGAACATATTTTAAGAAAAATGGTCTTTATGGGGATCACAATCGGTTTAAATGCATTATACACTTTGCCAACGGCCGAGGTTCAGAATCTTCTAAAGAAGCTAGAACAGCTCGCAGAGATGCCAGATCAGCCAGAAAAGACAAAGCTGAGATAGCTGAAGGATTGTTTAATAAAGCTGGATTCGCGCTGATTAGTAGTATATTTTCCCTTTTCAACAGTTTTTAAGTATTTAAAACTTTGGTCCAATTGGTCTGAACTTCTGAACTGAATTCGGTCTAAGTAGTTACTTTATCTTACGTTTTACATTAAAAAATATCCCCAAAAAAGATTTTTTTTTTCGAAACTCTTTTTCAAACCCTATTCTGTTACTTTTAATCAAAAAGTATAAATAGAGTGTTTTTTTAATAGCGACACTCATACAGATTATGAATCTTTTGAACTTTTTATTTCAGGTAAGTCTGATGAATACTGCTGCTGATGACTTGCATATTTTTTGACATGCCATTTTGATGTATTAAAAACGATATAATGTGTATATTTTTTTAGTTACGAATGTATTTTTTTTAGTATTATAGAAGAGTGCCATAATAAATCCCAAATGGATTCATTTTATTATACGATGTATTTATTGTGGAAAAAATTGTTAAAAAATGCCTAATAAAAAAAATTGTTAATAATATATTTTGAGCCGTCAAAGTAAATAATCCTTAAATCAATAAATATTTACACAAGCAGATAAAGGCACAACTGGTAAGCATTCAAACCTTTGAGATTTATTCCTATGTTGAAACTTAACACTTGTATATGTTGAGTGAAATTAAATTTTAGTATTAAAAACATACACATTGAGCTTGTATAATGAATTATTATAAATTAGTTTATCACAACACAATTTTTCTAATTATCTCGTCAATTTTTAATTAAAAAAAAATAATATGTATGATTTGGAAGTGTTTATGAGCAGAGAATCGACCTAACAATATAAAGTTGGTGAAGTACTGAAATATGATGCAGAATATTATGTGATAATAAGAATACCATTGCAAATGTTATCGTTGGATCTACGCAGTTAAAAGTATGCTAACACTAGCAGAAAATATAATTGTTTGGCGATGATTCATTTAAGAAAGTATATTTTGTCTCGAAAGCATATAATTATTATTGTATTTAAAATACATTATAACATAACAATGATTCTGAATCATTTTCTAGATTGAAAAGCAAACTTAAAGATCTCAAATTTTGCAAGCCTGTTTCTTAGTTGATACTGCTGAATCAAGATTCCAGATTGAATAATAGAATTGGTTGGCAGATCAATTCTAGATCATTCAAATGGAACCATTTTGATTAAAATAGTTGCAATAAAAATTTAAAAATTGTCGATTTTTCTTTTCGAAACTTTTTAGATTTTTATGAAAGGAGTTAATTTGAAAGGAATTACCTCAAATTATAAATTAAAATTCAAAATAATGTTGAAGAATTTCGTTTTAGCATGATTTATTAATTCACATTTAAAAGATTAAATTCATTTTCAAATAAAATAGCATTTACATACAATACTTAAAAAAATAGAGCATAATATTAAATCTATAAATGAAACATTGAATATATGTTGGTTGGTTTTCCATACGATTTATTCAATCGGTTTGAATCAATGTTGTCCTTAAGGTTCCGGTGCAAAATTAAATATAAACTCTTTTTCGAAGACTTGAAGGTACATTGGATTAAATGCTATTGATCTAAAATTTTATTTGGTTGCTTCCTAATCTGAGGATAACAGCCATCCAATCATATAAATTGGCCTTAAATAACTTTGTAAACGACGGTCAATGCTGAATTGTAGAGAAATTCACACGAATAATTTAAAAACGAATACTATGTGTCCATTAAAATTGTTCATGTGAATATCTCTATATTTCTTAACATAAGGCTTTAATGAATTTCCGCAGATAATTCATCTAAAATCGCGTTATTTTCTTCCAATTATTGCACGTATTATACGAAAATGGTTGCCTGACTACCAAAATCAAATCCAAACTAAATGACGAAACACTCGATGGTTTAATGTTACTTCGGGCATACTTTCAAAATAATATTTAAATTTATTAGTAATTTTATTTATCTATTTTTGAATTGTATTTTTATCTTTTCTTAAATAAATAAAATTCTTTCGCCTTCAAGTTATTTTTTATATTAAACAAATGATCAAATTTATCAATGTAATTTCCTAAATTATTGAAAATCCCGATCCTGGGATCCCGGGACTGATCCCGAGATGGTCTGATGCAATCCCGATTCGAACTCGGGATTGGATTCCTTAGCCTCTTCGTGCTTAACTTCACTTTCTAATTGTGAACAATAAATCTGCCCCGTTATGGTTTTGACCATATGGAAGGACTTCATGGTAAATTATCTCTGTGGAGTCCCACTATACATTTAAAAGTTGTTTTTACTATTTTTTATTATTATTTTAAAATATATATATTTTTTTTTAAATCAATCAGAGTTTTGTTATTTTTGTTCATTCGTATTTGATCATTTTTGTTCAGTTAATTCATCATAAAATTGATAAACATAGCTTCTTGATGGATATGACTATTATAAATATTTATTTTGTGGGAATACATTATTACTGATGACAATAAGTGAATAGAGAGAAACGATAATTATACACATTAAGCATTGTGGATTTTTATTAAAAATAAAAAAATACAATCAAAGCCATATTGAACAAAATTGTGAACCAGATGTTTTCTAGGTTTGTTAAGATTTTTAGCCTACAGTAATAAACAAATTAACTTTAATTCACTTTTTACAAAATATATATTGTAAAATATTTAACTCTTGCATTTCTATAAATATAATTACACCTTAGACGCCAAGACTATTTTATGAATACATGTTTAAAATAAATTTATAATAATAATTAATGTATAAAAAAAGGGGTTGCGTAAAGACTGCTATCATTTCATTAATGGAAATTTTTTGCAAATTATAAATTTGCTTCGCTTTCGCATATATTCAGAGTATCTCGGCGTCCATGTGTTAATATCAAAAATTGTACAGTCAATTGTATTCATGTTTTTCATTCTATCATAATTTTAGCAGTCGAAATTTAAGGTTTTAAGTAGTATATAGAGATATAAAAGATGTCAGCATTATAGTGTTGTTAATTAAATATTTATATTTAATGAGTTATTAAACATGTAAATATTTACAAAGACTAGAAGAACCATATATCAAGGTTAACAATGTTTGTTGGTTGGATTTAATACTTATATGCATAACAACAGTGGTCGGCAACGTGTGGTCCACGGACCACACTGGCATTATTGTAATTTTTAAGATATTGAAAATCAGATAATAAAAATGTTAAAAAACATATCATTTTATTCAATTCAACTTGATGAATCTGCTGATATTGCAAACAAAGCATTCTCACTCTGTTTTTTCAGGGTTGAGTATCAAGAACTACTTTGTTCGCTTAATTCGCTGCGTAGAACAACGAGCTCAGAGATTTTTGAAGCACTTAATAGTTATTTCCTAAAAACAAATTTTAATATATAATATATTTAACACAAAAATCCAGTTATTGGTTCGCTGGATTAAAATTGTGAATTTTAATCCGTTTAGTTGTCTGTGAGCCCAAAATGTTGCCGACAGCTGCTCTAAAAGATATGCTAAAGCAAATATATTACAAATAATAATAATATGTTTTATATAATTGTGTAAAATTAACATAATCCATGTTTTCATAACATTTTAAATGCAAAATTTGTTGAGGTGTTAAACAATGAGTTACTCGTACAGCACTCAGTAGTGTATCACAAAAAGAGATAAAGAGAGATCAGATTTTTTTGGGATGCAGTTTAATTAGCTGGCACACCAGTCCAATTAGCTGAAAAACAAAAACATACATTGTTCATTAATTCTTTGGATATCAGTATCATGTTAATATAAATTGTGGATATTTTCACTGAAGAAAAAAAAATGGTTTTTTAAAAAGTAATTTTAAATTGTCAAGATATTAATGATAAAAATTAAATTAATGTTGAAAAACAACTTACGCACATTTGAAACAGAACTTTTTGGTTTTTGCTGCGTAAGCGACAAATCCTGATGCTAAACCAATTAATATCGCCAACAGGATCCCAACGATCAATCCAATATTTGAGGCATCTGCAAATTAAAAAAAAACACATCATATGATGGACATAATGATGAAACTTAAAACATGTGTTCTTTTGTGTTTCCAATTTTTGTGGACAATACAAGTATTAGGTTGTCCCATAAGTGTCTTTCGCAAATTTTTTTTGACTTTGAAGAACAATACCACCGTGAATAATCATCGGAAGGTCGTGAAAGATTATGATAGTGATGTGATGAGTCGAAAACATGTCACAAAGTGAGTTAGACAAGGCCGTATTGATACGACGAATTTCTGTGTGATTTCCGATGAACTTGTGCAAAAAATTGAAGAACAAGTGCAAAATGACCACTGTGTGGTGTGTGTATGCGATGAGTGTCCAGAATGCTCACACTGGAGAACTGTTAAAATCGTGTGATTGGACGTGTGCGAATTTTTGAATTGTTTTATACAGGATGGAGCTTTTCTGGACTCTGTTGTGACGGGGGATGAGACGTGGGTGTATCACTACACCCAAGAATTCAAGACAATCCAAAAAGAGATAGAATAAATCTATAACACTGGCATACAAAAGACTACAGAATCATTGATGATGATCACGGTGAAAAATGGTTTAATATAATTGTGAAGTATCCTTAGTAAATGTAAACAGGGGACCCCCAAGAGGCATAGTCCCGGAGTGCTCCCGCTAATGCTTTATGATGGATGAACACTAGTAGAACTATTCACTATCGGATACATAGTGATCTGTAGAAGATAAAGATAAAAGATGACGCTCTTAGTTAAAGTCTTTATTTATGCTAAGATCGCAGATATAAAATCGTATGCATCATGTTACTTTTATTGTTATTAATATTTTCTATATACTGTAATTGTATAAATCCAAATTTACTGTTCGATTTATAGTTACGTAATAAGTGGTAACGAGCAGTTTGATAACTACATTGGTTTAAAGCGAGTAATACTCATCTGATGTTCTGTGAATGTCTGCTGTTTTAAATATTATTCAAAATAGCATCACATCAGCTTTAAATTTAGAAATCTATAAACAGTGACTTTGTCAATATGTAAATGTTGTCACTTTATTGTGCCCAAATGGATGCATTCACATATTATTATAGGCTTTTAAATGCCATTTGTACGCGCTCATGACGCTCTGGCAGTTAAAAGGATAGAGTAGGGTACAATTTTATATGTAGAGTTTATGTTCTAATAGATTTAAATAATACCATCGAAAGACGTTTCCACTATAGTCTTTGTCGTTCCGAGATAATTCTTAGCCTGGAATACATACTCTTTAATTGCATCAGCAGACTGTACACCAAGTAAGTTGAGAGTTACTATATAATTATCTTTTTCCTGAAAGAAAGCATTAAATTATACATCCGATATAAAAACATTTGGAAATAATTTATCTATTAATATAAAATAAGTAAAGATTTGAGTTAACAAAAATATGGGCGATAATGATTTTAAATTATCGTAATAAATCATAACTGTGAATCATCTTAAATGCATTAATATAGCAGATATTCACCTGTATTTCAATTACGACATGTCTATTGTCATTATTCAGTTTTATTTGGCTTTTATTTGCATAAACAGCAAACACTTCAATAACAGGCTTAGGATTGCCTTGGAATATTATAACTATTGAAGTATTTTTTCCCTCGACAAGCTTTATGCTACTTGTTTCATTTTTTGAAATAGGCTCAGCTGTAATTAAAAGTAATATTTTTATAAGAGTTTTAAAACTGAATTAATATATTATATTTTATTTAAAGTAGATATATTTTGAAAACTCACACTCAACATTAATTTCTATTGTGGTAGATTTGGCATTATCATATGCCAAATGATTGGCGATACACTTAAGTTGTACCTTTTTAGGCAATGTCAAGAACATTTGGAAAGTTTGTGAAATTGTTTCTGTATCATTTTTACTTTTTATAATTATGGGATCGTCCTTAGCTGTGACAATGTTTCCATCTAGAAGTATAATTAATGTAAATTAACAATTTCATAATTCAATGATTAATATAATAGTTTATAATTAAAATACGCAATACCATCCCAAATTTTGTTTTGTAAGCGGTTTGAATTATTGTACATAGGCTAGATACACTAATTTGTTGTTCTTTTTTTATTAAGGGGGGACAAACCCTTTACAATGTTCAAAAAAAGTTTTTTTTAATTATGTATTTTAAAAGAATAACACATTGAGAGTATACTATAAAAGAAAAAAATCGGAACATGAAATATTTACGAAGTAATAATAGCGCATAATTAAGAGCGGGTCGAAACAGCTTTACACCTTTAAAAAAATCATGAAAAACGACTCATTTTCGAGCGTCTAAATGGATTGGCCCCTTTATTAAAGGTTAATATTAAGTGTACATGCAAATTTGCAAGATCTTTATTCTAATTACAAACTAACTGTTAACATTTAAAATATAATAATTCAAGTGTATATCATAATATTTAACGCATTTCAGGCCACTGTGCTTTGCATAAAGAATCACCTGGAATCCAAGCAAGCTTCGAAGAAATCACAAAATAGTACTTGCTTTGTAAAAATTGGTATAATTCTTAAACCAACATACATATTGAAATTAAATATTCCGAGTGCTATCACAAGGACTCGCTGTATAGATATACAAAAATGTAATAGTGGTTTTCAACTTGTGGTAAAATACAAAAGGTGATAAACTCAATGTTATAAAAATAGAAACAATATTGATTTCCTTGAAATTGATACCCGTGTAGATAAGGGACACCATCCCATAGCTAAAAAAAAGCATCAGCCGACATAGAACATATTAACTCTTTATCAATCATCAACACATATGTTGTTTTTTTGTGAAAATTTTACCCAGAGTCCTATTGTAATCTTTTTGGTTTTTTAAAAAAATTGCAAACTACAACTAAATATCAGCAGATTACGATTTAATATGCTTCCCGTATGTAATGTGTTAACGTGTTTAATTTCTAAAAAATGTCTAACCTAATTCCCATGAAATATTTGCTGCTGGTCTTCCATTCATAACATTACATTCCACCTTCAAATTGTCTCCAACCATGAAAGACTTTATAGACGTTGGATTTAATACTGGATTTTCTGGTTTTTCTATAAAAAGAAATAATCAAAATAGCAATAAAAAGATAGAAAATAGTTTTATTGCTTAAATACATTTAAAAAATTGACATAAAAGATGATTAGTCATTTTTATGGCTTGGCAAGAACATGAATCATAAAATGCTTCAGCATGTGTGTCCTGAAGTTTTAATCGGTCAGTTTTTCAACTATGTATAAATGTATGTTTATTTTCTTATAATTATGACTATAGTTTTCCACCTCCTGTTTTACCGAGGTTGTGTTTAATTATTTATCTATGTTGTCGTTTATCACAAACCATTGAGAGTTGCCTATTATACGCAGTGCTAGAGAATATTAATATTGGAGGTGGACGCAATACTTTAGAGCTGTATTTTGTATGCCTAAATAGGTTTTAGTATGGCTTTGTGTAATAGTATATTATTCTCTCTGAAGAGAATGTCGGTGTCTGAGAAAACTGTTCCCACAGTTGATTTACGAGCTATCAACCAATATAACATTTTCGTTTTGAGTTTAAGTTACTTTATTTTCTTTTTAATGTAGGTTTTCCAAGTTAGAGGTCTGTTCAAGTGCATACTGAGATATTTGACTTGATTTACTTGTGATAATGTACAGTCATTGAGTGAAACATGAAGACAAAACTTTCTTGGTGCACATTTCTTGAGCCATTTTTTAATGTTGTTGAAGTTTTGCTGAAGTACTTGAGAGGTTGTTGTGGGGCCGTTATGTGCAAAGGCGGCAGTTATTATGGTATCTGTTGTAGACTGTGTATAGAACTGAACCAAGTACATACAGTGGAGCTTTTTATGTTCATGAATAAAATTTACTTAGTATTGTAATTTATGTAAAATCATTAAAAGAACTTACTTGCAACAATTAACTTTGAAGTTCCCTTAGTAACTTCATCGTCTAAATCTGTAGCCAAACATTCAACTTGACCATTATTACTTTCTGTTATATTATTTATCGAAAATTCACAAATTCCTTCCTAAATATATTACGTTCATATATTTTTAAGTATATCATTTGAGCTTTAATAACAAAAATGATGTGAAAGTAATGTAATACTCACTGCTGTCTTATTGCCTCTATATACAGCGCCAGTTTTTAATCCTTGAATTTGAAATCTGTGGAAATAAGAAATGATTTTAATAGTATAATAGATTGTCCCATTTGAAATGAAAAAGTTTTATTCAAACAAAAACATTATTAATTAATTTCATCGATACAATATAATCTCCTTCGATAAATACAACCTTTTCCCATCTGTTTAATTTTTTTTTAATTCCAGGAGAATAAGATTTAATTAATTTTTCTATAAAATATTTTTCAATTCCTCATTTCACCTCTTCTATATATATGATTTTTTTACCGATAAATGATGCTGCATCGTTCTAAATAAATCTCCGTCGTTATGGTTTGACCATATGGAAGGACTTCATGGTAGATTATCCCTTTGGAATCCCAGTGATAGTGAATTTTCAGAAGAAGAAATCAAGCTACGAGTTGAAGAAAGTACTATCGAACAAAAAAACACTTCAAACGAATTTGAAAGAGAGGAAACAATGGAAGAATTTTTCATTGAAAAAAATAAATCAACACAATGGCGAAAGACAACAAAATGTGTTTCTGGAATAACCAAGGCGATAAACGTAGTTGAAGCACCCACTGGCTTGATTCAAAAAGCTCTTGGTATTGAAAATGAACTAAATGCATTCTTCCAAATTATCAATATGTCTATGATTGACGATGTTTTGAGATACACAAATATGTATATCGATAAGCTGAGAGTTGATCATCAATATTCTAGAGATCGGGATTGTAAAAACATTGACAGGCAAGAATTTATGGCATACTTGGGTGTGCTATATTTGATTGGTATAAAAAAATCTCACCATGCAAATTTGAAGGAGATTTTTGTCCGTGACGATACCGGGATTGAAATAGCAAGAGTTGTCATGGGTTACAAGAAAAAAGAAGCCTTCAAAAACGCGGCGTTTGTCGGTCATGTGCACTGGAGAAGAAAAGATCCTCAGCATTAATGAAGTATTGCCGTTGCCAGTTCTTTACATGCAAGAACCACTCGGCAGATGAGGTGGTTTGCAAAAATTTTAAGTATGAGAATTTTGATTCTGACTAATAGGTTGATAAGATATTTTGTTTTGAAATACTTATTGACTATTGTACTTGGATGTGTTTCCCAAGTCAAAACTCTTGATCTTAAAGTATTTTCGCATCTAAATATGGGAATATGAACTCATTTTGATAAAGGGTTTTGATATTGGAATTTTTATATCCGCTCTGGTATTCATTTTGAAATTGTATTAGTTAATACCTAAGTGTCGAATCATCTTGTATCATGTTTAAGAGATTAGGATTTATTTGCAGTGTAGTGTTTATTCAATTTATATCATTATTTGAACAAAAAATGTTTCCTAAAAAGTATATTTACTATTGTTTTAGATTCGTTGCTCAGTATGTAATTTTATTTTACTTTTTGTATTTATTTGGCTCCGTTTATTTCATATTTTGATATTGGAACATCTCAAAAAATAATATAAAACAAATTTGAAAGCAAAAAATAGAAGAAATCTGGCATCAGTATTTATATTTAATTTTAGATTATTTAAAATAATGTAAAAAAGGTTATAAACAAAAATGGATTAATCTTTGAAACTCACCTACAAAAGCTAAGATTTACCACTGGTTGAATTAAACAAGTGATGTTATAGGTATCTCCAGGTTTTACAATTTCATTGTCAGGTGATATTTTTAATACATTTGCTGAAAAAACATATTTTTTGTTGTTATACATCTCAGTGTTTTTTATAATTGTTAGTGAAAGTATTTTTTGGTCTCCAAAGAATTAATTGTAGGCATGGTAAGCATTTTTAAATAAAAATTATGATAAAAAGCACTGTAAGCTAAATTTTTGTTATTTCATGCATCAATTAAGAAACTAAAATCTCAAACATTTCCTGCATACATCATTATGATAATGTATTTATCTCAAACAATTCCCTGCAGGACTGCATCTTCAGAATTTTTATTAAAGTGTAACTTCTAATGGGCGCGTTAGGGCAAATTGGGACTGAATGAAACGAAAAGTGAAATGTTTTCTTCGGACACTCAACCATAAGCATAGTTTCATCGCCCTCTTGAGTATTTCAAATCCGCTCCTATGAGCTCTCGATCTCACTTTGTACCTGAGGCACCAACATCATTCAGAGACTCCCCCGTCTTCCTTCAGATCAGTCCGCTGTGACAAAACTCCGACAGTTTTATGTAAATATATCCTATTGTCGTTACAGTGCAAATAGTATTAGTGACACCCACAAAAATGACAAACTTCACAACCGCATTATTGATAAGCTCTTGGAAGAACCAGAAGATATGTAAGTTCATAATGAAAACAAGGTAAATAAATAATTTATTATTAGTACACATCCACCCATCCTCGCAATTGTTACAACGTGCGAACATTCGGATCCAAAGACAGACTTGCATGCATCAAACATAAACTACCTAGGGACATGATCGACCTCAGTGAAGACGGAAGAAGGATAGAAAAAGGAGACAACATAAGAAGTCTTATTTATTTGTATGCGGTATATCCACGAAATATTTTTTGATTTCTGGTTATTAAAATGACGAGATGATATTTGTTGCTATTTAGCATATTTGCAGAATGTTGTTCATATTTAGTTTCTGGCTACCTGGTGCTTTTAGCTGTTGCAACTACGTTAATCCATGAGATATTATTTGATAATCCTGGCTTTTCATGAAATTAAAAAAGGAATAGGAAAACAGGAATGAATATATGTTAATGTCATAAGAGTAGGTTTAATACAAGATTTATTGATTTTTATTTACATAATTTTTACAAATACATAATTTAAACGAAAATAACATCAAGCATAAGCATTAATACATGTGAGATGTTTAGATTCTAATGCGTGCATTTGTTAATTTAATTATGAAATAATGATATGTGAGACATTTAGATATAGATTTTAGTCATGAGTGAATTTATTCTATTAATTTATACATTTCGACTTTTAGAAATATAAAACTGATATGTTATTTCATATGATTGGTACGATTTAGACCCCTTACTGTAATAATTCAGCTCAGCTCAAAATCGAGAGATAAAAACATTTCCAATGTCGATAAATATGATATAATAGTAAAAAAATTATCAATCAATAGTTTTAAATCGGATTTTAGCAAAATATATACTGAATTAATGTTTGAATGAGATTTGAAATAGTTATGGAAATATAATTTAAAAATTATGATAGTTTCTAACTCAAATGGACTAAAAATGAAAGACAATATCTGATACTTTGGGAAAGCACATTGATACAAAATTAAAGTTATCTAAAACAATGAGATACATACAAATAAAATAGCTCACCTGAAGTAATGATATTTATTCTAAGAAGAAAAATTAGAACAATTCCCAGGAAACAGCTCCTCATTTTAAGCACTGTAGAAATTTTGGAAAAATATTTTTCAGAATTAAGGACAAAAACAAAAAATATTGTACAAGCATATCTAATTCTGAATTTATTTTCTATTATTAATTAAACTTTATTAAAAGTTTATAATCATAAAATAGGCGCATTTGACTTGTACACAAATTTACAAAAGATATAGATTCATCATCTTATCTTAATTATATATACAATTTAATAATTTCATCTTATTTAATACAGAAGAAAAAATAGTTTACAGTAGACCCGCAGTAATCTGAAAAAATGGTTTGCAAGGTGGTGTCGGATTGTCCAATTTGTCAAACTATAGAGCAGTGGTTCTCAACCGGTGCACCGCGAGCTTATTGCAACTGCACAGCGAAAAAATTGGTTAAAACGAAAAATTCTGCAAAATATTGAAAACCGAAAAAATCATTGGCGAAATTATGTAAATCAACGAAAGAGTTAATGTGATTTTGAATTAGCCGAATCGATCATGCGTATGTTAAAAGCTGACCAGCTGAAAAAAATAATCGACAGTATTCTGAATATCACATTCCACTATGTGTTTTATGCGGAGAAAAACTGTCCAATAGCGCGATACATCTTGGCAAATTAAATTGCCACTTCAATACGAAGCATGCCGATCTTGCATCAAGAAATAAAGATTACTTCAAAAGATTGTTAAGCATGCGCAATAAATAAGTGAAATTGTTAAAACTTCCGATAAGACACAATTGGCGTCATACAAGAATGTTGTACAATTAAAACCACATACTATAGCAAGAGTCTCTAATTTTACCTGCATATTGTGGTGATGTAACCAAAAAGGAAATTATGAAAATTCCTCTTTCAAACGATACAATAAGAAGAATTTAAAATACGTCGGATGATATTGAGAAAACAATTCCCGATAAACTTTCCAAACGACATTTTGGCTTACAAGTCGACGAATCTACTGACATTAGCGGTAAGGACACAAATACTAGGTTTCGTTCGATTTGTTACCATTGCAAAGTCAAGAAACCCTAATATTATAACTACGCACTGTTTTTTGCATAGAGAATCTTTAGTTTCGAAAACATCACCAGCAGCACTAAAGCCTGTACTAGATCAAGTTGTAAATATGATGAATTTCATAAAATCAAGACCTTTAAAAACACGCATGTTTAAAAATCTTTGCATTTCTTTGGAAGCCAAGTACGAGTGTTTGCTTTTTCACACTGAAGTCAGGTGGTTATCTTGGGGTAAAGTTTTATGTCGATTGATAGAACTTAAGAATGAATTGTTAATCTTTTTTCGAAATGAAGGATTTTGTAAAACGTCTTCAGAATAACGATTGGTGTGTTAAAGTGGCATATTTTTAATTATTTAAATAAAGTTAACACAGGCATTCAATGAAGAAACCACATCCATTAATAAAATGATAGAAAACTTGCCAACAATCTCGCAACTGATTTAAAGTGTATTGTTTTATTTATATAAATACCATTAAAATTGATTTTTTTGTTTAGGGTTGTCTCAATTTACTAATAAAAATAGTTTTTTTACAAAGCATTCTGACCAATACATCCAAAAATCGATTCAGCTACGTAGTAAAGATTATTCAATGGGTAGCCCTGATGATCGCTGTTGAATTTATTTAAAAATAAAGTGCAAACATCAAGGCCCATTAAAATACGAAGATGAACTTGAAGAATTTCTGCTTTGCAATTAGCAATTTTAGTAATGCGAAAGGGTTTTAAAAAAATAATTTCGATCGAGTAATAAATGTTACGTCAAAATATTGTCTGTCTCCCATCGTGGAGGAACTTCTCGGCAAGTACCAATATGGTTTCAGACCGGGCAGGTCCAATGTGGACCAATTATTTAATGTGAGAATATTCTCGCAAAAAAAGTGGGATACGTTGCTAATTTCCACCACATATTTATAGACTTTTGCAAGGCATACAGCGTCAACCGGGAAAAACTTTGGAGGACCATAGGAATCCTGAGTAAGCTGGTGAGGTTGTCGAGGATGTGTGTCTAAATCTGTTAGTATAGTTCGCTCTAATGGTGCCCTGTCGGAGCCATTCGGGATGACGGCGGGTATCAGATAGGGGGATATCCTCTCCACATTACTTTTTAATATTGCGTTGGATGCAATTATGAGGGAGACTGGCAGATCGGGACACGCAGATCCATGGAAGGATAATGTAATGCATTTGGCCTTTGCTCACGACATCGACGTCATGGCTAAATTGAGATCAGAGGCTTTGGCGGCACTTACGTCTATTGACGGAGCTGCTACTAATTTCGGTATGAAAATTAACTATGATAAAACGAAATATATGATGGTATCGAGGGTGAATGTTAGGGGTTACACCTCCGTGAGTATCAACAGTGAAAATATTGAATTTATACAAACTTATATTATTATTTATATAAACTGCTTCGAATTTTGGTTAATCCTATTTTGGTTATCTATTAGTTTGAATGTTTGACATTTTAAAATAAAAAATGTTTTAAAATGAGGGATTTTAAAAGGTCAAACATTCGAACAATTAGATAACCAAAATATGATTCACCGAAACTCGAAGCAGTTTGTATAAATTGACTTGGCATTTTTGACTGATATTTATTAAAAATTAAACAATTTAAATCTTAGACATCAGCGAAAAATAAAGATATAACAGAAATGATAAGTTCTATAAGAGCCTTCAAAGCTAAAATACAGTTTTAGATAAATAAAGCACCGAGTTGAAATCCCCGGGGTAATGGGTTGGAATGGGGGTTCGTAAAAAAAAATAATCAAGAGAGGGTCCGCGGACTACATGAATTTAAGCACCACTGCGAAGTGTAATCATCTTTAGGTATTAAAAAATATGTATTTTTCTGTGAAGAAATATTGATGCTCATCAGTGAGACGTACACATTGGTACATAATAAACTATTAACTCTCGTTATACATGCTGTTTGCTATTGCAGCACAAGATGATAATAGCAACAACTCTGACTATTAGAAACATTAGATCCTTTATAAAACTATACAGCATGAGGTCAATTGCAATTCATAAGACTAGAAATTAATCTTATTTGTATAGCATTTATATTTCTTTGTTTCTGTTAGAACTTGACATCATTATTTTAACGTTTTCATAAACATAAATTAAAATTAATTTTGCTCTGAAATAAAAAATAAGCTCAGTTGGATTAGAACCAGTGGTTTGTTTGTTTGCGCAAAATTATAATAACCTAAAGAAATAAGTTCAATTATTTTTTTTATATATGAGGCTCGTCTACAGAGTAAGTTTCTCTGGGGATGTTTACAAAAACAAAACAAAAATCCATAGAAATTTTTCATCATATTCACTATCGGAATCGAGACGTTTGTCCTATTGTGAGACTAACTTTTGAATACATGTATTGTAGAAATCTACCGCATGGGATTAGAACCACTGTGTGACAATAATCTCCGCTTCTCTACTATTCTCAAAACACTGATGCTGACTGGACAAGAATTTCTTGGGACGGCACAGAGATACAGCACTTTATCATTAAGATTCATATCTGGTTGAGTCAATTTTAAATTGTGTAAAAAATTTTTAGCTTCCAAAATGTCATTTATATTTATATGTAAATATATTAAAAAAACAAATTAATAATTATTTTATTTAATAACAATAAATTTGCCCCCCTGTTAACTGGATAGTAGGAAATAAACTTTACTTAAGGGGGAAAACCACATTAAGAGGCTGATGTTTTAGCATTTTTCTAATGTATCTCTAATGAATGGAACTTATATATAAAAATAAAATACTCCATTTGTATTTTTAAATATCACAAATAAATTTGTACAGAAAAATTCCGGGCTATATTTGAATTACCCTTATATGTATATAAACTATTTTAATACTTGAATATTTTACGAATTTCATATTCATTATTCGAATAATTGGGACTATTCGATCCACAATGCAATTGACAACGAGCTTGAAACCGAGGCCACATATTCCAATTTCTTGAAATTTCACATTCTGCTTGCAATTTCGATAAATAAGAATGTCTGACAATGCTGTGAATACGGAAAAAGAACTCGATGAAGAACAATGCAGAGGATTTAATCACTTCTCTCGCTTTATTCTTACTGGTACTATGTGAAAGTTTTCTTGCAATGGCACTTGCATCTTCACTAACACTAGATTGATTCATGGTGTATTGATTTCCGTGGAAGGATCTCTTATGTGGTCCTGAGAAACTGAACCGACGGGTTTTCACTTTAGGGCTCATAACATCGGAACAAAATTGAATTTTGTTGTGAAACTTTCAAAACATATTCTTGAATAGTTTTACTACTGATTTATGAAATAAAAAATAATCGATTTTTCGAACCGCCTAATGTGGTTTTCCCCCCTAAGGTACAAGTTTTACTTCCACTCTTCAAAACTAATAGTTTTACAATATTGATTGAAAATATAGGACGAAAACTGTTCTTCGTTTGAGATGTATTAGACTCGTATGAGTCAAGTACGACACGCCTTGCATTATTATCATTAGGGCGGGTCTTTAAATGTCAAACCAACAAACTGTCATGATAAAATATGTACTTGAATATTTTATTCCAGCTTCCAATGACAACATTTAAAAATAGTTGAATAAAAAAGCAGGATAATATTCATGCGTCCATTAGAAGTTTTACATCAGAAAAATGAGTCGTAGATTCGATAGCATGATTTAAAAATATATCAAATACAGTATAGCACTTCAATACAATTAAGCATATGCGTATTAATTGCTGATTTTATGATAATACCTATTGTAAATTATTGTTATTTGTACCAATAAACACATTTGCCTTGACGACGCAAAAAAGCCGCTAAGTTTTATCAGCCGAAAAACACGAGTCAGTTCCTTTCTTTGGTCATTCAGTGTTGCCAACATGGAAAATTGAATCCCTCAAGGAATACTTGTTAAAAAAAATTTATCCAAAAATTTGCGAACAGCGGTTATATTACATTGCAAAATATTTAAAAATGTATTCAAAAATTTTAATAACATTCTTGGCGATTTATGAACTATGAAAACGCGAGAGTAATAATATTTTATAGCCCCTTAGCTCCCCAAGTCGTATATATTTTGTACAGAAAAAGTTATCATCCAGTCATACGCGTCATCGATATTTTTAATCTGATTAACGGTTCCATAACGAATTAATACAAGAATGAATTTACAGGGGCTCAGCTCGCGTCCGAATAATTAATGCAAACTAATCGGAACGCTCGTGAACGCACTAGTAAAACTTGTGAACATAACCTGCAAACTATTTTCAAAAAATATGAACAAACAAGCTATTTTGCAAGAAATTTCTATGAATATTGAAAGTGATATTGAACAATTATTACTAACTTCATCAAATAGTGATGATAGCGACTAAAACAATCCAATATTCAATGTCTGGCATACAGAGGAGAAAGATAGTTTTATAATATCGTATAGAAAATTACGTGGAGAAAGTGGTGCCAAGATATTATGTTGAAGAATTCAAATCACACTTCAGGTATGTTGATGTGATGTTTCATCGTTACTATTATTGAATTAAAACAACAACAACGCAGCATTTTTTTCACTTGTATCTATTAGAACAGTATGTTGACCATAGGATAAATTATTTTTTTGCTCATTGAAATGTGTAACTGTCTACTTGGAAGGGATACGATAAGGTCGTTTTAGGGGCTCTAAGAATGCGCATCGAGTGAAACTAAATCTAACATAAAACACTTGCAAATACAAAACAATTTCAACCTTCACATTAACCGTCATTAATTAATCAAGGATGTATGTTAAAATTGTAATTTTGTATAGTTTGTGCAATTTCATGATAAATAAAGGCTATTTGTATGTATATGTTGTTTTCTTCAACAAAGTTTTAAAGGGGGGTAAAATCAGTTTCCCCGGTACCCTATGGTGTAACGAGTGTATACTATAATGTGTAAGGGTTTGGCTACTATTTTGAATTCGCTTTGGAATCAAAACAAATGCTAAATATTGTTTAGAAAATGTCTACTTCTAATTTAAAGTAATTATTTATTACTTTCCGATTTACAAGGTTTCAAAATTTCATTTCAGGTGTATAGTGTAATTTCATACTACAAAATAAGAGTACAAAACATGGCTGTTTTATTATTTTTTAATTTCAATTACAATAAAATTCATATAATAAAAATGTAAAATACTAAAAATTAGCACATTATGAAACTACTTATATTATATAGATTTCAAAAAATATTATAATAAAGTAATAATTAAACAGGCTTTTAGTTTTATAATGAGAAATTTAGAAGCTTATTTGAAGAATACTAACAAAATTGAAAGCCTTAACGCATAACTATTTATAGTTGTTGTCCCTGTTTATAGTTGTTTTCCACAGAAAAGAAATTAATTGTAGTCGTTTTGCGATAATAGGAATTACTAAAATACACGTTAATATAATATGATTTAGTTAACCATAGTAGAGTTTTAACAGTAACAAGTTAATTTCACATGGCACTAATTATAATTAAGAAATTTTATAGGGACAAAAGATTATCAAATAGTTCCATTTAAATAAATACATGATCAAAAGATTTTTAAGTAATGTAAATATGTACACTTAAAGATCTAAAATGCACAAATACGAACATTTTTAAAAGATAAAATAATTGAGATAAGCTCAAAATTACTTTCCTATGCAAGACCATAATCTAGAATTTTTTGCAATAACATTAAATAATTTTAACTCTTAACAAATATATTTTATTATTACATAAAAACAAATAAGATTATCTTATGAAATAATCGTCAACACGTGAGTGTATTAATTGTACTTTTTTACGCATCCAAACCAAATGCCTCAAACAAGTAAGTTCAAACATAATTACATATATTTTTAAGTAATATGTACTAAAAATGCACGCTAATCATTAATAAAAAAATAATAGTCTGTTAATTACATCATTTCAAATAAAGTATGATATTAAAAAAAATAGGCATGGAAAAACTTTTGAGACTATTCAAAGACAGATTTATCTGTGTCTTTATAAAATGATTAATATCAAAATAAAAGCTTATATAAAAAATATAGCTTGCCTTCTAATATTTATATAACATATTTTAGAGAGACTTGAGAAATTAAGTAGAGGTTGTCATTAAGCTTTGGTAAAAGTATTTAGTCTTCTCATAACTCAGGTCTGGATAAATATAAGATTTATTTTTAAAATTATATGCAAAAAGAATACAGAGGGTAAACAAAAGGTGAATAACGCAGAATAGATTATTTAAAATTGACAATAGAGGTACAGACCACAATGAAACCATCAAAACATTATACAGACGTTTTTACTATTTAACATAATAAAAAGCTTCTTAAAATCTGCACTTAAAAAGGAACACATGATTTATATGAATACAAAATTTGCTGTACTTTCAGCAAAAAGCCTCAAAACAAAATACGAACTCATATCAAATTTGTACGTTAAAAAGATAATTCAATAATAAAATGATATATTTTATAAGACGGCCAATGTATGTTATACAGTTTTGATTAACCCTTACAACTTCTATGGCCACACGTTGTGGCCAAAGATTTTTTCCCACCAACTCTTATGGCCACTATGTGTGGCCAATTTTTTTGGCGGAAATGTAAAAATCAAGTAAATACTCTAAAATTACCGTCTTATTGTCTGATCATTGATTTGTCATCTGGAATATCATATATTTACAGATAGGTTTTACACCAATTCAACTTTTGCTGGAGAACTTTCGGAAAGTCCAAATAGGGACGATTGTCGTCAACTGATCACGATCAATGGTTAGATGAAAGTCCTCATTTTATTTATAGTAGATCAGAGAGGAGTTATAGAGACTGTATCATGTGTTCAGACCGTGAAACTGAAAAAGGATGAAAGCCAATGCAATATTTTTGCAACAATATATAAAAAATATCATATATTACATGATTACAAAAATTAATAAACCAAATAAAATGCCTAATATATTTAATAAACGTTCAGCATAATAAAATACTCTTTTTTTTATTCACAAGCCCCAATTTTTTTCATTTTATTCCATACGCACGATTTTTTAAGAAATATGTAAAAAATGTCTTGGAGTTGATGGGAACTTTTATAAAAAAATCTTGGAACCCAATGGGTTAAATATTGATTTTGAAAACCGAGATTTTCATACAGTGTTGAGTGCACATTAAATCAGAACATTTTGGCTTCTATTTTCTTTTCAAAAGCTGTTTATTAATAATATCATGACAAAATAGTTTTAATTTATTCCGAGTTGTTATTCCCCTTAATAATAAAATGCTATCGGTAGTGAAAAGCGCCATCATTTAAAGTTTCTAAAGTAAATATATATGTAGAAACCATCGAGTTAAATGTTGTCTACAATGGAGGAATAAAACTTTGTACAACCTTACAATATAAGATTAACACATATTAAGCCTACATAAAAGACGATTAATCTATAATAATTTTGGTTTTAAAACTATCTGAAAACGGTAAAAAAGGTAATATGAATTCACTCGCAATCTGTATCAAGGATTGAACATTTGCGTTTTATATGAATACGAAATTAAATATAGCGTCTTAAAAAAAGATGCAAACTTATATAGAGTAAGCTGATAAGATACAGTTTTAACGAAACATCGATTGTGTTTTGTATATTTTTTACACTTTATAGCAAAAGTGATTTATTTATGCTAACAAATGAACTCAACGGAATGTACAATATGAAGATTACTGACATTGTGAAAATTTGTCTCCGTATAAATTCATTTATAGATGTATAAGGATTAGATTTATTGAATATGATTATAAAAAAGATCAAGGATTTCATACAATGTAGATTAAAATAAATAAAATGTATATATCTTGTCGGAATGTTCTGTTACGTTGAAAATGATGAAGGATTTATTTTGTTTCTGATTGTTTAGTTTCCATTTTGTTTTCGATGGGTTGGCTGTTGTAGACGATTTCGGCATATTCGGTCTTTTCTTGTTGAGGGCGGTTTTCTTGATCCTGGGTAGGCTTATTAAGCGCCAATTCAGCATAAACAAGCTCAGTCTGATCTTGAGGTGGCGATTTAGATTGTAAAGGCTAAAAATAATAATTTAAATTTTACACACTATTGTTATCAAGGATTACAAATATTTTATATTTATCAACAGTGTTCTGTATACCTTAGCTTCTTCTTCGACTTTCGATTCTAGTCTATCGGTTGCCGACTCAATTTGAGCAACTTTATCCTTGTTTTTCACACCGCCAGGCAATAGACTCTTAAAATTGAAGGGTTTTTGAAATGAAATTGCTCGAGTCATTGGCGTATTCTCTTTTGGATCGGGATTTTCTTTGCTCTTTGCTCTTGTTGTCGCATCTGTACTTTCTGTATCGCTGCTGTTGATAAAACAATAATGAAAATATATAAAGGAAGCGTTTGCCACTATATGATTCGATTAATATTAAAGAGTATTATTACGTGCATTAAAATTCAGAATGTCACGTCTTCTATATAAATTGCTAATCGGATTTAATTATTTATATGTCAATACGTATATTTGACCAAAACCCCTTCCATTCAAAATCCACAAATATGTTAGTATGTGATTTTAAGCAATTCAATATCAATTAGTTTCTCATCTCTAGTCACATTAATGAAAACAAATATTAGTAAAGTGAAATGTGATTAAAACCTCTTTTAAAATAGGATTTACTAAATAAATATAAAGCATTTTTATAATACAACGTTACATAAAATAAAATTACATTTATTAAACGTTTCTAAAGTTTATTAAAAACGATTAGTATTTACAGTGTTTTTGCAATATTCACAAACTTATTAGCTAGATATATAAAAATCTTAGGCGTTAACTTTGGTATAATATTATAAAGCATTTTATTTCACTGTCTAAATTAATACTAAATGAAAAAAAATACACTTCATGCATAGTCAATGTGATGAAAATATATAAACTAAATTTTGTAACGGAAAATAATATTGTATAAAAATATGTAGCAACCAAAGACAGCAAATTTTCAAATGAATACAAAGCATATCTCAACTTTAACCCTTACAACTCCTATGGTTACTACGTGTGGCCGGTTATTTCTCAGGCAGTTTTTATGAACTTCTAATAAGATTTTGATATTTTTTTAAATGTAAGAATCAAGTGAATACTCTAAAAATACCGTCTTATTGTCTGATCATTAATTTGTCATCATATGGAAAATAATTGGTTCAGAGGAATTGAATCGGTGCAGGTAAAGAGCATAAAACAATAGTCTGTGTCGAGTTGTGGCGCAGTGAACATCTTGAAAATTATTTGTGTCCAGTAAATCAATATTATTTTGATAGTACGTATACTTTTTATGTTGTATTCGTTTTTCGTTGTACACCTTTTTAATAATCTATAAAAGGCGAACTAAGACATAAAAGGCTATCATATATTTACGGATAGGTTTTACACCAATTAAACGTTTGCTGGAGAACTTTCGGAAAGTCCAAATAGGGACGATTGTCGTCAACTGATCACGATCAATGGTTAGATGGAAGTCCTCATTTTAATTAAAGTAAATTAGGAAGGAATTATAGAGACTGTATGAGAGGTGTGTTCAGACCGTGAAACTGAAAAAGGATGTATGCGAACGCTATATTTTTGCGACACTTATGAAAGGAAACCAGCGCTTCATTCTGAACATTGGTTCAAAAAATATCATATATTACATGATTACAAAAATCAATAAAACAAATATAATGCCAAATATACTTAATAAATGTTAAGAATCGCACGAACCAAAAAGCGGACAAACTGATCAAATCTATTATCAAGCTATTATGTGGTTGCCGAAGCCGAAATCAAAGAAGAATTGAGAGGATTTGTATAGCAGACGGACACATCTTTGGCAAATAACAAAATAGGTCCTGATCCTCAGCGTTGAGGGATCTATTTAAGAGAGATAAATTTATATGGATCTTTTGTTAAAATCTAAGAGAAGAGTAGAGTTTTGCAAGAATATATAAAAAATGATTTCAGCCCCATATGTTCAATAACGTTGACTTGTATTACCAGTTAAAGAAATCAACAATGCAATTTGTATTCACGTATATTACAGTTGCACATTTTGATTAATAATATATTAATTTTAAATCAGAAATTCCCATCAATATTGTCATCGAATGAAACATTTAAAAATATGAAATCTCAAAATCTTACATCTTATATAAAATATAAATATAGATATAACTAAAATTGTTTTCTTAAATAAGTATAGATACAAAAAGTATAGACAAAATAATATGATTTACGAATGAACTCACGCTTAATTTTGGGTATGATGAATGAATGAAGTATATTTTTAAAGAGGAAATTACACGGATAATTGCACAATAGCAAATTTTTTAAATAATGAATTTCCATTGTATTATTATTGAATGATTAAATATTATAACAACGTTCAAATCTAAGGTGCAATTTTATCAATTTAAAACATATATATTAATCTATATCAGTGCTAAAACTTCTAGGGTTTACTCTCAATAAGTTTGGATAATTAGTAACGGGTTGATTTTCACGGAGCACACTTTCACTGAGGTCTTCAGAATTAGGAGCCAATGGAACAGCAGCTGGATTTTGTGGATTTTCTTTCCTGAAAATGAAATATGAAATTTCCCCCCGTTTTAACATGCAGCATGCATTGGCAAATATGTTATATACAGTGAATTAAATATTAGTAAATAAAATAATAATTAAAAAAAAACAACTAGTATATAAACGATATTAGTAATGTTAACTTAGTTGAGAATAAAAAAAATCAAGTTATTGCAAAGTTTTAATAAATAAAAAGCAATAAAGTTTTTAAATTGAAAACAATGATATTACATAAATATACGTTATTATTTCATAATTAAAGCCATTATCGATATTTTGTGATGATGTGTAATATGTTGATACAGATGGTGCAACAAATATGTTTTAAATATGATTGGGCAGCTGTGATCTTAAATACATATTTTTGTTTGAACGTGTAGAGCCATAAAAGTATGTTTGTCGTGGATGTATGAATTAGTAAATGAAAATAATAAGCGAGCTAATGTAAATTGACTTTCTTACAACTGTTTGAACTTTTTTTATTGCTTTTATAAATGCATATGTACTGTCTTCACATTCAATTCAGTTCAATGATTCTTTTAAAATCATGATAAAGAAATCCTATATCCTATATTTGCATATATTAAATATATATGCAAAAATATTTTTGGAAATATCAAAATGATTGCATACTGTTTGTCAACTGTAAATGCGCAAAAATGCGCGCGACTTTAAAAAAATCCTACTAAATTAGTAAGATAGATAAATATATATATTTTTTATGCGTGGGGGTACCTATGTAAGTTAGCCTCTGAGGAGGCTTTCATGATCACGCAGATCGTTGAAGGCCCCGGGTATGTATTTATCCCAGGAAATGTCTCAAAAAGCCCTAAAAGAAGACAGAGTGGCTACAAAACCTGTGAGTCTAATTGGTCGGCTTTTCAGACCGCTGACTCGACGAAAGAACGCCTCGCGATAGGACGCCATATCCGAAAATGTCTACAGATTGATTACGAACTCTCGTTACAAAACGAAGTTATCTGAAGAAAGTTGCATATTTTCAATCGATTGTAAAATTTAAAAACGCCCACCCGATCAGTCTTCTTCAAACAACTTCGTTTCATAATGAGAGTTTGTAATCGTTCTGTAGCCATGATCAGCTATGGCATCCATCATATCAGCGATCCGAAAAGCGGACCGATTGAACAAAGAAAGAAACTGACTGAATTTCTTGAAATTCACTGCTACAAACTTCTCATAACGCAAGCATTTTTAAGTGAAGTGCTATTTCAGCTTTGTAAATAAAAACATTTTATACTTTTAAATTATAAGTTTGATAAGAAAGGAAGTCAGTACATAGCAATATAAACTAAACATGATTTATTTTACTTCACCCTTAACTAATTCAATATAAATAACCAACATATATAATTGAAGTTACTTTAATATTAACATGCTTTAAATGGTATTATAACATGAGGATTGGTCACAAGGAAAATATGTAAATTAATTGCAAGTTTTACTTACGATTCTCCAGCAGCTCGAGATTTTGACGCCATCGCACCATCTGTAAATAATAATTAAAAAATTAAAATGCATTAAAAAATGTTAGTAATGCAACGGATATAGATAGCGTACTTACAGAATTGATAAACGGATAGATAATAGTTGTGAGAGAAAACATCTATAATGTGATCAGTGTACATTTTTTTACATGGTGAAGTGAAAGCTTGCGACAAAGAACATATGACAAATTTTTGGAACCATATTATTTTTGTAAAATTACTCCATTTGCAGTTTATACCATCATAATTGAATTTATGAATATAAAATGAGTGATGGTCAACTCATGGAAGCGCTGAGAGAATACTCGATATAAGAATAAAACAACCATCCCTTAAAATACATATGGTTTTATATAAATACATTTCAAATGTTATTATTTATATACAATTTAACAAAGTATGCATTGTTAAAGCGACCCCATACCAGAGAAATTGCACGACACCCATTATTCTGGACAATGACGTAAAAAGTAAAAGAAGTAAAATATTTTGAGATTTGGAATGGATTTGCAAAATGTTGTTTTCTTTTTGCCATGATATTGTAGATCCAGAAAAGTGATGTGGGATTTCAAATAAAACACTTTTGAATGATTCTTGGAATTAACAGCTCAATACGGTCACCAATGATGCTGTTGACTACTAAAAATAAAATCCATTGGACTACTGTTTGCTTATAAATACTATTTGTAATGAATTCTTATTGATGGATACAAAAAGTTTTAGACTGCTTGAAATTGATATTCTAATGCATTTTTAAAGTGCAGTACGATCTTACGATACGACAAGCACAGACGGTATTAAAAATGTTACAATTAATTAACGCATTTCTACTCAAAAATTATTATTAAAGCCAAAAGGAATTATTTTATATTATTAATATGTAAAATATTATCATTGAGAGTTTTTACATTAATGATAATATATCGTGTATCTAAATATTATAATTTAGTTATTATGTTTATATTAGTGTTGTAACACAGCATTCAAGATTGTTATGCAAAAACATAGTTACTTGTGGAAAATCAACATATTGCTTTCAGATGAAAATGTAACGTGTTAAGACATTTCTGCTTTGTAGTTTCATTTTTTTTTCATAGTACGAATTACTCTAAGAATAAGATTTTCATCCATGAGGTAAGACTTAAATTGTGTTACATAAATCTGATTGCTCTAGATTATTTTTATTTATAATGTAAATCATCATTTTATAGTAAATTTGAGAAATAAAAATCAATAACTTAAAGACATGATTTATTTTTTAAATTGAATTGGGCACATAATTCTTCCAGAAAAAAATAATTTATAATATCCAACTCTTGTAATTAATTCTTAAAGAACTTTAAATTACAATAGAACCTAGATCATAAACCATTAGGTTTTATCAAAAATATAAAAAAATACAAAGCAATATTCCGAGGATGATTAAAATTGTAACGATAAAAAACTTTTTATAAACGGGGATCAAAATATTAAGAGAACTTAAATGAATATTTACATATAACTTCATATTAGAACATAGCCGAAATTATTTTAGGAATACAGACTCGACAAAGAAAGGTTGCTGATTTAAATTTTAATCAATGTTTGCTAAATTAGTCTTAAAAATATGATTATAATATAAAAAATGACAAAACCCAAATAAAATGAATACATTGAACAAATCAGTGTTGATTTTTATAGACGCACAAAAGAAATATACTTCATGAACCGCACGCGACGAAACAAATTCGATAAAGCGAGAGGTTCTTATCATTTTATTTGAGTTTAAAAAATAACTACAGTTATCTTAATTTGAATTTTACATCAGTCCATGATAATAATAATATGAGAATTATAATAAACAGTCATCAAATGCACTACTGACACTTATATCAAACCGGAGCGTGTCCGGTTTAATGAGAACGCTTCAACTGGAGAAATTTTGTATTACAAAGCTTGTAAGAATTTATAATATAATGAAAATATAAACAATAAGTATTTACATAGACATTAATATTTTGAATAGACAAGTTGAAAATATTTATACGGTGGATGAAGATACAGTTTGCACATACATATTAAAAACAGAAATAAACCTCAATACGAACATATATATAACCTAATATTTAATATCATATACTTAATATTTTAGAATGTACGATTTAAGTGCGTGTTTTGAAAACAATGACGATATCATTTTTATGTCATTTATATATAAATAGTCAATACATGCCATATTTATAAAAAAAAGGTATTTAATATAAATTTTCTAATCGGTATATACAATCCAGGTTCTTACATATACATCAGGTGCTACTTATGTTGATGATAATTTGAATACGATAAGTTTTATATATGTATATATATATATATATAAAACATCAATGACGTTGTAATCAAGCGATAAAAATTATATTACAAGTAGCATCTGTTGTAAAATTCACATAGTATAGAATATAGCTTAAAATAATTCTTGATTGAGATTCAAGAAAGTACACTCTTCAAACTTACACACAATCGAACAATTAAAAAATGGCATCACATTTATCAATATAACTCAAAATAATACAAATATCAATGAATGGTTATTTCATTAAACTATCTATTGTAGGAAGACAACATACAATTCGACTAATGTACACCGAAAGTTAATTGAATATGATTTTTAAAAATATCATTATATAAACGAAATCATTACTTATTAATGATAGTTTATAGCTGTAGATTTAAGACTTATGTTTAAATATTTTTTACACATTGGCAGTGATTGATTACGAATTGTTGCCTAACGGAAATCGTTGGTGGTATAAAGATCAATATATAAAATTGAAGATCGTTTTGATGTAAACATAAAAAGAACTCACAACTATTTATATACAAGGAATGATCGAGGTCTATGAAAAATTCATAATTAAAATATTAATAGATAGATAAAAAATATGCGCGATAAAGATTAAAAATGTCCGACCCAATAAAGTTTAAAAATCGGCATATGCAGTATTTTTGTAACTATTTTTGTCATGAGTTACAAATCATTATTATAATTTTAAAACAAGCATACATTTTGTTTTTGTGCTTATTAAAGTTAAAAAAATTGTATAACAGTATAAATAATGGCATGCGATATTCGACAATATTTCTAAAATGAAATATAATATAAGTTTGCGTTAATATCGTTTGGTATAAATTAATATCATATAATTGTAAAAAAAATTATGATTTGGATTGAACATTTTATAAAATAAGAGCAGGGCATTTAGGGCGTTAATAAAGTCACTTAATAAAACTCTTATCTGCATTCAAAATAATTAATTCATATATACATTCACGCAATAAACATATAGCTGCAATTTTTACATTTATAGAAATTGGCAATAGACAAACAATTTATATATCGATCATTGAGAAATTGTTTAAAATTGTATAATATCTGTATTGTAAAATGGATTGATTTAAGGACTATATTTTATTGATAAATAAAAACAATATTTATTATATACAATATGATTATTGGGAATATATATGACTCTATATACACGCCATAAAATAACCATCTATATAAAAGTTTGAATCAACTATCTATATGAGTTCTAACACTTTAACAATATATATTATATTTTATTAATATAATACTTCAGACGAGATACACATGTATGTGGATGCATATGCAATATTTTTTTTCCTTGAATTTTGTTTCAATTACTCATAGTTCACTTGCGCCACCAAGCAAACTAATGCACTGATATAAAATAAAATTATCATATCAAACTATATTTGTTTAAGCACATTTCAATAGATATTGAATAATGTCGGTGTGCATTGTGGCGGCGCAAGTGTTTTAATATAAAATTATGAAATTTCATAAATATTTAAAATGGTTTTTAAACAAACACACCAACATTTATAAAAGTCGATTTAATTAATTTGAGATTCAATCGTAATGAGAATTTTTATTATGTGTTAAATGCAGCGAGAAAATATTATACGAGATTCCAACATTCAAATATATATTTATACGTATAGATTGACTCCACAATGAATGTTGCCGTGAACATGGTTGTCAAAAAAACGAAGAACTTTAAGTCACTTCCACGCGAAAGATGAAATATTTTTCATATCAAAAATTAAAAAAATCAATAAAAAATAATTTTGTTTGTATAATCACAACACGAGTTAAATATCATTGCATTTTCAGATCTAAATTTGGCTTTTTCAGATTTTGCAGTTGCTATTAACTCTATACATAAACAAAAATTAAATACATAAATCTGATTCACAGCGTATAAAAAAAATGACAATATAATAACAGATGGTGATTTTTTGTAAAAATATTTTTGGACGTTTATAATTTAGTGGAAGCATAGTGATCAACACATTAAACAATAAGGAATGCTCTTGTGTTATTAAAAGAATTGTTAATGTTTCATAACAATGTATTACAGCATTCAACGAAGCTTTTGTAAAATCTTTTTTGTGACCTACATTGATTTTTTAAATAAGTCATATGTGTATATATATATTTATATAATTTTGTATTCAAATTACTAAAATATAATGTAATGTAATATTTAGAGCATTCCTAAAAAAAAAAATACGTCAATAAAAGTTGCAGTGAGATCTATTCTTTCGAGACATGAAATAGTGATGTAATGCTTATTCACTATCATATGGAAATTTATTTTTTTACAAACATCGTAGCACTGCTTAACTAAACAGCCGTATCGGGTTTTTCCTTCGACTTAATATCTGAAACTTTTCCATTTCCGTTGGCTATGTAATCTTCGTGCGACGGATTTACAGCCCCCACAGGGAGATTGCCTTCGCCCTTGTCACCTGGCAACGGGGCTTCAGAATCACCAATATCAGGAACGTAAGTTGAGATAGAATCACCTGCAAGCAACCAAGAACTAACTCCACTAGTGTTTGACACTGATATTTTAAATGCACAAATAATCCTATGTATATTTCTAAAACAATTCACCTTATTCGTCAGTTTTACAACTTCAAAAACACGTGCAAACATTTCATATAGAAAACTAATAAAAATATAGCTTAAGAAGAAAATAAAGCATATCTTATAACGATTTATATAAATATGTTTGGAGAAATACATTGTTTGCAATCAATTTTAATCTAACTCAGGAAGTCTAATAAGCAATAGTTATTTTTAAAAGTTTGAAGAATATTAAGAAAACAAATATAAGCACGCTTTAATTATTAATACAACTTGTTGATTCTTCTTTAATAAAAAAGATAAAGATTGATTTGAATGATGAGCAGTTTTTGAAGTGTCTTTAGATTCATTCAATGTAAGCAATGCAAGAGACTAATTAGCTATCTCTGATGTTTGTTTTTTGCATTCGACGATGAATTTTCCTTAATATGATTCATAATCAGAAGCAGTTTACTATGGAAGAATATGAAGAAAAATATTTATCCATGAGCTCCATTACATGTAGAAAATACCGCAGATGCACTGTTCTAACAAAGTTCATAAAAATGGATAGCCTCCGTAATAAATTAATGGGTTTAGGTGTATATTAAATGTTAAATGAGATGGAATGAAAAAATAAACTTAAAAGCATTTGTAAATCTAAACCGATTCATTAACACTTTGTATTATCAAGTATACATTCAGATTCCCAGGTATCCAAATGTTAATCTCGAATGTCTAATGATGAAAGATTGATTAATTGTGATTTATTATTATTTTTGAAATACACGTACAAATAAAATTCAAGATTGAACGAGTTCCACATTGTTGATGAAACTTATTGGTAAATTTCGCGATTTTACGAAGTCTAAATTGGGACGATTGTCGTCAACTGATCACGATCAATGGTTATATGGAAGTCCTCATTTTATTTATAGTAGACCAGGGAGGAGTTATAGAGATTGTATCGTGTGTTCGGACCATGAAACTGAAAAAGGATAAAATCGAACGCTATATTTTTGCGACACTTATGAAAGGAAACCAGCACTTCATTCTGAAGATTGCTTCAAAAAATATCATACATTACATGATTGCAAAAATTAACAAATCAAATAAAAAACGTCCTGCATAGCAAAACACTATTTTTTATCTTATTCCATTTTTTCCATTTTATTCAATACAAACATTTTTTTAAGAAATATGCAAAAATGGCTTTGAGTTGGTGGGAACTTTTGTGAAAAAATCTTAGAGCCCAAAGGGTTAAAGCTCATTAGATTTTTTAAAACTATTTTTACCGATCTAAAATACATAATTAGGGTATTACTAAAATTGTTTTTTTTTTAAGGAGTGATTGAAAAATATATATTTGAAAATATGATATGATATTTGGAGGCAAATTTGGATTTAATAGATTTTAATTTGCATTTTGGATTGGCGGTATCAAAAAAATAATGATTTACATATAAATTTCAAGGCTTTCATCAATGATTATTTCTTTAGCGTCTGTTGATATTTAATTATCAGTACATATATTATTTTTGGATTTAAATACAGAAAAAGGGTACTATCTATATAATATAGAAAAATTACATGCTTTCACCGACACATTATGAAAATATTCAAAAGACCTAGGAAATAATGAGTCAGAATTTAAAAAAAGGAGGAAATTTCTATTACTATTTAAAAGATAATAAATAAAAAATGTCAAACATACTAAATGCATTCCATCAAAACACTGACATTTAGAATTTAATAATCTATCTACAAGGAAGTTAGTTCTTGATTGCTCAACGCTACTTTTTCGTTCATATTATATATTACTCATTTCATAAATGAATTTGTCCTTTAAAAGCAATTTATATTTCATAATCTGGAGAAAGGGACAGCATATAAAAATATTCAAAAAAACATTCATCATATTGTACAAATTACCTTAATAATAGCCTAAATTATGATTAAAATAATAATTTATATTTTTTTACACAATTAAGGTAATTATATATTTATAATATATGTTTTTTTTTCTCAACAAGATGGCAAAAGGGATGAATATGTAAGAAATTCATGTACAATGAATTGATTTATGTTAGTAATATAATAATATATAATGCGACATACAAACAAGCTCAAAAGAAAGCACATCATCAAGTCATTATTTTTTAATAAAATATTGTATAATATAAAAATACCATGCAAAATCAATTTGTTCCTAAAGCAATCAAACTGATTGAAAACTTATATAACCAAAAGGATCAATCTTTTCCATTAACTTGAATAAAAGACCATGAAACTAATAACAACATATTTGTTTATAAGTTTCTAATGTAATTGTTATTTTAAATGAATCTGTTTGATTATTTAATTAATTTTCCACAATGCACATAAATCAGAGGAAGAACAAATATTAATTTCGAGAAATCCATTCCAATAGTAATTTGCAAATGAAAAAAATTAAAAAGATCTTCATACGCTATAATGTTAATTAATACGAAAATATGGAATACACGCATTACTACATAAATTATGGTGTTCCGAATTAACTGCGTCGATATTGGAAATATCAATTTTGATACGTACCAATTTTTATGCTATGAATGCGTCTCAACGTGATTTAGCAAAGCGACAATTATTTCGACAGCAATAAAGAATCAAATGTTAAATACTCACCACCAAAACACCATCTATCTGTTGCTTTAGCAAATATCACAAGGAAGATAATAATGAGAACAACGAGAACTGCAATAACAATTCCGACAATTTCTCCAACACCCAAGTCTGCTCCTGAATAATATAAACACAGTATGAATGATTGTTAAATATATAATAATAGAATCAAAATTATGAATTACTGAATATGCCATGATGAAATAAAATGCACAATTAATTAAATTAAAAAAAATATTAAGTAGATAATCCTAGATCACTAATCATTAATCTCATAGACTATAGAAATGGAACGCATTCGATATGTATGCATGTTCCTGAAACTTCCCTGGCTCATCCCGGTCAATACCTTTTTAAATAAACAAATTAATGATCCAGGTGTACGTCACATAGTACATAATGGCAATATAACTCAAAAAAAAAATGATTATCAATCTAGGGTTATGAATAGTAACAGGTATTCATTCAAACTGCTTATATTTAAGTTTACGGGACGATATACCTTATTTTAATTACAAACTATATTGTTCATATAAAAAAGTCTAATTAAATATATTATTCAAATATAATAGAGGAAAATAGTACATTAAAAACATTTTTGCTAATCATGAATTATAACATTAAACAAAAAGTATGCAAAAAGATAAGTTTAACATGCACATTGATATGAAACCAAAATGCAATCATTGTATTTCGCACGCCTTTCAATCGTACAAGACAGAGAACAACCAATCGATTTTATAAATAAGTACTTAATAAAAGAAGTAATAAGCAAGTTCATAAAACATTCCTTGAACAAAAATAATAATTTTTTTCAACATACTCTCTAAGCGTAGATAAAATATTAAAAACATATCAGTAAATTTATTAATATCTGTTTAAAAATAATTGAAATAATAGCAAATTCAAGACTACTAAGAGCTAAAGCTATCAATTTTATAAATGTATGTATTTAAAACGTGGTCGTTAATTGCATTGTCTTAAAGACAAACCTGCCAATTATAATTTTAAATGCATCAATTTTTTGATAATGTCATAAACTTTTATTAAAAAAATCCAACTGTTATATGTAGTATGCCCGGTATATTTTTAAGTACTTCATTATTTCTGATATTCCTCAGCATACATTCTTCATTTCAATGTCATCATTGGTAATTTTTTTTTAAACAATCTATCCGTTGAGGGACATTCAGTTCTTCTTATGGCGTTGCTGGCTCGTTTAGGTCCCCATTCATTAATGAGGACCTAATGTTCATTCATTCGAATCATTTGTCCAGGTCATGAACCATACATCTTTTCTGCGCAAGCGCCCCGGAGGCTTGGCTGATAAGCTCTTCATCAACACTAAAGGTATGCTTAATTCTCTGTGTATAATTTCGTTTGTCACGTACCACGGAACATTGCCTATAGTACGCAGCACTTTGGATTGAAAGCGTTGGAGAATGTCAATATTAGAGTTTGATGAGTACCCCAGAGCTGTATCCCATATAGTCCAGAATGGTTTTAATATACTTTTGTATAAGAGTGTTTTATTTACTAGGGACAGTTCCAATTTTCGGCCCATTAACCAATACAGCATTCTCATTTTGATCTCCAGTTGCTTTTTTTGATCTCCAGTTGCAAAGGTGGCCGTTGTCGTAGTGTCTGTTGTCGGAATGTCGGCTGTGTATAAAATATATAAAACTGGACCAAGTACGCTGCCTTGTGGGACGCTGGATTTTATATCATGGAGTGTGGTGGCTACATCTTCGTATTTGACGTAGAATGTTCTGTTGTTCAGGTATGATTTGAATATGAAGAAGTAATTTGTGGGCAGTTGTTTTTCCAATTTTATATAGCAAGCCCGGATGCCACACTTTGTCAAAAAGCCTGAGTTACGTCCAGGAATTCTGCCGAACAATATTTTCTGTCTTCTAAGTCCTTGTGTATTCTATTGAAGATCCTGTATATTAGTTCCACAGTCGCATGTTGTTGACGAAATACAAATTGGTGACTGGGTATTAGATTGTTTTTCTCAATTATTGGCTTAAGTCTCTTCAGTAGTAGTTTTTCAAAAAGTTTGGAAACTATTGGGAGTAAGCTGATGGGCCTATATGATTTGACGTCATGTATATCCTTGCCGGGCTTGGGGATTAGAATAATCTTAGCCACTTTCCATTGCGGGGGGGGGGGGGGGGTTAAATAGACGATTTTTTTATATCGTCCTTTGCTATGACTGATCTGATTTCTCGCCTTGTGAATTTTTTAATGCAAACGGTTGATTTTTTTGTATTTGGTGGCCGGTGAATCTCATCTTCGCTTTCTGAATTATTCATGTTTTTGTGTGTATTTTTTTTAAGAAAAATCAGTGGATGTGATTGGATCATATTCAGCTTTTTTTAAGAGGCGTATTAGTTCTGGTTCATAATTTATACATTCTATTATTCATATTAATTTCAGCACTCATATAATTCTAATGAAAATGTGCGCGTCCACTGTATGTTGCGTTATTGAAAAGGAACTTCCCTGCTTAACAGGTTAATGGTATGCAGTAAATTTTTAATTATTTTAAGAAATAATATTTTTACTCTAATTTATCAAAGAAACCATCTAATACATGCGTTTTCTATAAGTTTGTAACATTAATACAATTTTCTTACCATATACTTTAATGGACATTTTTCCTGCGAGGAAGAGTGTAATGAAATTGACTACGCATCAATTAGTATGTTCGATAAATAATACAATTATATGCTTGAGTAAAATTACAGATTATGTAAGGTATGCTATATATATTATTGAAATATGTTCACCATTCAAAAAATATATTTTAAACAGGGACATAATTTCCTCAATATGTACTGGTACAAAATTAAAGTGTTTAAAATTACCTTCAGGTACGTCCGACGTGGTCATCTGAATTTGATAATCACTAGATCCTAGCTTATTTCTGACTTTCAAAACAATGCTTCTTTCAGTGTCTTCACGAGTTATATCCGGTATAATTAAAGTTGCATTGTAGATACTGTTACCCTAAAATAATCACGAATAAAATGTGTTTAAATAATATGCATATGAAAGCCTTTGTAATATATTTAAACCATAATTAAATTTGATTTTATAAAATATTTCATTAATGTAACTTACAATCTCGTGATTTTCCATTCTTAATAATCTACCAAATTCGTCTTGCGAATTATCTAATACGTATTTATCATCGATAAACCATTGAAATTCCGGTTTGGGATTAGCTTGGACGGTTACGTTTATAGTGCCCGTTTGTCCAATTTTTATTCCAAATATTGTTATCGGATCTTCTTTTTGCAATGGCGCAACTAAAAAGCATATTAATAAAAATTAAATAAACTGTTCACATATTTGCTAATAAATTTGAATGTGCAAAACATACATTCGACTCTTATCTGCAGGGATGCAAAAAGAGGTTCATCTTCAAACATAATATGATTTGCTATACACTTAAGCGTAAGACCATTATCTCTTTCTGTGATGACTCTTGATAAATTTTGAGTTATAGTTTTTAGACTCCACAGTGGTACCGTCTGTGATGCTAGTCATATGAAGATCTTGCAGCAATGGTTGATCACCTATAAACAACCGAGACATTTAATTGTCATTTAAAAATATTTTAAAACATAAAATATGGTCAAAAATATAATAGTAAAGAAATAACAACCTAACGTCCATGATATATTAGCGACTGGTCTTCCATTGGGTATAACACATCTTATATTTATTTTAGTTCCAATACCGAGACTGCTTGGCAGAAGAGGTTCGAAGAACGGTTGATCAGGTTTTTCTAAAATGGGTAAGATTTGTATAATTTATAAACAGCACATATCCTCGTTTCTAATACCAATGTATTATTAGATCACACCAATCAAACAAAAAGTACTATATGTGTGATATTATGCAATAAAAATAATATTTCTATTTGGTGTTGAATACCATTAAAGTGTTTTGTCTTAAGTGTTATAAATGTATATAAAGTTACAACGTACTTGCAACAACAAGTTTCATTTTTCCTGATCGTTCTACGGCTCCTGAATCTGGTGGTATGTTACATGAAACTTCACCATTGTTAGCGTCTTGTATATTTGTAATGGTGGCACCACATTCTCCTTTCTAAAAAAATACATTATCTTGCATAATTAATTTAATTTGACAAAATATAATATACTATAAACTATGAATAATTAGTAAATTATCTGTGCCTAAGTTAGTACTAGATAATGAACTTCTATACTTACATCGAGTCCCTGTCCAAAATAGGTAACTCCGTTTGCACCATTGTTGGGATATAAAGAGTATGCTTCATGACCAGGTATAGTGACTCTGAAGATATTTTTATAAATAAATTAGAAAAAGATAATAGATGTAAAATGTAATTTTGATGCATGTTTTATAATACTAACCGACAAAAAGCAATTGGGTAGCCAACTTTACATATGAAGGATGCATTGCTACCTGGCTTAGCGACTATTTGATTAGGTTGCACAGTGACAAATTGCTGTCCTGAAAAAAAATAGAAAAAAAACATTAGTAAATATTATAATTTTATTATTTTGATTGTAATTTTTTTAAATAGGGCTGTTATAACATAAAATGTATTTAATTTCATCAATATTTAGGTTATATGGTTCCATAAAAACGTTATGTGATACAAATCCGTGTTATACAAGGTTTGAAGTTCATACAAAATTAGGGTTTGTGTTCCGAAAAAATATCGAAGATAGTTTATATGTATTTTATTTTTTTAATAAAACACATGTTTCTGAGTAATTAATTGTGATAGATTCGTTTAATATTTCGACTTTGTTCAATGTACGATCCTCCAATATTTCTTGGATGTCATGAATATCCATGTCATCGAAATCTTCTCCACCAATATCATGACAAATGTTTATTGTCATGATATTGGTGGATACTGATGATAAAAAAAATCTCCAGAGACTACTTCTAGTCATAGATTTTTTCAGCAGGAATTTAAAGTGGATTGTTTTATTTCTTTAATGGATGCGGAAACAATATATACACAATTTCGAATAGATTTTTTTTCAGGTATTATAGTCGTAGTTTATAGTCCAACCATGTACAAATCGTATATTTTTCCCCTTCAAACCGTGTTGTATAAAGCGTGTTGTAAAAACCGTGTTATACGAGGCCTGAGTATACTTGTATTATTTTTTTTTTTGCTATAAAAGTCAAAAGGTATACGCATTAAATGGTGTATGCATAAGCAATACACTTAAACCTTTTTTTGTGCGGTAGATGCGTTCCATGGATTTTAAAAACCGCATAACTTTGAAACAGCTATGTAAAATATATACAAAATCGTACAAAAAAAGTTAATAAAAAAAACAGGAAAACAATAAGGCAGTTAAATGCCCAGTGTCAATGTCATCATTATTCTGTGTAGATTTTCTCTTTCCAACAATATAATTCATAATTAGTAAATATTATATATCACTATAGTAGGTAATATAGAAAAGATTCGTACCAAGTTTGAGGTAAATTAATTAATTAAAACTTGAGATATGATGTCAACCGTGTTAAAAAAAAGTAGTTTTGAGAAAATGCATTAAAAGATTTCATTATGGTAGGACTGGCCAAGTTTTCGCGTCACTAAAATAGCTATAACTCCGTAAGTAGTTGGAATTTTGGAAATTCCTTTGGAGAATGTATTTTTAAAAATCAAAACATTGGAAAAATGCAAAAAAACAAAATCATTTTTTTCAAAAATCTAAACCAGAATAAAAAGCGTGGTCTTAATTCAGCGATAGCAGATGCAATATGATTTACACATTCTCAAATTATAATTTTTTTCCAAATTTCGGTTAGTGTTGATGATTTATTTCCCTATTTTATCTAAAATATCTCGATGCGTACTTTTATGAAATAAAAAAAAAATTTTTTAAAAAAAACCGCATAACTTCGAAATCGCACAAATCGAGCGATTTATTTTGCGAACTTTTGCTGTCGCAAATCATACATTGACGATAGCAAAATAATATGTTAGGATCATGGATGTTTAAGACAGTGTATCCGAATGCATGTAGAGCGGAGTCCCTTTATCCTGTTGAGCAGGATCTGAAATCCACCCGGCCAAATATGGATAAATGGAGCTGCGAAAACACGGAAAAGGTTTCACTTTGGGGTATGACCAAGCTGGCGGGCGTGCTTGGGGAATGGCTGCCATAAAACATGGGTGTGTTGCTTCAATTACTTACCAATATCACATGTTGATATCTGCATTCGGTCTTGGGGGAAAAGATCGAAATGTGTGATGTCGCTTAAAGCTCCATTTTTAATTCAAAAAACACCTGGAAATAAAAATGCACATTGTCCATATTATCTTTAAAGGTTCTATATGCATAGTTCATAGAAGACAATTCAAATTGAATGTTGTATATTCCTAATATTCGACGATAAATCGAACACATTCATCAATCTGATCTCGATGATTACTAAATATAAAAAAGGTAAAAGCCATCATATTGTATGAAATCCTTACTCTGCTTTAGCAAAGATAATAGATAATTTAGCTAAAGATACAGTTCTATTATTAGTACCACTTTTTAGACATTAATAACACTTTTCGAAACTTGAATAATTGTACATATCGACATTAAATTAAAATCTATAAAGATGCTTTTTCGTATACAAGTAGTTTATGTTATTTATTGGTAAATAAACATTGTCTATTTTCGATACAAGATGGCTAGGGTTTCAGTAGTCGTTGTCAGGAACATGATTGATTGACGTTAATCGAGCTATTGTGCTACAATATGCTCTGGAATAACAATCAAGAACACTGAAGAGATTTATTAAGATATCGTTTAATTAAATTGTTACAAAGAATGCCAAAAATATGTATTGCATTAATGTATAACAAATGTGGACATTTTGATGAAAGTGCTATATAAAGTTTTTTTTAAACAATATTTGTTAATATTTAGATTCTGATTTCTCGATGATTTTTATTTCTCGCCATTAAAAGCCATTCCTGAATAGTATAATACTTAGGTATTATGTATACAGATCAAGATTAAAGAAATGAAACTTTTTAAAGCGATAGGGATGATGCTCGTATCGTATCTACCAAAACAAACGCCTATTCTCGTGTTTTAATTTCATTGGTTTTCAAAACAATCGAGTAAAAGTTTAAGAATTCTTGTTATACGAGGCACAAATCACAATGAGAGTAAGATTATGAAAATGAACCCGGGGTGATAAAGCGATACACATGGCTTAATTACTAAAACTTTAACGTGTATGGTAGGGATGATCGCGTATTTGCGAGCGAATTCCAGTGAATCAAAAAGAGGACTCTTGTATGTTGAGCTCGAAGAGAGACAGAGATGTTGTGGGTGACATGTTGGGCGACGAGAGTGTTAAACTGATTGCTCATAAGCCGTCCGCAACGCTTGCCTACCCGGTTTAACCCATTGAGTAGTGAGCTAACTTAAAATCTTCATAGTCTTAGATGCTATATTTGTTTGTCCGCCACTTATCATCTCGAAAGATATTTAGACAGTTGTCATCTGGAAAATATTATAGAAGGACATTCGTAAAATTAACATTTGCAAGTCGTTATAGAAATACGTAACAATGAGACGCTGGATTCGCTTTTCGGAGACTCGGACTTCGGAAAATAAACACTTCGATAGCACAACGTATTCGGCAATTTATTCAAGTGAACATAAACAATACACCTAAAATCGATTCATTAGTCGATAAATTTGGGTTAACGATTTATACAATCGTGCGATGTAAGCAAGAAGCTCTCCGTTTCTGTCTCCCATGCATAGTTACCACACTGCGCTACATTATATCCATCTTTGTCTCTCTTTCTGAATTATTGCAATTCGCTCGCAAATACGCGATCATTCTACCATATAGGATATCTATGAGCGATTTTATTAATAAAAATTTGTATTGTAAATGTGATATTGTAATCAAAACCAAGTAGAAATTTGATGATTTGGATTATCTGTGTCTGTCCTGCCCGGCAGTTCCCCGGATAATCGAGAGTATATAGATTGAGAAGTAGCGTATTCGGTTCCAAAAGTGCAAATCATCAACGGGTTACGTGGAGAATCTTCATCATTCCATCCAAACCATCTAGTATCAAATTCATTATTTTCCATCCAAAGTATAAATAATTTCAGAGAGGTGCGCAACACGATTGACACGAAACTTTTTTTTTTTTGGGTTTTTCGTTGCCAAACGGGTGGTTTGTTTGAGTATGTGTTTACCGATCTACCCTTGCGTAGGTGGTTCTTCCATTTGATTCCCGCGTACAAATTATACGGTATCGATGTTCCCCTTGTTTGTAATTCAAATATCAAAGTAAAACCCTACCAACCGACCATGCCAGCCCCACAATCCTACCCCCCGATCAAAGTACAAACACTTGGATGAGTGATCTAATCCCGCCTATTAATATTGTTCTGTAGCGTCTCCATACGCCGCATTCCACCTATTCATTTGCATCGTTACGCTATTATTCAAATTTGCACCCTTTTCAAACATAAAAATCAAACTACTCATAAAGGTATCTCTATCGTTTATGTATTACATTTGAATAACAATGCTTATTTGTGTGCGAAAAATCTCATTTAGGCTATAATATAGTTATGCAAGCTAAATCAATGAATTGTGTTCGGAATAGCAGCATAAGTAGATTTTGGAAGAAGTGCAAATACTTTTATAAAAATAATTTATCTCGAAATAATCTTAATGGCATGCCGGCGTGTAACAAAATATTGCACAGGAGATACGATCCGATTCGTTATCATCGTCATCTAAAAAAATGTAGGGCCGAGACTAAAGTAGATTTCCGATTTTACAATGGTGGTTAATTGTTAGAGAACCACCCGACCGAATATGTGGTTACGTCCAATAACTATTTGCGGTCGGTCATCCATGCTAGGAAACAACCCCATTCAAGGTCTGATATCATCCCCCTACGAAATTCTGCGCACAAAATAATGGATAATTTATGATAATCTTTTTGTATACAAGTCTTTATATTGTAACTGCGTATGAGTAGCACAGTACAGAGTGCTACAAAAATGGGGAAAGCGCCATTAAATTAAAATCCTAATGTTCGACTGCAAGCTGTACTATTATTCAGCAAATTATTTTAATTTTGCACGAGCAAAAGATACGATGGACATTTTATCAAAGTATTTGAGAAATGAGAATTGTTTTAATATAAAATGAATGTTATCCCATAACAAAATTAATATAATAGATAGTAGATAGATTATACTTGGGTTCATAAATAAATTCTTATATAGACAATCTCCATATGCATTTGAGATTGAATTACAAACGAAAGTGATTAAAATACGATATATGGATTGAACGTTACCACACGGTCACGCTCATCTCGTCAAATAATTGCATTTGTCGAATGAATATTATATTGAATTATATTTACATTGTTGAAATAATTAATATGCATGTCGCATAATTTTTAAAACATGTTATATTATATAAAATTATTTCATCAATGTATTGATATCACCCTCTTTCTATTCTGGCATATCTCGTGTTTCAAACATCTACACCGCCATTTGTCCGCTTTTGTGGTGGGTAAGCAGAGAACTCACCCCGCGCGGTCCCACAAAAGGGATGTTCATCAAATAAGGATCAACATATATTTTCGCCGCCCTATGCGAGGTGACGAAGTCGCCGCCATTGACACACTTTTATGTTGTCTTCATATTTCATCCCGGGCTCGGATCGATGCGATTCGCATTGGGACCGTTTGAAAATTCAATTTAATCATCTGCGAAAGGAAAATCTCCCGGATAACTTATTTAACAGGGCTAAAGTTGTCTCTGATCTTATTTTGTAGATTGGGAAAAATTTACCCTAACAAACACAATGGGATTATGGGGTTAAGCACGAAGTCGAAGATAAGGCCGTCGTATATTGGTTTTACCTGTATATCAAAGGATAAGGTAGGATAAAAACGTAGTCCCTTATGGGGGGTATCGAATCGCAAATCTTGTCGAATAGTAAGTATCAAAGACGATTCAATAAAAGTAAAATTTTACATGCGCATTAAAGGCAAAACGACTTTCTTTCCAACTGAATGGCATCTTGGGCAATAATTTTTCTTGTGTTTAAGTTAATAATATATTGTAACATAAATATCATATATGGCCATGAAAGAAGAAGTATTAAGCATATAACCAAAAAACAATTAAAATGTATTTTTTATTGTTTCCCTTCGTGTGAGATTCCCTTTCTTATATTACGGCAAATAAGCAATAAATTTTTGGTTAGCCTAATTCTGATCGTTGAATAGTTTAAATCCAATTTTTTCAAGATATTTTTGCTTGATATATAAATAAAATATGTGGATGTCGTGCTACAACGTATCTGACCGATTGAAGGACGTGCTACAATGAAAATAGTTTGATAAGAAATCAAATTTGCTCGGTATTTCTTCTCTGGTTAAATTATCTGAGGATAAACTCTCCTCACATTTTTTCCCAACAAGATAATGTACCGTACCATAAATCCCAAAAAGCTCTTAATTATTTCAGGATAAGGGCGATTCAGCTGTTGGAATGGCCTACTCGATCACCGGAGTTAAACTCTATTGAACACTTGTAGGAGTTGCTAAAAGACAATCTGATAAGATATAAAAGCTCCATTCAAACAAATTAATATCCAAAATCAAAGAAATAATGGTGGTTTTCTATAATACTGTTACATAGGGAGCGGAGAGCGGATCACACACAGCCAGACGAAAGGATGAGGGTGGATGGGCGTCGAACGAAAAGATTCTCTTCTCTCTATGTAACTTTTAATTCAGAAGGTGAGAGAGAGGGATCTGACTGCGGAAAGGACGTCTTTCCGCAGCCAAGGCCATCCGCCGACTCTTCAACTTCTAAGATTAAATATTAGCTTCATACGCACTGCTGCGGTTCTGACAGATTAGTGGATTTGTACGGATGACAAGTGGCCGACAAGCAAATATAGCATCTACGACTATGAAGATTTTAAATTAGCTCACTACTCAGTTTAACACTCTCGTCGCCCAAACATGTCGCCCATAACATCTCTGTATAATTGGAATTCGGTCGCAAATACGCGATCATCCTACCATACTTGTATTATAATATGAATTTATTACATTGTCACGACGGTATGAATGCAGTAGAAAACTTTTGAATCACTATACTAGAATCTGCACTTATGCACAGAGTGAATGAAAGTTTATATGAAGTTCAAACATAGTTTGATACTCTTTCAGGAATAGTTTTTAAGTAATCTGTCGCGAAGTATTAATGGGCAGTTGAACTCCGTGTAGTTTAAATTTTAGCACACTCTGGAGCGATGTGTCGATATAAAAATCATTTTTTTATACGTCAAGAATTTCATATCCATAAAGCACATAAAGCTGCCGAACGTGAACATCCCCCCATGCACAAAGAAACACACGAAATAGGGGTGCAATACGTATTGTATAAAAATTACGTAATAAAAAAAATAGACGGTATGAAGCGCAGTGAATGAGGTTGTTAACAGTAATATATTGTTTATTGAATTGTCACCATATAATTTTGGGGTGCGTTGTTGCTATAAATCATGGAATGGCACCAATACCGTTGCAAATTATGAATCGAAATGAGGATTCGCTTCATTTGCAATGATTCGTCGTCGCACGAGGGGAGGTTGCTGGAAACAAAAATATTGAGTCCGCCATACCAAGTGTTATTAATTTCAAACAAATATAAACTGTCGAGCTTTTGATAACTGGGCGCTAATTGTTTGTCAAACGAAAAATTGATATATATTTAAATGAGATTAAATATTTGCGAAAATCATATTATTGAGCGTTTTTGTGAACATTAAAATATGAAAATAAAAGCATGGAAATATTGGTTTTTATGTGAACATGAAAAAGTTTTCAAAAGGTTTACATATTTATGAAAATGATCGATATTCGATTTGCAAGTATGTATATGCAATAATATGTTATCAATTCGCAATATTTAAAATAATTCGATTGTTTCACATCATATGTTATATTTGAATCAAAGAATTGTTCAATCGTTGAAACGGTTAACCGATGATATATTACAGTCCTTTGATCGTTTTTCAAAATGTTGTTAAAACACTTGCTTGGATGTGGAATAAATGCATAAATATGAATGGATACACACCCCGCTAATAATGGAATATATTATTTTAGCTCATGTTACCATGATATAAATTTCGGTGCACTCCTCCATTCATAATGGCTCTACAGCACCATAATGGGGATTAAACAATATATTTCAAAAGGATTCCCTATGTAGTTAGGTGTGAATCGACGTGGAGGGTTTTCTACTCCGATAGAGAAATGTAAATGAACAAATTTAAAATAAAACCGCATATGCCATTACTATGCAAATGTCTAAGCATGATTAGCTCCCCTTCAAAGAATAAACAGCGGGATCCGATGAAAACCCCTGAGGGATTCATTAAAAAACCCTTTTCAATAAAAAGGGTAGTTAGAAGTGAGCGATGATAAGTAGCTGAATGTGCTACTGCGAAATTCATGCCGTAGGATACTATGTTTTGTTTATATAATGGCGTCAACGTTGGGGTAGGTTATATTAGGTATAGTTAAAAGTCGTTGCGTTCTTTGCGACTTTGTTCCTCGATAATCGATAGCTGACACATATGTACTGATTTAAAGCATTTTTCATAACATCATAACAATCATCATGTATGGTTGATTGTAATATATAATATAAAAGAGATGTTCAATTGCTTCAATGAAAATAGATAATATAAGACAATACAGATAAGGTATCACAAAATACCACTTTCATAATCCATATTAAGGATTTCACAAAGCGTATTAAATTATCGATATTATAAACAATCAATTAGAAAAGATATATAGCTTAATAATATTAACAGCGAAAATAGTACAAAAAATCATTGAATCCTTTTTTTTGGCAAATAAATGCGAATTTTTATGCCTCGGTATTTCAAGGCACCTTTTCTTTGATGTAATCAATTTTAATACCACTTATGAACATTTGTAAGAGACATTTTTTGCAGCATCCACGTGAACGTATTCAGTATAATAAAATACGTTTAAGAACGAGATACATAAGTGGCATATTATAAAGATGATGAAAAATATCACATATTTAGGAGAAAGGCTCGTTCCCGATGAGTTGGTAAACGATATAGGATACAAACCGCCCTCCGCAAAGCTATTTTGGTTTGCTGACGACACAATAAAAATGCGCGTAGCTGTAAAAATGAAGACGAGAGTTTAATATCAAATGTGAAAATTTAAATTATAATGCCGAATAATAAAAAAAATCTATAGTTGACGTGGGAGGTGTTATCGCGCGTTGTAGAATTCGCGATTTAATTATGGTTGCGGCAGAAGATCAACTTAATGGAAGCGGTCAGTAAAAAGCGATAATAAAAATTAATAACTTATATTATCTATTTTCATTGAAGCAATTGAACATCTCTGTTATATTGTATATTACAATTAGGGAATCCAATCCCGGGATCCCGGATCCCGGGATCCCGGACAGTTTTAGGTACTTAAGAATCCCGGGATTAGAAAACGTAATCCCGAAAATCCCGGGATTGAAATTTTTATCTAACAGAAATCGTACACCTCACCAACACGATGAAGGCTACTAAATCGAGACATTCCCGACGAAATCTGGACGCTTGGAAACAGTGGTGTAATTACTAATTGACGAACTTAGGCGACGCATAGGAGCAGTGACTGTCTAATCTATGTATACATGTATAGCGTACATGTATGTTTTTCAAATTGTTATATTAACCTTTCCCTACCGGTGATGTATTTACTACGCCTCGACTTTAATAATGGTAATATTGGTATGAAATATAATAGATACGGGGTTCAGAATTTTTGCATTCCTCCGTAATATAATTACAAATCACATCAAAGTATTATAGTATATAAGTATTCATCTGCAGCGACGGAAATAAATAATTTGTCGGGAAATCGGGAATTTTGCGATTTTTAGTCCATGTCACAGCAGAAAAGAATTTTATCAGTCACATTGATGGTGTTATACGAAAATCAACTCAAACTAGCATTTAAATATCCGATGACGATACCTCCAACGAGTGTGGAAGCTGAACGTGCATTTTCAGCAGCAAGCTGTCTGACTTCCAAAATCAGATCCAGACTAAATGACGAAACACTAATGTTTAATGTTAATGTTACTTCGGGCATATTTTCAAAATAATATTTGAATTTTTTAGTGTTTTATTTATCTATTTTTGAATTGTATTTTTATCTTTTCTTAAATAAATAAAATTCTTTGGCCTTCAAGTGATTTTATATATTGAACAAATGGACTTATTAGTAAGTTTTGATCAAATTCATCAAGGTAATTTCTTAAAATATTGAAAATCCCAATCCCGGGATCTCGGGACTGATCCCGGGATTGTCTAATGAAATCCCGAAATCCCGGGATCGAAATTTTTGGCTCGGGATTGGATTCCCTAATTACAATCGTACATACATGATGTCTGTCTTATGTTTAATCCTCAGTTATGTCAATAATGCAGAAGAGCACGTTTTTATGTACACTCGGGCCTCGTATAGCACGGTTTCATACAACACGTTTGTATAAATATTAGGGTGTCCAATAAGTTCCTTTCGTTTTGATATTAAGAAAAAAATAAACAATAAATTGTATTACATCAAAATTTATTGAATAATATATGATCCATTCTGTTCTATTACCTTTCTTCTCGCCTTAATGCCAAAATTTCCCAGGTTTGTTGGTAAAATATTGACCAAGGTACATTTTGTATCATTTTTTGAATTAAAATTTTTACCACGTAAAGAATTTTTCAATGAAAGAAATAAATAATAATTTGAAAGAGCAATGTCCGGATAGTATGGAGAATGAGGTAAAACATCCCAGTCAAATGATATTAATTTATTTCCGACGAGCAAAGACACTTGAGGCCTGGCGTTATCGTGATGAAAAACAACGCCTCGTCTGTTCGCTAATTCTGACCGTTTTTTGGCAATTGTATCCTTTAGATTGTCTAGTTGGAAACAATATTTTGTTGAATTGATCGTTTCACCTTGCTGAAGTAGCTCATAATAAACTACCCCCTTCCAGTTCCACCAAATGCATAGCAAAACTTTTTTTGGATGTAGGCCAGGTTTAGCTACAGTTAAAGCTTCTGTACCCTTGGTGCAAAAAAAAAAAATTCTCATAGAGTATCCAACTTTCATCTCCAGTCACAAGTCTCTTCAAACAAAGTTGGCTATTATGTCGTTGGAGAAGAAGATTGCATGTTGAAATACGCTGAAGATTATTTGAATCAGTCAGTTCATGAGGAAGCCACACATCTGAACGATTGATGTAGCCCAATTTTGTCAGATGATTATGGACGGATGTTTGTGGAATTTCTAACTTGTTAGCTATTTCGCGAACAGTATATCGCGGGTTTTCTTCAAACATGGCTATGATTAGATCTGTGTTCATTTGCGAAAGAAACTTATGAGACAACCTAATATTACGTGTATGTTTTGACACAGCAGCTATAATCGAAGATATAGATGATTGCCCAAAGAGAAAAAGCATTGGTGTCGAGCACATCACCAAAAAAAGCATAGAAGACTTTGTGACTAGCAACTCTTTACAATATTTACAGATACATCACAGTTTTTGAATAAAGATGTTAAAACTTGAGAGTATGACTCTGATTTAAAGGCTGTAAAGAAAATGGCGATCGTTGTTTGTAGTTATCGTTAGTTTCATAATCGATGATATATCGTTGTTTAGCATCCAGAGGGTTAACGCGTATATCGAAATTGATCTTATCTAAAGCGAAAAATGATTTGATGGGATATTTCTGGAACGGTCCTTGGGGATATTTTTCGTCAAGAATTTGAAGATATGGCTCTTGGGTGGAGTTTCAACGTCACATTGTGCGAGTCCACGTTCGCGCGTCTTTGCTAATAAAGTTTTCGAATACATGCGAAAGTATTTTAACGTAAGCTTCTTCGGAACGAACGCACTGGGAAAATATAAAAGTTTTTTTACTAGTGGAAGAGTGTGGAAAGTGTTTCAAGCGCAAATGCGATTCCACCTTTTTCCTTCGGCAAAAATAAAATTGTGCCGATCGCTTTGGTGAGTGGAATTTTATTTTTTCACGCCTCACCGTCCAAGTTTGTTCGGTTAGGGGACGTATTTTTTTTTATTGAAAATTTCCAAGTTAGCAGCTTGATTGCCCCTCATATTTCAACAAACCTAAATCATCGCCGACTTAGATGTTACAATTTTTAAAATAATTTGACTTAACTTTTATAACTTCCACCGTTTGAAGAATACGACGACGTTCACTCCTTGCTTATTTCTATTTATCAATCCAAGAATCACCATATTTTGAACTTTTTCACCGAATTTTGAGCTAATTTTAAATCAATTGCTCAAATTAATATCACATTTTTATACCAAAGTACAGTAAGAGTTCCCTGAAAGGGACTAAACGCAGTTAATTATTATTTTCTACGGTGTTTGTATTATCTGAAAAATTTAAGAGGCAAGCTTTTTCCACATATTGCTCGAGATAAATATTAAATATTTCTACGAAACGACTCACCGGTGAGTTATGAGTCGGGTATTGAAGATTTGGTATTCAATAAGAAAATAATAAAAAAAACAACAGTGTTAAATTGAAAGAAGTTGGCTTTACGCCGGTCTTGAGTAAGTTATTAAAAAATGAACTTGAGGCCGGGCTTAAACTTTCCAGGTACGGATCGGGCATAATTACGAAATTTCAGCCCCTGAAGACCTTTAATAAGTATGTATGTATATAAGTTAGGTATAAATTGCATGTATTTAATTACAGTTTGCATACTTTTAGGGGATGATATCTTTATATCAGCCAGAAAATTATTTTCTAGCAAGCAACCCCAATGTAGACCGTGCTCAAAAATTTCAAAATAAATTAAGCATTGAAAGTGTTTCAATGCGTGCATATTCAATATTAGCGTTTTCATATTTATTTATGTTTATTTAATATTGGGAATCGATCTATCATATCAGGTTTGCTCCACAGATTTATTTTGACGATATTAGGGAAAAAGTATAATTTTTTTTATATAAAAGACGATGACACGCTTTGAAAGGATATAAAAATATTATTTGGTAGTTTATATCATATTATAAACCCAATCAAACGATCCTTTCAAAATAGCGTTTGAAGCATTTCAATCGAATTCTATAATTAATCTGTCAATTCATAACAGTCGATGAAATTTAGTCATTTTATATTAAAGATCAAAGAACTGTTGAAATTTTGTCAAGCGAACCCATATTCCGTTAGCTAATTAAATCACAGTGGCTATTTTTTGGGATGAAAACGAAGAGATTAATGTTAAATGGTCATATTTGGTGAAGAAAAACGTTTTAATTTAATAAGACACACACGCAATGATTGATTTTTGGTGAAATTGGATACAACGATGTATAATCTAATATATAAAAATCTATGTTTGTTTGTTCGTATTTAATGCGCTTCCATACCGTTCATCCGATTGCGATAAAACTTTGTACATTTACTGTTTACACTTGCGGGAATAACATAGACATAGTAAAAATATTGTATGGGTGCACCATGTTGGCGCATATTGGTCTGGTACTGCGTTTCTTTTCAAATAATTATTAAGCGCCTGTGACATTGCAACGCATTCCGGGCATTCGCAAGTATTGTAATAAATGCATCATGTGTAATAAGTAATAAATAGGCACATTTAAAGTATTTTTATCGCTGGAATAAATTCGTATCACTGACGTTGAATCATAAGAAGTTGGTGATTATACGAAGGTTTGTATTACGGTAGATGTGACAATTTTTCGCGTTTTTCGCGAGGAAATATATGTATGTATATAATCGGATGTAACATAAATTCGCCATGAGAAGATGACGCAGCAGATGTAAGAGATCGCGTTTTGCCGATAGCGTCATGCCTTTATTCACTTTTCCGGTTAAATTCCGGTCGAGTCCGTCGAAATCCGGATTACGGTGAAATCCACTCTGTGCTCCTGTTTCAGACAAAGGAACCAACCGGCTAATGTCTGTTCAGACAAGCGAGCAACAGCGCGACACTAAGTACAGCTTTAAGCTACAGCCTTTTAAATATCTCACTAGAAATCTTTATAGCCATTTGCCGAATTTACATTTTATATGCAAAGTCGAAATGTTTGATTTCCGAGAAAAAATAGCGAGCCACGAGTATTGTGGATTCATAGACATTAGGGGCTTAACGGTTGAAGTTTCGTTCGGCGGGCCCGATTCAGACGTATAAGATCTGCATTTAACAATCGGTTTGTAACCATAATTTACAAATAAAGAGAACCATTGCGACTGTGCCATAAGATAATAACGTATTCCAAAGATTAAGGAGAAGTTATTATCATAGAAGTGAGCGGGAGACGCACTCCAAGCATCAGCGGTTCTCAAAACTTTTTTTTTAAACCGGAGGTATATATTAAAACAAACGTGTCAGTATTTTTTTTTAATCTTTATATGTAAGTTGGAAGTTTTTTCATCTCGCTCTCATATATACAGAGAAAAATGTTTCATCTCATTCGTTTTGTTTCCTTGAGTTGTTCCAAATACCCACACCCTATCGTTTTCCGCCCTTTTGGTTCATCCGTTATAATTCTATATTTCATTCCTTATCACTTCTTAAACACAAAACAACTCCCAAAGAATTATTGGAAAAATAAATATAATCCCTCGGGCGCAAATTCTGAAGTTGAATATCAAAAAATGGTAATTGAAAAAAATGTGTTTGTCAAAGTTTCTTCAGTATATTATTATAGTAAGTGTTATAGTAAGCATCGATGGTTTTTTACATACCCTGATGGAATACCTGTAAAAATGACATTTTTTTAAATGATCATATTAATAAATTCAATACCATTTTTCAGCATACATCGCAGATTTCAGACGGCAAAACACTGGTAACCCACAAATTTTGCAAATGTGATTCTTAAATTAATGCCAAAGCAACGTTTCCCGATACATATATTAAGCGAAGGCAGCGTTGAAAATGTATTTTAGAGTAGCAGAAATTAGAATTACACGAACAAAAGTTGTGGGAGTAGATAGCGATAAGGCTGATACCGCGCCTGCAGCTCCCCCCGGGCGAAATGCGAGCCATACTTTGAGAAACATTGCGTGTACGTGCGTATCTGTTTGTTTCGAGCGTAGATGAAGGAGAGCAATCCTTTGAGGAAATAAGCAATCTGAAACGACTCTAATTTACAATTCAAATTCTTGTAGATTTCCAAATTGATATAAAATAATGTTTTATTATTGATCTAAGGGAGCAAATTCCAGCGGTACACATCTGGATAGCGGAAATTAATACGAACTCGATAATGGAATTAATAGCCAGAATTGCACGAGAATCGAAATATTCATTTGCAGCCCCCTTTTATCTTTTTACCTTATTACAATTTGTAACTCATACATTATACAATGCCTAGCATAGGAGATACAACTGGCAAAAAATACATATAAACAATCTAAGAATTCTGAGACGCCATATGACGAATCGCTTGGGTTTAACAATTCTGGATTATCAATATTTTCTCTTCTTGAAAGATTTATTTGAAAATATATTGTTTTTCCAAAAATATTATCAACAGTTTACATACAATATCTCTCCTCTTTCTATAATATTCAGTTCTAATAACCATGCCAATTATGGCTCTCCTATCATTATCTGCAATGATCTTAATTGCGTTGTCAATGCGGTAATTATTTATGATATGTTCCATTATGAGAAGATCTTCGTTGGTTAGCTCCATGGTCGGAAATTATAGCCTTTAATCCACCTCTGTTTGGTTGAATCGGAAAGTTTATATTCGGGAAGAATACCACGAGAAACATACCAAATTCATCCTAATGGTGTTACGGCAATAAAAATTCTATTAAACACCATATCAATATTGACAGTTTAAAAACAAGAAGTTTTGTAGACAAACTGATTTTCTAAATGAATTCAGAAATTAATTCAGTATACTAATGTTTAGTGCAAAATTGGTAGTTTAGATATAAATGAATGTATTTAGGATGAGTTGTTGATATATATGAATTACGATCGACGGTATAAAGCATCGTAATGTCATATATACTCAAACCTTTTTTTGTGCGATTTCGAAGTTATGCGGTTTTTTCGTAGCATTTTTTTTATAATTTCATAGAATTCAAATTTCGTATCGAAATATTTGGATAAAATAGAAAATAAATCATCAACACTAACCGATTTTTTGGATTTTTTTTTGACTATTTAAATCATGTTGAATATGCTATCGCTGAATTACAATCATGCCTTTTAATGAATCTTTAAACGTGTTTTTCTCGAAACTACATTTTTCAACACGGTTGAAATTATATTTTTGTTCTAATATAGAGATATACTTCAAATTGGATATGAACCAGGTTCCTACCAGGTCTATGTCAAATTTTAATTTAAAAAAAAAATAAAATTGAAAAATAAGATCAAAAAATGACTTTTTTTTTAAACAGTCGCCATTTTGTGATTTAATTTTTTTCCATATCATTTTTTTCCACATCCATAAAATTTTATTAATAATGCGAGACATCTTTAAAATGTTATTTTTTAATTGCCTTATTGTTTTCCAGAATTTTTAAACTTTTTTGTGCGATTTTGGGTATATTTTATATAGATGTTTCAAAGTTATGCGGTTTTTAAAATCCAAAGAAATGTATCTTCACTTTTTTTTATGTGTCATAGCTTTTTTTTGTGCGACATTCGGCGGAACGCACCTACCGCACAAAAATAGTTTTAAGCGTATATATATATATATATATTTGGTCCTTCCAAAAGAGATCCATTATTTTCGCATACTCTCGTTTGAGTTCTGTTTGTGTCCAGATCAGGTGAAGGAAAATCATAAAGTTTCTATAAGGGTTAGAAAACTTGTAACAGATGTATAAATTAGTAATTCATAATGCAGGCAATTAGATTTTTTATTGACTTGTGTAAGAAAATTGGAAAAATAATATTTTAAGTTGATTAAAAAAATGGATTTCTTTCGGGATAACATAATATAATATTAAGGCAAAACTTAAAAGGATCTGTAACTAGATTAATTCAAAAGATTAGAGATGTTTTTCTCATATCATGATGATGGAGACGACGAATAAAAGAGGATGCAAAAACAATAAGTCGCAACCCTGTCGACGACAAAGCTGTGTACAAGCAATAATATTCCCTTTGTTTGAAAATTTAAGATCGATTAAGAAAAATGAAACGAAGTGTATTTAGGATACTAATTACCGGTTGAAATCATGTGAGGAGACGTGTCTTTGTATGGCACTCTCTTGTGGCTTTCGTCTGAGCTTTGGCAGTTCACCCCTTTTGACCGTTGCAGCTTTTAACATCCACAAAGGAAAGGAACTTCCACTGGAGCACTCTCCACAAAGAATCAAGAATTTCTCACACGAACGTTCCACTCAAACCGTTCTTTTGCGATGCAATATTATCGCGATCGTTACATTTGTTTCGATTCCATTACCTTTTCGTTCAAAGAGCTTTATATAAAAACGACTCTAATTGGCATCAGGGAGGTCGGGATTAAGATAATGGGATGTTTGCTTCCACTAATCACGATTAAATGCGACTTAAGACGAGACAAGTTTAATTGTGAATGATTAAAGTATCTGATAAAATATCTCAGCGATGGCGAGTATGCGAATCCATCCCTCTTTCGAATATCTATTATATTAAACAACAAGCTGCAAATTATATTAGGTAGTTCAGCGAAACGACATACATATTAAGGCCTTTACAATGCATCTTAATTAAAGCAGCGTGTAGCAGATTGATATGAAACATTATTTCAAGGTATATAATATAATTAATATTACTTTAATACGCATGTTTGCTTTATAAACCTTGAAATATTCAATTGGTTCGACAATTAAACCCATGTGAACCCCGATATATAAAAAAGACCCAAGTAAAAAAAATATGAATACTCGATATGATATTTGCACAAATGATAGTGGATTTTTTGGCACTCATTTTCATATCGTATATCAAGCATGCATTAATTTTGTATTCGTATACAAAAATAAAATAATAACACGGATATTGCACGTCTTCTCTCCCCCATTTAAAACTTTTCGGATAATATTTATTCTAAAAAAATGCAAATGAATCGACTCTCTTAACAAAGAGGAGTTCATAATTACAAAAATATGAACAACCGAAAACGGTTTGGCGTTATTCCAAGCATTGTTCGGCAAACAAATAAAACACCCAATGTTTGTTCTGCGATGAGTTATGCACGGAGAACCAATGGCGTAATAATTACTTTATTGTTGGATCCATTTAGGTCTTACTACTCGCTAACCATGTGGGAAATTTTAGACCATATTGGGGATTTGAATACAAATTTGTCAGAAAAAAAAAAGGATTTAAAAATCACACGTCCCATTATGCGAAACGATCGCTCGTGCGAATTTCGAAGCTCGCGAAACGAAAAGGTTGTATTTTTTAATGCGAACGATAAGCTCGATAGCGATTAAAATGCTAATAACCACTTGAACAGCCCGTTTTTCCCCATACAAAATACTGTCGAGTGCATCCAATCGAAACAACCAAAAGTGTCGTGCGTCACGGATCTCCACATAATTAACTGCTTTGGTGAAGTCGAACTAGCGTTAAAGTAAATCCCGATTGTAGTGTCTGTAAATCCTCGACCTGATGGGATTCCGGTCGGAGTTCGGAAATTAGATTTATGGCGGAAAAAAGTACGCCGCTCTGTAAGATTAGGGGGCGCTGTTCCTGAAAATGGGCGTTCACGTGAATTAATTGTTTGGTGTCGTCTAATAGATAAAATGTATTCATAATGAAAAATATATTATTGTAATGTATTTGCGCCGAATTAGTGAGCATTGTTATTGCATTGAAAAGCTTAGATGTTTGCGATGATAATGTCAAAATCAATAGTGGCAGCATGACAATGAACCGCAGATTGTCTACTAATCAGATGCCTTTCAAATCAACGGCGATTGTTTGCGTCCAGAATGAACCATTAATAATCCTGGGATTGTGGATTTTTATTAATGGAATATAAACAAGGCTATTAAATGGAAAATAAACAGGCAAAATGTCAACAGAGACCTACGCCGCGGGTCACGAAGGGATCGACAAGAATTATTTTTCGGGAGAGTCAAGATAGAGAGCAAAAATGCCTTTTTAAGAGCTCCATTGAATGGAAAAATACAAGCAAATCAAGCAATCTAATTAGCCCCATATTGTGTAATTGACAAAAATATTATACAGTATGAACTCGATTATCCGGGAGCAGATTATCCGTGCTTGAAAATATATATATATATTTTAAATTTGATACTCGGATAATAAGGCATTCCTGAATATTACTTAGTTGTTATATACAGAGATCAAGATTAAAGAAATAAAACGCTTAAAAGCGATAGGGATGATGCTTGTGTCTTATCTACCTAAAAAAATTGCCGTTCTCATGTTTTAATTACCTTGGTTTTCAAAACAACCGAACAAGAGTTTAAGAAATCTTGTTATACGAAGCAGAACTCACAACGAGAGTTAGATTGTGAAAATGAACCCGGGATGATAAGAGCGATTCACATGGCTTGATTACTAATATTTAAACGTGTATGGTAGGACAACCACGTATTTGCGAGCGAATTCCAGTAATTTAGAAAGAGCACATTTGTACGTTGAGCTTTGGGAGAGACAGAGATGTTGTGGGCGACATGTTGGGCGATGAGAGTGTTAAATTGATTGTTCCTTAACCTTTTAAATGCCAACGACTCACCTGCCAGTCGCATTTGTACGCATTCATTGCGGTCTGGCAGTTAAAAGGTTAAGCCCTTCGCAACGCTTGTCTACCCGGCTTAAACATTTGATTAGTGAGCTAATTTAAAATCTTCATAGTCTTAGATGCTATATTTGTTTGTCCGCCACTTATCATCTCGAAAGATATTTAGACAGTTGTCATCTGGAAAATATTATAGAAGGACATTCGTAAAATTAAAATTTGCAAGTCGTTATAGAAATACATAACAATGAGACGCTGGATTCGCTTTTCGGAGACTCGGACTTCGGAAAATAAACACTTCGATAGCACAACATATTCGGCAATTTATTCAAGTAAACATAAACAATTCACCTAAAAACGATTCATTATATCATTCACACATCAATATTAGTCGATAAATTTGAGTTAACGATCTATACAATCGTGTGATGTACGCAGGAAGCTCCCCGTCTCTGTCTCTCATGCACAGTTACTGAGCTGCGCTACATTTGATCTGTCTCTGTCTCTCTTCGAGCTCAACGTACAAGAGTGTTCTTTCTGAATCATTGGAATTCGCTCGCAAATACGCGATCATCCTAACATACAGGTTAACTATGAGCGTTTTTAAATAAATTAAATGATGAAATCAAATTTTGTATTGTAAACATGATATTATAATCAACACCAAGTAGAAGTTTGATGATTTGGATTATCCGTGTTTGTCCTTCCCGGCAGTCCCCCGCATAATCAAGAGTCTATTGTATATGGGATATCTGAAATATTTCAACATATTGGACTGAGCTTCATATTGGGTTTTAGCTAATTTTATATTGTAGAGTGAATGTAGTTGATAAACAACCAAATTCAAATAGGCAATTGATTAAGCGAAAATTTTCATAGCTTAAAAATATTTTGATTAGGGTTTGTCTGATCATTTAAAAATAATGACACTTTTACCACTCTCTTCTAAATCATCTTTTAATTATAAAGTCACTTTTAAATCATATTATCCTAATCAAATAAGGATTTTAAATGGGAAACTAGCACATAAAGATGTAAGAAAATATCATATTCAGAAAATATTTACTAAAATGCAATCAGTTTTTTTTTGTGAAATTGATAATCTGATATGCGGTAAATTAATGGTGTTAGAATTGAAATTATGATAATTTAAAAAATAAACTGATAAGATTCATAAAAATGTGAACAATAAAAGATATTACAAATAGCGAAATATTATGCCATCTTTCTCACATGTTTAATATGCTATAGATAGATATGAGATTACAAACGTTCGAATGTTTATGTAAGAGCATATTTGCTCTTACATAAGCATCGTCATTATCAATTAAATATTAATATTTTAGCCCGTATTGATCAAGGTAATAAATAAGTAGGTGTAATATTGTGCTTCAGATTTCAATCAACAGATGGCACCAGTAGTATTTTTCTACCACGTGGTGTATTTTTAGTCAATTGATCCGAACGCCTCTAGATCCTAAGGCTTTCATTGTCATAATTATAATCTAATGGAAATATGTTAAAATAGGGATTTTTAAAGAGCAATAATTTTTCCCAAATAGGTAACCCAGCATGTCGTACCGATGTGGGTGGTGTTGAGTAATGTTAACGTGTCCCTTCGGTGCTTGTGTTACGTGGCCAGTGACAGGTCGTGTTAGCACAAGTGATGAATACGGGATCACTTCCCATAGGTTTACACTAAAAGGTACACTTTGCCATGGGCCTTTGTCACACACTGGATAAATAGCATCGAAATTAATCGACGTCGTACTACAATTTGTACTTGTGTCGAATGACAGTAGTCGGCCGCCGTATCCATCAAGGATCATAAAAATCAGCCACATCATCCCGTGGAAATAAAATCGGAAATCTGCTTAACGGAACAGGAAGATGAATGTGGCGCGGGAGAGGGGGGCCATCGAAAAGTGCTATTTTACATCCGATAAATGATTTTTTATTACATTTTTCAAGTGTTTGCCGGAGTATTTAAATTCTTTTTGTGATTTTTTTCTTTGCTCCCCCATTGAAAAGTTCGGCATTAACCTTTTTGGATTAATACTTCAACCTTTTTCTTTATGCCTCGGTCTCGTTTCATCCCGGTCATAAAGTACGTCCATAAATAAAATATGATATAAATTTCTCTGCTCCTATAAGTGTTTTTCATTTCAAAAGTTTCACCATCATTTTATGGATACTTTCTTATGTACATACACGCATTCCCCATTGTATCGTATTTTTCAAATTAAAAGTGTGTTTGAATTCTCAAATTCAAACAAAAAGATTTTTATCAGTGTCTTAAATTAAGTATTAAGCAGATTATTGTATTAAATATACCAGAACGATGTATTGAACGAAGTGTTGGTATAGTAGGGGGTCAGTTCCTGGATAAATCTAGATTGTGAAAAATATATTTACCACACAAACACATTTAGATTTTGAAATCATTAATATTTCAGATCAATCGATTTGCTTGCTACGATTATTAAAATATAATAATCATATCGTAACTCATTTATGGATTGCCATAAATGAGCTTTAATCATAATCATATATGGAAGATAATAGGAAATCATCATATGAATATTGTCTATGTTTAATTATTATTTTACTTTAGATTTGGTATTAATTAATTATGCAATTTTGCACAATTGTACAAGATATTATCTTAAAGTGTACATTCATATAATAAAATTGTTAACTTTACCAATGGCGGTGTCGAAACTTCGCATACAATGGTACACAGGTACATTCTGCATTAGGAGTTTCGTAATGCAACAATGCAACATCAGTAATTAACACAGTTTGAGGTTTGTTATTTGAATACGTGTAAAAAGGTGTAGATCAAAGATGTTTCTGTATTAAAGATGAGCCCAGATTATAGAGAAACATCCTAATGCAACATATCAGAAGAAAGTGGAACTGACATATTTGAGCCAATTCAGACAAATCCATTCCGTACATATTCTCAATTTCTCATTATAGATCATTACATGTGGCTTAACATTTCGTTAGTACATAGTAACCACTGTGAAAATAAGGATATTGCTATATTAAACAGAGATATTAACCCTTTGCGGTCGTTTGTCTATTCTCAGTCACCAGTTTTTTTTACCGTTCTGGTCGTATGTCTGCTTTCAGCTACCACAACAAGGAATTGTACGAATCTTAACTCTATTCGTTCATGTATCAGTTTATAACTTCTCTGAATGCTTTTAAGTGGAAACAGTGGGATGCTTGGAAACAGTGGCGTAACTACTAATTGGCGAGCTTAGGCGACGCCCAAGGGCAGTAACCATCAAATCTATGTATACATGTTTTTCAAATTGTTATATTAATCTTTCCCTACCGGTGATGTATTTACTACACCTCAACTCTAATAATGGGGTCCAGAATTCTAGTATTCCTCCGTAATATAATTACGAATCACATCAAAGTATTATAGTATATAAGTATTCATCTGCAGCGACAGAAATAAATAATTTATCGGGAAATCGGGAATTTTGCGATTTTTAGACCGTGTCTCAGCAGATAGGAATTTTATCAGTCACATTGATGGTATTATATTAAAATGGGGGCTCGCGCGGTCATCAATTTGGAAAAAGATTTAAATATCTGATGACGATATCTCCGTCGTATAATTTAATACGTCCACAAAGGGTTAACCAATGGTAATTTTTAATGTAGCACTAATGTATTCTTATTAGGAAATAATATACAATTTTTATTGACATGCCCAAATTCCAAAATTATCACGATTTTAACAGTTATTTCACGAAATAGAAACTCAAAGAGTGTGAGTGGAAACAATTAACAGACAAGTCAGTGTTTTGTCGTTCATATCGTCTATTCGTGAGAGGTCGGTTTTCTCAAAGGAGTCGTCCGACGTCGTTAACAAGTTAGTAATCCTTTGGTAAATCTTGCGAACACGATCTTAAACTGCTGAAAGTCGTGAAATAATAACACTCGGATGCTAAACAATGTGCCAGATTGCTAATTAATTGCCACGGTTCATACTTTCGGTATCCCTACTTCAAGGCAAACACTGGGGATCCGAGCTGACTTAGCGACTTTGGCTACTCAAACAAAAGTCCCCGTGACTACAATGCTAACATAATGGCTGCCCCCGCAAGAGCCGACGATGGCTACCCCAAGATATGGCCCTGTGGACCGTTTCGGGTCGATTGATAACTTTTTAATTGAGTGGACTTGGTCGATCAATAACATTTACTACTGCGATCGATCAGCAAGTATCGACATGGGATGAAGACACAGCAGAACTAAAGCACACATGCCAAACTCTCATTCAATCAGTCAGAACAACATTAATAAGTGGTTAATATACGATATTTAATGATGTATGGCTATGGATTTTATTATGTATATTTCAAACGTGTCAATTAGCAATTAATATAATTTACGAATAAACGATATTTTTTTGTATTTATTATGGACCCTGACAGTAAAGTTATCAGTCAAAAACATTGTGAAACTGTGAATAATGAAAGTTGGAGTTCACAAATTCTAAATCTATTGTTTCAAACTTGTTTGCTGAACGGGAACAGACTGAAAATTTGATAAATTAGCTTAATTTCAATGATCATGCGAACAAAGTGATATGTTGACATTTAGCAACGGGTCGTTGGGGTTGAGGACAAAAACTATGCGCGTAGACCAGTTGCTCCAAAATTTGTTCATTCGACGAATATTTTATTGTATTCGATAAATTGGACCTAAATAAAGTCGTAGGTCAAATATGACCCTGTCCCCTCCGTGAGAAAAAAATATTTTTCTGTATATTTAAAAAACTTCAGCCTAAAACCAATTTCTACTTTTACGTGTTATTCGTTTGGCATTTTTGATGTGAAACATATGACGGAAGATATGAATAATACATTTTCTTTATCCATAGTGGAAGATGGAATTCTTCTTCAAAGCGACAAAAATTTAAAAGCTCATAATTCACTTCTTAAGAATCACTCAAGGAATCGAATGGATGAAAAAAGTATCTACATTTTAAAAACTTTTTAAAATCCACATCGCTCTTCTTTGACAATATTAAATTATGCTTCCAACGAAGGATGAAAATAATTCCGTTCAAAATATCACTCAAGTCCTATGTGAGATGATTCGGATGTGACATGGTCAAGTTAATGTATCTATAAATAAAGTATCGCAAATGAAGATTTTCTTAGAAAGAATATGAACATATTAAGTAAGTCCCATGGAACCCAAGGTGCTTACTATAAATATCGGTATGAGGATCGTATCCAGAGACTAATTAGTGAACAATTTGAAATGCATGCCTTTATTGATGACTTGGCGAATTGACGGTGGATCAGGACTTTTGAAAAAAATTGTGATTTTACTCACAAACATAATATGTACATACCATTCATTGTATGAATTTGCACCATTGTAAGTCTGAAGCTTTACGTACCTGAAACAACAACAAAAAAATCATAAATATACATATATTGAGAAGTGAAAGGAAACGCACAAGTATTATGGAACCACGTCCATTTGTACGCCTCAACACGTCAGAATGAGTCATAAGTGCATGAAATTATTATGTTAAAAGCGTGATGATACAGGGAATAGCATCACGTCAGTTTGAATCTGCTGATTTTGGTAATGCACACAGTTATTCAAGGGAAACGAGCCGGGAATATTAATGGTACAATTAAACGTGTCCGTGACAGTGGGCCGGCAATATGAAAAAGGTGATAAATTTCAAGGAAAAGGGCGTAATGAATCAGTGGGCGATGCGACAAAAAGCGACACGACGACAGGGTCGCACGCTAAATGCAATGTTTTACGCCCTGCTCGGGGCCCTAATGTCTGAATTAACAATTTCCTTAAAAGTCCCCAAAGCATGCTAAATATTCAAGTGCATGTGTGAACAGGTAGTGATTAATGGATGGTTGGAAAGAATAAATAAAAAAAAATAACCGGGACTTTTCAAAACTCTTCAGATAATTAAAGAAAATCTCTAAAAAAAATACATTTTTGTAGATAGTCAAGCGCATCGGTTACAGCATTTGGTTACTATTAACCAAATGCGCTGAGCCAACAATTCTAGTTTACGTTCAATCGACTGAAAACCGAAAAAAAGAGGTCGGTGAAAAATTTGCATGCATTCTGCGCTGCAATTTTCATATAAATTTGTTGGCAGGATATAAAGAATCTGAAAAAATGCACAAGCAACCTTCGTATATTACGCTATTTGCGTTTATCCAATTTAACACGTCGTGGTATTGCGACAATATTTTTAAATGGCGTAAAGTTTTTAAAATACACAAAGGAGGATCAGCACAATGGTTCTTCATCTTGGTATTCTGATTATTGCTGAAGATCAATTTCTATTACTAAATGTTTATTTTTAGTTTCAGGAAATAAGTCTAAACTTGGAACAAGACTCAAGATTGGAAATATGAATACTTCCGATCTTCTAAATTTGTTGGTACGGTGAAAATTTATTCCCCAATCTGAATTTGAACCCGAAACTTTATAAAAGTTCAGAATTTAGCTCACTGTACCAACACTTGGTCAATGGTTCACTGAAAGATCAAACTTTTTAAGTTGCTTTAAGACAACACTTTAAATATATTTCAATTAAAAGTTCCTACAGTGAAGAAATTCATGGAGTTCAAAATATTTCTGATCAATCGTTTTAATTCAGGTTTAGCCCAATATTTTTATTTGGAAAAAAGAAATACTGTTAATATATTTTAAAAGTAGGGTTGGGCTATCAATGAATGTGTGATTTGCAATAATAATAGAAATAAATCATTATAATATTAATTACGAAACGTATAAATATCGTCTATGTTCATTAATGATATGGCACCTTAATAAGAACAATACACAGCCAACCCTCCTATAGCGTCCGCTTCGTTTGCGGTGTCTTCAACGTGAGTCAATCTTGTAAATAAACACTATTGATTGTTGATAGCCTTACATAAAATTGCACTTGAAATCGATTCATTTGGGTCATCATGATTAATCGATACATTTGGGTTATCGATCTATACAATCGTACTATGCCCACGCATAAAACCCCAGAGAAGAGAGGGGAGCCAACACTACGCCCGTAGGCAACGGTTGAACCCCTGAAGTAATGATGTGGAGTAGAGGTACGTGAAAGTAGCCTCGTCGGCTTGCTCATCAAACATGTTGTCTGTCAACTCTCCAAACTCAACGTGCAAGACACTCTCCATCTCTGTCTATCTCGAGCTCAACGTGTAAGAATGCTTTTTCTGAATCACTGGAATTCGATCGCAAATACGCGACTGAACTCCTTAAAAGGATAATAAAATAAACACGTACAAATTTTGTATGGGTGCCTAACTTTCTACAGCGTTTCGATGATATATATAATAGAAGCGTTGACTGTAGACATTATGTTGCATGAAATAAAAACATTATATGAAAAATAATGTATGTTTTAATATCAGAATGTTCCTCACGGACACGCAGATGACAAACTCGTGCATATATAGATGTAACAATCGCCCTGTTATAAATTTGTTATTGTAACGGTATTTTGATACTTTCATAATTATTGCTAAGTAATGATCCTCAGACTGAAATTTTTAACGCCTCAATTAAAAACATTCGTTATTTTTATTATGACTTCTCATTATTTTCAGCATACCATTTCTCATAGCTCACTGTGGCATTTATTGCAATTCTTCTTTTCTTTTGAAACAATGCAGATGGTATGATTTCAGAATAATGGCGGCATTATTCTTTGGTTGATCTCATTGACCATACTTTCAAAAGTGTCATACTTTTTAAGCTCTCTAATTTCATCCTACCAGTGCGATCTCCGCTTACACAGAAATAATAAATGATCACAGATTTATCAAGTTTTAGATAGTTTCGTTTGCAAGTTAACCTTACGAAAGTCTTTTTTGATATGATCCGAATACATTTTATGATGTTGAAAATATTATATGTTACAATGTTCACAATTTAAAAAATGACATTGATCTATTGGATAAAGCTGAAATCAATGTTGTATTTTTCGTGAAAGCCTTTCAGTAATAGAGATCTGAGTCTGATATTTCGAATGCAAATGACACGTTGCTATATTTATTCGATTCTATGAAATGGAGATGTAGATGTTTAATTAACGAACGAAAAATTGATGCTTTCGAGATGTGGATAAATACGCGAATCCCCACAATTTCTTGAAAAGAGTTACTAATCTCGAAGTCCTCAAGCGAATTGGAGAAAACCGATAAGTCTTATTGAATATAAAGATATGAAAGCCATTGCATAATGAGATATCCAAGTCATAATGTCATCTGAGAAAGTATTTTTATGTAGTAGAAGAAGACGTCGCAACTTATGGCTTTTGGTCAAAGCATTGCCTTGATGATATCCGGCCTCCGATAGGAGATAGAACAAAGAAGAATAATGAAATACCTACATTATGTATTTCAAGGGACAGAAAAATAATGCAAATGGGGCGAAAATGTAAATTGAGGGTAATGAAAATTAAAATAACATCTAAAATCGTTTGCTTCATATTTTTATGCAAATCTATTTCAATGAAAATTTAATCTTGTACGCCATTGATGTTGTTGAAATTGATCATTTGAAAAAGCTTAGAATACGAATGTTAAACATGTTGTCAATTTCTGATATCATACCTTAAAGTGGAAATATTATATGATGTTCTTGATAATATATTATTCATATAGACAATACAATAATTATTGAAAGTACGGAGTACTAACAAAATACAACTATTTGTATAATTATTAAATATAAAATAAATAAACCGGTTTTGCGTGCACAAAAATGAAACAAGGTAGTAAAATGCGATTGAAAATACAAAATCACTTGGATATAACTTCGAGGATTCACTGTGTGTTGTTTAAGTATCCATGATTTTGAGCACCTGTAGGTCTAATCCAGTCATTTGGCTATCGAACCGATAGTTAACTAAGCTTTAATTAAAATTTACTAGGCAATTCATTTGAAAATCATATCAAAGGGCACGCTATGGACAGACAATGGATAATGTGGTGTAAATTTAAATTACTGTGGTTTTCAACCCATATCACTACTTGATAGAAGATTGGGATGGCATTTCTGGTACATGGTCATAGGGTGGGTCATCCTGTTTATATTCACTGTTACTATCCAGTAGCATTATTAATGATTTGTTCAACAAAATATTTATCTGTTCGTTGCCAGATAATTTCAATGACATTACTAATATTGCAAAATGCAAGAATAAATGCACATAAATGAACAGCTCTTTACAACACTTCGGAATATGAAAAATTAAATCGGTCAAAATCCAAAGCAAATCTTCAATAAATAATAATTTAGAGCAGCGAGTGATCATAAAAAAGCAAGGATCTATTCAGGTAATGATTGAAGAATAAAAAGAAGATTAACCCCTAAAGGAGTACTATCCCAGGGCCTGGGATTCCCCCTCCACTTTTCAGAAAGAGCACTTTCGTAAATTGAGCTCGGAGACAGACAGAGACAGAGAGAGAACGTAGCCCAGTTCGGAAGACATAGACGGAGAGCTTCCCCGCATACATCGGACGATTGTATAGATCGTTAGCCCAAATTTATCGCCTAATAACGATTTCGATTTCAAATTTGTTATTTGTTTACGCAAAGAAACGACAGAATATCTTATCTGATGTTCACTGATGATGAGTCATATTAATCGATTTCTTGTGTATTGTTTATGTAAAGAAAGGAAGTGGTCTTGTATACTATCAACAGTGATTACTTACAATTGACTGCCTCGAATTGAAGATTGTCTTACATTGATAGGAGCTGACAGAAAGTAATCGGTGTAAAGCGATTTATGGAATCAACGATTTTAAATTTGCTCACTCCTCAAAAGATCAATAATAAACGAGTTGATTAAATGTTTTCTTTTCTCTCATGGTGAAATATTTAAAAATACGTTTTGATGTTTTGCCTAATACGAGCATTTGGAGTGTTGTGCCTTTTTTGTCCTCCACGGGATTTGGCAAAACATATTTTTTTAGTGATGACAGATCGACTTTCGCTTTAATTAATTCCCAAATCCGAGAGAGTGAAGATTTTTTATTCTCCACTTAACAAAATAAAAGGGATTTTATCTTCCGCTTCGTCGTTGCTGTTTTGTAATTCGGCCGAACGAAATATTCATCAGCATGAAATACGAGCTCCCTTCCGTGACTTCAAAAAAGGAAATTTCTTCTTTCTCCTCGCACTGTCACCAGATATATTTTTTGCCCAGAAGATGATATTAATCTGATATTATAAATGCGCGCATATATCACACGCGTGCGTCAGGCCCGGAGATACCTATCCAAAGAAAAAAGTGGATCGAATCCCCCATCGCATGAAATAAACACCCACCCCTGTGATAAAGTGGAAATGGAACGGATGATACGTACTAAGGGGATTCTGGATTCGGAGGAGGAATGTGCATCTTTAAAGATCCCGACATGTTTGTGGAGCAACGATGCCGTTGTTTGCACTAACAGTACTGCCACTTTCCAAATCGTGACTCGGGTTTCCAATTCGAAGTACCTCCTATTTAGTGCTCTTCTACCGTTCCATCGGATGATACTTATCTTCAAGCCATCTTCATCGCAGACCCAGCATCATATCATGGCTTTCTCTTCAATCGAAAATATTCCGCTCCATCGAGTGTTAGTATGATAATTTGATTAGGCGTATAACGCCTTATTTCAAATGCCAAGCAATCAATATCGTTTATTAAAAAAAAAAACAATAAAGACTTTCAAATTTAAATCGGTCATATTTAAAACATTGTGAATTTATAAGCGAGCCGGGCTTTGGATCGGACGCTTCCATAACACAGGGAATAAAATCGATCATTATAACTCAATAGCTTGTAAGGTTCATCTGAATACTGTCGATATTGAACATCTGCTGTAAATTTATATCTCATTTACAATTCCATGGACACCATCACACGTTGCTGATTGCGATCCAAACTATTAATTGCGGTTTATATATCTCAACCAATATGGACGTTGTCTACCGTCTCTAATGTTTAGATGGCATTAAAATTTAGTACCAATGCCTGCATTCTGGCATCATGGTGGCTTCCAGGGCCGGATTAAGGTTGCTCATGGCTTACAGCTAAGAGGGTATAAGCATTTTGCATATTTTTAAAGCGGATGTTTTTCAGAGTTTGGATCCAAAGCCTTCATAGTCCATGAGTTAATGCGACCGTAGCTTATAAAGTACTTTTCCAAATAAGTATCACGGAATAACACATACCCAAACGTACAATTTGACAGGAACAAATTTCAATTAAATAGTCGGGTGCATTAGCACACGTCGTTGATTTTTGCATTACGAAACAATTCGGCACTGTATATTTCATTAGAATCAACGGGCGCTCTTTACGTATTCCAATCTCGTCGTAACTCGTCAATTTGCATTGTCAACTCATCCATTTAGCATTGTCAACGGATATGCGTTTTTCGATGCTATCGTAGAGCCCAAACTTATTCCTGACACGAAACCCAACTCCTGACCCAACGTTTAACAAAACAATAGACAACCACAACTAAACGCAATCGCAATATGCAACACAAACATTAATAAAACCTGATTCCATTATTGAATGATTAACCTTTTCGTTAGTGAGCAAATTTAAAATCGATGAAATCGTTGATGTCATAATCGCTTTACACCGATTACTTTCTGTCAGCTCCTAATCAGCGTAAGACAATCTTCAATTCGAGGCAGAGCCATTTGTCATGAACACTCGTCATTTCTTTACATTAACAAAGCACAAAAAATCGATTCAAGTGCTCCTCCTTTAGAAGAACGGCAAGCAGTTAAATAAACAAACACTCTCGATAACACACAATATTCGGTCGTTTCTTTGCGTAAACAAATAACACACTTGAAATCGAAATCATTTTAAGTGGATAAATTTGGACTTAACGATCTATACAATCATGCGAGGAACTATCCGTCTCAGTCTCCCGAACTGCGCTAAGTTCTCTTTGTCTCTGTCCGCCTCGGAGCTTCAATGCACAAGAGTGCTCTTTCTGAATAGTGAAGGTCAAAACGGATATTTCCGTAAGTACTCACAAAAAGGTTTTAAGGAACAATCATGAGAGAATAGACCAAATACATTTGAGTCTGTTTTTATGCGGTAGATACGTTCCGCGGGGAGTTGCATATAAAAAAATCGCATAAAAAAAGTATGTGGAGTTATCTGAGATATCGCACATGAAACATTATTTATACAGTCCAAAATTGAAAGCTTTTTCCAAACTTCAGGTACAGTTAATGAATCATTCTCTGGTTCATCCAGCATACGTTAATAAGTGTTCTTAATATAAAAATCGCATAAAAAAGGCTTCGCCTTCAATAGAAACATGATGGATGGGTTTCATTATTTTTAAAACCGCACAACTTCAAAATCGCATAAAAACCGACCCAAGTGTACATTACTTCTTCTTTCAATTAATCCATATATGTTATCAGATATATACGCGATCTCCATGAAGATCTTTTATAGGGTAAGAATTTTTCATGTGAAGGTATTCAAATTATCTTCTACATGTGGTTACGATATGATCTGGATAATTTGAATGGGGATTTTAATGATTGTTGCAATTTCAACCAGTTATATGTGGACCTCCTTCATGATTTTATTATCATTTATTTATTCCTTATCCTGGAAATCGGGGAAATCGTGGAATATTAATACTTTCGATTTGAATACTAATTTAATACTTCTATCATAAAGCATCACGGGCTTTTAGCGAAAATATTCAAAAACGTATATTTTTTATCACAATTTTTCCTATCGAAATGATGCTGCATAAATCTAAAAATATGGAAATCCGACGGAGCGATGTCTAGAGAATAAGGAGGATGTCGAATTGTCTTCCATCCAAGACTGTTTTCGATGGATGAGAGAGGATCGTTTTTTTATATTTCCGCTGCTAAACGGTCTAATTGTTCATAATAAAGTATTGCATTTATTGTTTGTCCAGGTTTAAGAGTTTCAAAATAAATTATACCCTTGCAGTCCCACCAAACAGACAAAAAAAAATTTTGTTGTCTTAGGTGTCGGTTTTGCTACTTGACCCTTCGATAGCCATTGATTTTTGCGTCCATAATTAGAATAAAGAATCCATTTTTAGAAATTGTTCACATGCGTTAATGCGGTCGGCCAGGTTCTTTTCGCTTAGTTCGTGCGGCACCCATACTCCTAATCTCCACATCTTCCCGATTTTTTTCAGATTTCTTTGAACACTCGACCATGAGTATCTAAAATTGGCCAGTATTTTTTTAAATAGTTGCTGTTGGATTTTACCTTACGCTTTCTTCTACTTCCAGGGCAATTTTTAAATCAAAATTCTCAGATCTTTAAATTTCGAATAAATACTTCACTTGGCGAAAATTGATCCATTGTAAATTTGGTAACTAAATTTGAATTTAAAAAATCATAATTTATTATCGATGAGTATAGTCACCAAATGGGCGCAAAACAAGACTTGAAAATGCAGCAGCCTAAGTATAATTAATTCCCAAAAACGACCCGCTGCGCAACTGTTTATAAACTTATGCTTATAATCCATTGAATATGTATTGATATATTGTATTATTTCCTGGATCCCTATTTTAAAATATCGGTTTGAAATCCAGATTGTGAATAAAAAATTATGCCGATATATTTGGAAGATCGAATGCTTCGATAAAATAATATTTTGGGTCGATTGAACTACATTTATTGTGATTTATCTATTTAGCATGACATATCTAACATCAAGCGTAGTCGATCTCCGTTTGAGATTTTTCTACGAAACTTGCTAAATTATTATATTTTTTAAATATTTTAATCATCATCACAGATAAGAATTTATGACCTGAACAAATGATTGCATTTTTATGGTAATTCAACGTTATCCTTTAATAGAATACAGTCTCGTTATAACGTTTTTGTTTCTCATGGAAGTAAACTCGATAAACGACAGACAAATGACGTATTATATTGATTCCATTTTATGAATTTAAATTTTCTTCTCAATGCAAATTTAATTCAACGAAAGTCATGCGACTTTGAATGTTGTGGATTTTAAGAGGTCGTTTCCTTAGATGTAGGAGGATTTTCATAAAAATTTAAACAAGGTCACCGCGAGCTTTACGAGATTTTCTTTATGAGCAAATTTTATGGAACGAACTGCGCTCGTTAAATGAGGGATGAGTGCATAACAAAATTATGAAGCAACCCCACGAAGCACAGGATGAGGCTATCTTCGTCGAATTAAAATTGTAATTATTCGTTTCGCCGCGGAGAGGTGTCACTCGCATAAAAAAGTGAGGATGAAAGATGAGTTTGATTCGAGAGTAAGAGGTTCATCACGCAGGAAATTGATGAGGGCTATTAAATCGGCGTGTCAGAGTAGAAAGTCATGTGCGGAATTGAATAATGGCTAATGATATATAAAGTGATAGGCTTCATTATTGAACTTATTGACAGTATATTAGTCATAAAAGGGTGATATATTAGGTCGCAGGAGGTACTCGGATCCTAACACGTACGGTCAATCAATTACGGCACAGTATGCGCCTCAATCCCGAGGGGTGACATCAGTCGACGTCACGTGCGACCCACCGTTTTTGGGGGTGATGGATCGTCATATGCCGTGGTTAATATGTCGACATGCTCTTAATATGTATTCTAACTAAATTTGTCATACGCGAAACACCGTGTCAGAATGCATGTAGCTCTCAATTCTTCCAGGTTGACGATCTTGGATTTATATGGGGTACAAAAATATATAGTTCGTTCCATTGCACGTAGAGAGTTTATAAATTTGCGATATAAAGGACTCGAATATAAACGTATGAGTCGGATTTGCTGATTTAATTTGCAGAATAAATAATATACGGTTCCAAATTTCGGCGATTCGCCAATACAGCGCAAGGAACTGAAACTTTGCAGACGATCCCGGAGGCATCCAAAAGTTCTGATTTATATTTTAAAACAAGATAAATGTTATTTTATTCTTCAGTATATATTATGAAATAATGATTTTATAAATTCAAACACAAACATATTTATTCTTAAAACATTCCAGTCTGCACGAATTTCGATAAACTCGCAAATTAATACTTATAATAATTGCTTAGTAAAAGTCGATATAATTCTTTAATATGGATATCCTTGAACTGATACTTATGTAGATCGTAAAATAGATTGTTCACTCAAGCTGAATACAAATACAGGGAGAATTTAGCACTCATATGGGATGAAAAGCATAAAGCGCACACATAGAAATCATTAAATTTTATAATAATAATAAAAAACATGTGGCATGTATATATTTTAGTGCACAAAAGCTCAAACTACAAAGCATGCGTTTTAAAGTGAGCGAACCTGAATGCGTTAAGATTGTAAATCAAATCTCTTTTTGTGCGATTTCAAAGTTATGCGGTTTTTTTTAAATCTTTTTTTTTAATTTCATAAAGAGTACGTATCGAGATATTTTGGATGAAATAGGAAATTAATTAACATCAACACTAACTGAAATTTGGAACTTTGTAAAAAAATGAATGATTTTTTGATTTTTGAAAAGAAAATCTACACAGAACAATGATGACATTGACATTGGGTATACTTTTTCTTCCGAAGAAGAAATCGATTTTGAGTCTCATCTAAAATCGCAACGAAAATGATCATACAGCGATGATAGTAATAAAATAATTAGTATTTCTCTAGTGGATGTCTGACATTTGAGATGCCAAATGTCAGACATGCTTAAAATTTTACCAATAACGCAAGACGACTTTTAAATGTTACCAAAAATGTTATTTTTTAATTGCTTTATGGTTTTCCTGTTTTTTTTTATATTAAATTTTTTTATGCGATTTTGGATATATTTTATATAACTGTTTCAAAGTTATGCGGTTTTAAAAATTCATGGAACGTATCTTCTATCGATTTTTCGCGGAACATATCTACCGCATAAAAAAAGGTTTAAGTGTATCATATCATATATTGTGTATTTGTACCTGTAGGTAGTCCCGCGTTAAGCGGTTGAATTCATAACCCGATCATCTCGGGTTCGAATCCCACAGGAGATGTGGCTGGCAACCATATTTTTAAAAACATATATATGCCATGAAAAACCATGTCAAAATGGTTGGTAATGATACCATAAAAAAGGGATCGCTAAAAGCCACCTCAAAAAAAAAAAAAAAAAAAAAAAATATCATATATTATGATGATAGATCGTAATATTAATATTAAAGATATGTTAATAGGATTATAAAAAAAATATGACAATATATTTTTTTGCGAAGATTTTAAGCATCCCTTTCCCTCATGCTTTATGAGGAAGCTCTTGTTCTGGATGTGTGGGATGAGACACAACGACCACGTGGTATATGACGTCGCTCGGTGTTAACCAATTAGGTGGCAGATTTATAGGGGCAATTAGTGGCATGCGGTGTTGTCGAGGTTGAGAATGGCAACGAAACGTCATCCCGGCGCACATTATGAACAATATTCTCCCACTGGAGCAAAGAATGCATTCTCCTTTCCCAATTCCGCGCGAAGTCTTCCCCAGGAACAGGATTGATAACCCCGCATTAATATTGTCACGTCTCACTCACGAATTCCCCCGGGATATATTTGTCAAATCTTCCGCACATCCACCGCTGAATGCCACGGGACGTGTATCGGTTTCCTCAAAACAGACGAAATGGTTGCTCAAATTGAGCGGGATTTCGTAGCTGGCGACATGACCGGCATCGGCAGACGTTAATATTCTAACAGCTTCAGATTTGAGCGCATTTAAAAAAATATCAATACAAGTTTAAAGGCTTTCTTATATCGTATGAGTATCCGTGGGGAACGCTCTGAAGATAAAAATATGAAAACCAGATATGAAGCGATCTTGACCAATAATATTATAGTTTGGATTAATAGCTTTACTTTGATATTTTCAAAGGGTAGAATTTCTGTCTGCTAAACGACTATGAAAAGTGAACAAGCATACATTTTTACTGCATGAAGGATATCAAATCAAGATAGTTATTCTAAGAAGCATTATTTATAAATGTCCAAATGGAGGCATTTTTTCAATAGAAAAGACATATTTTGGCATAACAGCGACGGACAAATTGATGCAATTTATCTGGGATATGATATGCCCACCATATATACTGAATCATGCACCGCCTGGCTATACATTATTTCGATCTTTGCAAATCTGTCTCAATAATTCACATTTATCAAATTTGAACTCTTACAAAAAAAAGCGGTATTACAACCCTATTCGTTCAGATTTGACATAGTATTTGTTATATTTGTATTAAATATAATTTTGTGGTTAGTAGTTTTGTGATAAATTGTTAGGATGTACCATCTTGGTAAAGTTATGGCCGAAGACACGCAATGTTGCTCAACGCATACAGGTGGCATTTAGTAACTGCTGAATCTACACTATGAGGATCTCAGAGTTCAATATTATGAAGAAACGCGTCTTCTAAAATACATCCAAGACAAAAAATGCATGAGAATGAAATGGAACTTTTGAACTCCTAGGTTGTTGAAAAATTGATTTTATGTATTGCTTTTTTTTCTTTAATATTTGTTAATGGTAATCGTTGGTTAAAATTTTGAGCTGTGTTTGTGTAATATATAATAAAATGTATGCGACGCAGACTTTCAGAATTTTTCGTGACGTTCAAGTCAATGTTCTCTATTGAGTCCCTTAAAAAAGCCAAACTTATTAGCAACTAATTATATACACACAAATAGTATATACAAAATAATGTAGATTTCAAGTCAAATTTCCATTTCATATCGAGCAAACCTCGACTATAATGAATTGGATATGGAATTTCGAATTGAAATCCATTTTTTTTGTGGGGGGGTCTAGAGTCAACGCCTCGTCGTATAGGCCCCGGGGGCCTCTGTATGAGAATGGGATGATTGTCGAGTATGTTATCACACGTGTTTCTCAATGTAGGTAAATATGAGCCACGATTGTTTGTAGAGACGATCGAAAACTCTTGTGAATGAAGCAACACTTCTGCTTCGGATTACACAAACGACGCGTGCATAATCACATTACCGTTAAACGATATTCGAGTCGGAGCGTTTAAAACTTTCCGTTTCATTGGAAAAAGCGACCCAAGAAAGTGGATTTAAGCCGAAACGACTCAATGAATAACTAGACGTAATTCGAGCACTGAATAATGGGGATAGCGTATATTCTATCGGGTATGCGCCTTAGCCTACATACTGGCATATAATCATTTATTGATTGAGCAAAGCCGACAAAAGTATGAAAAGACTTAGACATTAAAACCTCAGTTAACGAACGAACATATTTAGCATTTAATCCATTTAATGAACAATATGTTATGATATGAAAATTATCTCGAATCTCTTGAGATGTGAAAATGATCTTTGAGTAGTGAGCTAATTTTAAATCATCATAAACTTCGTGCTATATTCGTATGTCCGTCACGTATCGTCAGTAAAATATCACTTATCTGTCAGGACCGCGCAGCGTGTATGAAAATTGTATATAAATAAATAAACACTGTCGATAGCTCACTGGAATTTGATCGCAAATACGCGACTGAACTCCTCAAAGGTTAATAAATGAACTTGTAGTTGCACTTGCAGAGTAGAGCTATTAGTATGTTATCGCTAATTTAAAATGTGTTCTGATTTCTGATGTGTTTTCTCGAACTGCGTTATTTGAAAATTATGCAAAAAGGAAAACAGACGAATCAGAAATTTTCTTCACTAAGTTTTACATTTTTCCAACTTTGATAAGATCCTAATTGGTAAATTCTTATAAGTGAAGTCAAAACAAGTCGTCCACGCCATTATAATATCTATTATATAAAAATCTAATTATGTTTAATTTTGTATATATTTTTAAGCAACGGGACGATCTAAAATTCGCATTCACAAACAAGGACAAAACCAAATCGTATGGCGTAAAAAGTGAAAAGAAATAGATATATAGTTAATTTTCCTACATCGAAAATATCATTCAAACGAAAAGATTTTCCGCAAAAAATACATATAAGGTGTGTATTTCAAGATATTTCGCATGGGCCTTTCCTTGAATTCAAATATGCGAACGATAGACACGAGAAAACAAGCAATCGAGATTCTATTTGCGCCCTATGCGGAAACGTCAAGCATCACATCTCGACAAATCTTTTATTCTCACTTTTGTCGGATTATGACGAGTTCCATTAACTCATAGCATATTTGGCGAGCGGTTCTAATGTGCTTCGCCCCGGGGTCGTTTATTTAGCGCGGAGGACCTGCACATTCCGCGCAAAGTAGAATACATGATACGTAATATGTGGCAGAGTGTTTCAACGCGTCGCGTAACAAAAACAAAACATGTCTCATTACAACCTACTGAGGCTGTAACCTAAGATGTTCCAGCATCGTCACGCCTTTTTACCTCATGAGAAACGGTTCAAGAAGTTCGGAGAGCGCTCGTGTTGCACAATGCACAATGTGCACAAAGCGTGTGTTGTCAGCGCCGCTCTTTAAGACCAATTTCAGTAGAAAGCCACACATGCAAATTTACATTCAGCCCTGCCTATGAAAATATGTGATATGTTGAATTAAAACAATGAAATGGATAGTGGATATATAACGCTGGCAATAACATCAAAACATCTAAGATGCAAGTCAGGAAACATATTAATAATTCCGATCTCCCAAATTTGTTGTTACGGTGAAAAATTCAATTAAAAAAATCTGGATTTGAACCCGAATTTTTATTATAAGAGTCCAGGATCTAAGCCACTATATCAACACTTGGTCAGGGATACAACAAAAAAGCTATTGAGGCTTTAGTGAATGGCTTTCATAAGAAAAAGAAGCATATGGTTAAAAACTTCAGAAGATGAAAGGCTTCAATATTAATGCTTTACGGTCAGCTAAATATAGTGCGAAGGTTCATCAAGAGTTTGAATAGGTTTCAAAAGAGATTTAATATTCCTTTTAAAATAAATAATCAAGCAAAACAATTTTTCGACCGACGCTGTAATTTGAAATCTAAAAGCAGATGATTTTTTTTAGCAATAAGATTGATTACATTAAAGTATGCATGCATAAAATAACATGATATTCGATAGGAACTTTAAAAATAGATTTTTCACAATCGCTTCTTTCGCACTTTTCATCGGGAAAAGCAAAGGGTGGCATTGGCTGTTGTGGCCTTTTAAGTTGCTTTCCACATTCAATAGTCATCTCTCTCTGTGGGTGACAGATTTTTTAAGTGGCGTTCGAAAGTTCCAATTTTTTCGGGTACATGAATGATTTTAGCTCTTCAGTGCCGTTTTGTCATTTGGATGCCTGCTGAGATGTCATAAGCGTCCGATGCCCCACTTTTCCCGACTTTATAGAATTTCCCATTTTTCATCGAGTCTTTTTCAACAATGTGTTTCTTTTTTGAATGTTATAAATATCATTCTTACTTTTTTTAAACGATCCAAAATTATTGACTCGGTATTATTTTTAAGGCAAGGTATAGTTTTTTTTTTGTTCGGCACTAAAAATGATACATTATCAGGAGTACGCAAAACCACTTCAAGTTGTGTGATTTAATCGCTGAAGCACTTATGGGTGATTATCGTCAAGGATTCATTTTCGCATTGTAATGAATGATTTAAGTTTGTAAGACATCTTTTGTACCTGGTGAGCAGTCACATAATTTAACAGTTGGAATCGTAACTCAAACATACAACTTAACATCTCAAACATGGGTTTAAATCTATAGGCTGGGTGTAGGGAATCCAATCCCGGGATTCCGGACAGTTTTAGGTGATCATGAAACCCGGGATTAGTAAACGTAATCCCGGAAAATTCGGGATTGAAATTTTTATCTAATAGAAATCGTACAATTCACCAGCACAATGAAGGCTGCTAAATCGAGACATTTCCGCCGAATTGTTATATTAACCTTCCCCTACCGGTGATGTATTTACTACACTTCGACTCTAATAATGGTAATATCGATATAAAATATAATAGATACTGCGTTCAGAATTTTTGTATTCCTCCGTAATATAATAACGAATCACATCAAAGTATTGTAGTATATAATTATTCATCTGCAGCCACAGAAATAAATAATTTGTTGGAAAATCGGGAATTTTGCGAGTTTTAGTCCATGTCACCTTCAAATTAATTTTTATATTAAACAAATGGACTTATTAGTAATTTTTGAACAAATTTATCAATGTAATTTCTTAAACTATTGAAAATCTCAGTCCCGGGAATCCGGGACTGATCCCGGGATGGTCTAATGCAATCCCAGAATTCCGGGATCGAAATTTTGGCTCGGGATTGAATTCCCTAGCTGAGTGGTTATTGATCACATTTTTAAAATCATTTAATATAGAAGCTATGTGTTAGTGGTTGAGGATGTTTCCACAAAAGAGAATTTGAAAAATCATTTAAAAAACGAATACAATAAAAATGAATAAACAAAACTACTCCAGAGAAAAAATAAACCGCAGGGCTGCTAAAGTTTAACGTCTCGTAGCTGAATAATGACACAAGTGCCATAGAGATGAAGAAGAATCGGGTGTGATTGTAATCGTTTGGGGGTTGAAGTGGCGAAGGTTGGCCAGCCCTGATCCCATGAATCACGATTAAAGAAGGCATCTTCTCGGGGGCTTTCTCCACAATCACTGCAATCGTGGCCTCGTAGGTGAGCGACCGTCTGGCATAACGGGGGTCCCGAGTTCATCGTCCGACCGTTTTGTCTGTGCTTACATACTGTGTCGTTGAAACTCAAACAATGTGTCCGTGGTACACAAAACACTTCAACTATCCACTAATTTCTAGCCCAAGCCTGAACTGTACAGCCATTTTCGCGTCGAACTAACCAAACACCTTAAATGGAACGTAACATAAAGCAAATGCAGTACAGAGGGTATGGAAGATGAGCATTCAGTTTGACATATGACATTGGGGTACTACATGGACCCCGCAATGGACAGGCAACATCAATCTAAGCAAATCAGATTCAGACAGAATTAATTGAATGTAATAAATTTCCATTTATGATCGTTTTTAACTCTTTGTTGCTGCCCGTTTGAATTTGGCAAAATCTTTTCAACTCTTTCAGGGTTTGCAACAGCAGTGATTTTCGATCAAATACATAGGAAACTCAGGCTCCATTTATTATGCTTTTAAAAAAGCTTTGCAATTTCGAGTAAATAATTTCAGCAAGATGGCAGATGCAGAAGATTCAGAGCCACTGGAAGAACAAATAAGCCCCGGAACATTTTAAAGCATATGACATAAAGAATATCTGCGGTGGGTTTTGTTGCAGCCAATGTATTATTTCAAGCTTTACATTTTATGCAGGTCTTCCTCGATTTGCTATGGAATTTCGTTCAGACATGTCTCAAATGGAGCAACATACAAAACATGCGCTCGAAATAATACACAACGAAGATCATCTCGTGGCTTTCGTATTATTTATAATAAATAAATCGGATTTGTTTGCATTCTATATACTGATAATTTTAATTTTTTCAAAGAATATTGAGCGGGTTCAAATCCAATTGCATCTTGAACAATCGATGGAAGATGTCAGATTTTGTAGTGCGGTATATATTTATATATCTGATATCTTATACAAGAATAATACTGAAAAGCTGGATGTCTTATTTTGAATCCATCAAGCGTTCATTGTCGATCTTCCTAGATAAAATGTACGCATTGAACTCCTTTTGGGTCCTAAACAAATAATAGAATTTGTTCAAATCTTTAAATATTATTCGCTAAAAATATTGCTTTGTTTCACGTGAAAACAATGAACGTATCATGAAGATGTTGTGCATTTGTACTTGGATGAAGAGATTTTCTCTCAGAGCTTGCGACGTGATGCAACAACAAAGTAATATTTTAAAATATTAAATTTTTTTACAAAAATCATGCAAAATATTGGTAATTTTTTAATAAGAAGAATTTATATCATAATATATCCATAACATATCAATACCGAAAAGATGATATTAGTAATTTTGTATTTAAGTCTAATTTACTTTTTTCATATTGAATGATCGATTAATTAGAAGTTAAAGTGTAGTAAGATTGTCGTTCAATATTTAGGAATATTACACTGCCAATTTAACCGCTAAGGCGCCAGCGACTTACAAGTGAGTCATGAAATGCTTTTTTTTGTAGAAAAAATAATATTTTTTAATACCTAAAAATATTATGCTAGAAATACAAATTGGTGAATGCAGAAATGTCTTTATATTTAAATGGATCTTGGTATTTCACTCAAAAACTCGTAAATGATCCCGCGGGACAGTATATGCTATAAACAAATCGTCTTTACACAATAAAATATATAAGTCAAACAACTTTTTTACGTAATTTCTAATATCTCTAAAATTGCTGGCGATTAAAAGGTTAGAAGAATCCAGTTATGTTGGAAAGTGCATCTTCTGACAGTCTTAATAAAGCCGGCATTATTAATCTGAGATGCTGTCGGAAGATTTTTTCTCTCTTAATTTCTGGTGGAAGGCATTGTTTTAGCGTTGCTCCAGTCTTGAAGCATCATTCTTTGCAAACAAAACAATTGTTCCAGCCCTCAGCGGGATACTTCATTACTTTGACGCCACCTATTCACCATTACAAGGAAACTGTCAAACGCAACACCACCGGCTGATAATCGATGGGCCTGAAATTTTTCGTTCATTTTTCCAAAAATAAAGAAAAAAATGGAGTGAAGATTTCGATCGAGTGATTTATGAACTCTTTATTCGGGGGTGCCCATTCTCTAGGCTGTCGTAATTTATTTAAGCGCCGCCAAGGGACAACCGGTTGAGTCATCTGAGGTCTATAGAGAGAAGATTCAAAGAGATAGCATTGACAAGCTTTTCGTTTGAATATAATTTTTCGACCTGATTATATAAATTTATATAACAAGACCTTGTTATAACGCACAAAAAAAATTACGCAATTATATAACTCGTATTTATGAAGCACTTAATGTATTGCTCTACATACATAATAAATTACTATTTATATTTATTGTTATGCATTAACACTTAATCTGTGGTGTGGCTATTAAATAACGAGACTGGATTTTTTTGGATTGATTCATATCATATAGTGTGAAACTGGATATGGGAAGATGATCTTCTATAGAGATATTATCATATTTCAATTACATTATTAGTTAATTGTCACATTGTTTGAGAGGTATGCGTTATATAAAATATCCGCCACTAATCGAGTAAGACTTAAATTTAAATTTGTTTGATGAAATTGAATCTCTTCGGATGGATCATTCAGTAAAATTTTAAAATTAAAAAAATCGTATCCGTCGTACATTGAGGATGAATTTAGATCAAGATCCAACTGAAGCAACAGTGAATCTGAATTACTACAAATAGGTTTTGGTAATTTTGCTAGAATGTGTAGCAAGTAGGAAAATGGGTTCATCCTTCATCAGGACGAAACACCTGCTTATTTGACATAATGAAGCCGATTTAGATTGAGAAAAGCGTCACAGAGCTTAACCACTCTCCTTAATTACCAAATATAGCTAAATATTACTGTTTTTTTTTTTAAATAAATGGAAGATAATCTACTGCATTTCATTCATCAATGGAAGATCAGAATTTAGAACTGTATAGGTGGATATGGATATATTAAAAAATAATTGATTTGAAGAAAATGATATGAATTAATATAAATATTTGAATAATGAGAAATTGGCCTAAAAAGTGCAATAATTGTTACATTGCTATGCATAACCTGACGTGAATGTGTTAATAAAGAGGTTTTGTATTTTGAACGTATTTTAAATAAATAATTTATTTACGTTATATTTGTTTGGGGGGTTTAGGTTTTTTATAAGAATAAAAAAAATAAAAAATAAACTTTCAATTATGTTCATAATATTTTTTATATATGCGTCTTATATTATAGGATCAGTTGGCTTGAAGTCACGTAGACGAGTTTTCTTACAATTCCCAGTAGTCCCTGGTGGAAAATTTTCACGCTAGGTGGCTATTACGCCAATAGACGTGCTCATTACACCGGAAAGGGTTGGAGGTATAACCTCCATTTACATATGTAATTTTGCGGCATTTTTACAAAACATCAACTGCAGAAAACCTGCGTTGGGTCAAATCATCCCTCTTCGTATTATCATACATTTAATAATTTAAAATTCGCTTCAGTATAACGGGGATAGTTTTGCAAAAGTTTTTATTTATTCAGAGCGAATGTTGGCGTCTACAGTTTGGGTATTGTATAACTGTATACATAAATGCTAAAATAAGCAATGGGAATCATAAACAACGTTTTAAAGCTGAAGGGATCATTCAATAAAGAGTTAAAATGGGGTTCGACCTTAAAGTTGTCCGAAGTTTATTTTTTATCATACAGGCGCAGGCTCCGCTCAATTTCCAATCTAAATAAATAATGAAGGCATTTTGCCAGATAATTTGAGGCGCTTATTCCTCTCGCGAAAGGACAAACCCCATGGCTTAATTTTATAAAGCCCCATAAAAGAAAACACTTCTGAAAGTGCGCCGAAGACGCGGAAGTATCGAAAAAAAAATATTAAACGAGAATAACAGGGGATGTTCTCTTGAAAAACTTTCCACAAAAAGTTTAGTCTGTTCGAGCAGAATGCCGGCGGAAGTAAATCTGACGGTCAAAAGGAAGTTAAAAATCTAGAATTCATCCCCATCGGAAGTACGCTTTCCAATCAATCAATAAGCTTGTAAAATTTTAAAACGCTAAAAGCTAAAATATATGTATACAAATAGAAATAAACAATCGTAGTACTAAATAAGAAAATATTACTATTAACCTATGTATATACTTCGTAGGTACAAATTTAAGTGTTGGCTTACTGGTTTAATTCATTATAAAAGTTTGGATTCAAATGCAGTTGGTTGGATCACAACACAAATAAACGTAAAATATGAAAAATATTCATATTTCTGATTGATCTTTTCGATTCAAATATAGTCCGATTTATAGAATAATTATGTACTATACTACTTTGATGTGATTCGTAATTATATTACGGAGGAATACAAATATTCTGAGCTCTGTATCTATTATATTTCATATCGATATTTCCATTATTAGAGTTGATGTGTAGTAAATACATCACCGGTAGGGGAAGGTTAATATAACAATTCGGCGGGAATGTCTCGATTTAGTAGCCATCTTTGAGATCTGTAAGATTTATTTACACGTTGAATTTTTTTTCGACATCGTATTTAAATCCGAATCGTCACAATAAAATATCAGGAATTTGTGTGTCAATATTTTATCAAATAATACGTTAAGACTTGATATAATTACTTAAAAATCGACCTTTTAAATTATCCATGACGAATCATGATATGAAATAATAAAAGCTGAATTTTCATATGAAAACTGTATATTAAAACATTAAAAGCGAGTATTTTTATTTTTGACATATTATGATGGCAAACGTTGGATGAACTCAAAATCTGCTTTATGTTGATTTTGGCAGATTAGGTTAATCAGACGTGTCAAAACCGGTGTCTTTCCACAGCAAAAAAAATAAAAAGCTTTCTGTAAGCTGAAATTGTACATAGTGGAGGAAAATATATAATTAATTAAAAATATTAAATTGTGATTTATTTACACTATTTAAAAATTTAATAAAAATATTTATCTTATAAATAGTTTATAAGCGTTTATAATTTTTGGCAAAAAATTACAAATTATCATGTATTAAGCCCGTTTGAAATGTGAATCAGATTTCATCAATCATTACGAACTCCTAAATTATTTTATCATAAATTTTTGGGCTCAAATCCAGATTATAAAAATAAAAATTAACGTACCAACAAATTTAGAAAATTAAATACATTCAATCGATTTTCTTGATCTGATGCAATAATAAATATGTATATGAAATATCCCGATAAAAATCTCTGATGGAGATCGCTATGGATGATAATGAATATAGTACTCTAAGAAGAATATTGTATTAATTGTGGTTTATAGTATTTGTGCTTCAGTATCAAATAAATTTGTTATAGAGCTAATTAAATTATTTGCATAAAATTATATAATTGTTTGATACCGTTGACTGTATAATCTGGACAATTTGATGAACGACCTCAAAGTTAAGCCCATAAAGCGTCTCTAAAGCAATTTAGGTGATAAAATGTCAAAAAAATAATAAAATGTCAAAAGGGCGTAATGAAATAACCATTTTATAACATGTAATTCAATTCATTAACGTTTTTGAATAGAGGCACTCCAGCACAGTGGAGTTTCTTGAAGACTCTCGCCGTTCGCAAAGTGGATTAAAATTGTGGAAACTTTCCCGGTTTCTCATTACTTTTTTTGTGGATAGACAAGTTGCGAAGACGAAAGATTTTTCCCTTGCCAATATATACGTTCTTTTACAACGGAGTTAGCAGAAAAAAATGCTCTCAATTCGAGTGGCTTTATTTTTTAAATCAATACACATCAGTGATGCGACATCCGTGAGTCAATTTCCCATGAAATATTCCAGGTTGGGTAAAAGAAGCAAAATCAACGATCAAAGCAACCTTATTAGGAATAGATTTGGGAAATCTTACAGTTTGGAGATTTGCGAAAAACTTTTTTATTAAATTGAATTTCTTTAACGTAGAACTAATATATTTTCGAATTCAAAAGTGTTGTATCAATTTTTTAAATTTATAATGAAAAATAAAGACACTAACTTTGACACAAAATAAAATAAATATAATTAGCCTTAGATTACACAAGGAATACTAATATAATATTGATGTGGATCAAGCCTGTATCATTTTAAGAAGAGTGTCATCCAATTCATTAACACTTTACTATCTAAAATCTCTGGAATATAAAATGGCAAATGCCAGTATTTAAAAATTAAAATGCTTTTGTTATAAAAAATTACATTTGTTAATATAAACACATTAAGAACATTTAAACACCGAAGACCTTTCTGATCCTGATGCATACATATAGCATATTTAAGAATATATATATATGATTTGATTGAGTAAAAATATTACATATTAGGATAGTTTTTAATACGTGTATGGAATAGTGTCGGACAATGTGCTTGTAGTAGCTTGAATAACCAAGTTTCTATTTCATTACTAGCAGGAGGGCGAACAAAAGAAAAGTTAGTGAAACTTTGTGTATGTAAGTCCAAGATACACATTAAACCACTTTTAATGCCATAAATCAGTGGTGTTAAAATTGGGCTCGCGGGACAAGACAATGACGTTATTTATTCATAATAACACATTAAACACTGTGTTATGGCCCCGTTAGGGGAATATTTCACTGCTGCCGGGTGTACCACCGTTCGACGTATTGACAAATGAAGATGGATGTGTTTGAAATCTGCAAAAATGAGGCACCATCAATTTTTATTTTTTGGTCTTAAACAGTTATAAGAGTGCTGCGCGGGAGATATTTCATTCAGGCGTTCTGTAAATATGCAAAATAAAGCGCTGGAACTTGAATATGTTGAAGAATGAATGGATCGAAACCTGTCCGCTTAGTTCGTTTGTGATTCCATGTACAACGCTCCACGACTTAATTTTCATGTAACTATTATACGGTTATTTTATTTTATCCATAGGAATTTTTTTATCATTGGAGATCGATCGAAAATCGAATTTATTGACATTGATATTTCCCACCGGATCGAATTTTGAATGATTGAATTATTCACTGGTGTCAGAATATTGACAAATATAATGATTAAATTTGATTGTAAATTGAAACTAGTGCAATGGTTACGAGCATCTGATAAATAATAGAAGACGTGTATGCATTCAAGTCGAACTAAGTTACCATACGACGCCTCTCATGTTGTTTAATACAATTCCCAGTACTTTAAGAGCGTTGGTTATTTTCAAACTATTTGAGTTCGTTGGTGCTTGAAAATCGCGATTTTTAATAAGACATTTGACAGTAAGTTTGAAGAAGAGCTTAGCTGTTCGTTGGTGTGGAAATCTCAAAGAAAAAACAAAGTGGAGAGCGAAAATTAATTTAGCATTATATTCGGTCTTTATAGAAAAAGTTCTCTGGAGTAGCGACCTGATTACCCTATTTAATCCAATAGGGGACATCTAATATCCAATAAATCTCGAAGCGAGAACAGGAGAGGGAGAGCAGATTCTTGTGGAATCTCTCGGAATTTCACAAACCAGTTATCGATTCATGAAAATCGGTTAAAGGGGGAGACCCACCAGTGTCAAAGGTAAAGGATGGCGGGCATCAATTTGTGGTATGCAAAGTTATTCACAACCAATATACAGGAACCTTCTCGGGTTTACATGCATGGTCTACGCAATGGGTGCTACTAAAACGGATATTGGACACAGAGCAGGTCGTCATCGCTATCTTTTGTTGCAGGATATTGTTTGTTGGCGAGAGCAGAAAATTATGTTTTTCAATTATTCAAAGCCTCAAACAGATAAAGACAATGACAAGAGAAACGTTAAAAAAACGATCGTCTTGTAAGGCCTTAAACAATCCACTTATGAGATAGCAAAAGGGTTTATTATTATAGGTCAAATTTCGCAATAATTAATTCCAATGTAACGAAATTTTCAGACTAAGGAATATTTCATTATATTAATTTAAATCTGCTTAGCAGGTAATTTAGAGCACGAAAGCGTTAAAATTGAATTTTTACCCCCAAGCTTTAACCTTTGGATCTGGAAATTATGAAGGGAGGAATGCTATAGAAGTCGACTTATTAAAAAGCCGTTAATGAACCTAATTACAGTTCATTATGTAAAAAAATAATGTTAAAAATGCATGTGACATGATTTATGCAGCTTAACAGACGGTAAAACTTTAATCAACTTTAAAATATTAAGGTCCATAACGATGATATTTTTGGCGGAGTCTTTAATCTTAAGTTTAAAAAATGAAGAATCATGAAAGTCCTTCTTTGATTCATTAATTTGCAACAATAAAAAAGTCATCATCTTTGGGGAAATTTCTATGGAGATGTATAAAGATGGATATGACGCATTAAGAAAAATATTCAATATTTCAAACAAAAAATTTGTTGTAAAATGATCAATGAGTAAAATCAAATTTTTCGTAGAGTTCTATGTATATCTTGAAATTATATTTGATCCATGTATGGATATTATTTTATTTCTTATTTTGTAGAGATTTTGAGGGGAAGCATCGTGATTTTAAAAGCAAAGCTAGTGGAACATATTGAAATCGGCTTTTCCAGTCGGCACGTTCGGCTTATTGCCGTCAATGCAGCCCACCCACTCCTTCAACATTAATACTATAAACTTCATTTCTGCATCAGCTAAAATAAATTTTTCACAAGAATATCAGAAAACGAATTTCTAACAAATACAACTTGAATATCGTGTTTCCACCTTCATTGTTATTCTTCTGCTATACAAGCCTCGAACAAATACGAGACAGAATTTTCAGGGAAAAAGTACTATACGAAATATTTTATGAACTTTTTATGAAAAATAATTGAATAGTGTTATCTTTTTATTAGCATCGGGTATTATTTCAGAAATTCAGTCTCGACTAGATATTTTATGCTAACCAGTACATATTTTTGTATGTAAATAAGATCAAAGGATATCTCAAGCTTTCCGAAGCTTCCACTGTATGAAAGACGTAATAAATAATTTTAGTATAAGGTAAATCTGTAATAAATACAAAATCTATTTATGTCACTCATTAATAGCCCTAACTCTAATCACTTTGTAAACTATCTCATCAATCTTTCAGAAGCAAAAAATCATATTTGTCTGAAGTATTAATGCTTCCAAGAACTAATCCATCATGTCAATATTTGATTAAATAAATTTATTACATCGGTTATACAGTAGACTCTCGATTATCCGGGCTAATGCTGGGGGGGGGGGGGGGGGGAAGGACACGGATAACTGGAAAACGCGGAATTCAAATCATCAAATTATTACTTGATTTCGAATGTAATATCATATTTGTAATATAATTTTTTTGTTTAATCATTTTAATACTCATTAAAAAAAATCGCTATTTTTTATTATTTTTGAGATTTTTTTAACAAATTCCGAATCTTTTTTGAAGGTTTTATATCATCATTTTAATCAAATCCTCTTTATTCAGCATAATCTAGCAATGTTCAAGAAAATACAATGCCATTTTATGATTAATGTAATCACTGATATCTTCTTCGCATGTAGTCTCATTCTTATTTTCTTCCTCTTGATAAGAAAGGATATCTGCATCATCCGTGCATTCAAAATCTGGATCATTTAAATCATGATCCAGCCACTCCTCGATGTTCCCGTATCCACGTTTTTAAAACATTTTAAAATTTTCAATAATCCACATATTTCAGATATATATTTTGCTTTTTATCTCTTCAGAATACATTAAATATGTTTCCTTGCCAGTAAGAATCATTCTCCATGATCAAACAAGTTTTTCTGGATTTATTTTTGATCAAGATTGTGTTATTCTATGTGTAGTATCCAAAATCATATTTTTTTTCCAAAAATTGATCAAGGTAATCCCATATTCGTTTAAAATTTTTGCCCCTCTAGAGCCCATTTCTTTTTTGAACCAATCTTTAAAAACATCCCTGTCCATCCATTCATGTCCTTTACTGGCTATAATAGTCGACAGAAAGATTTTTCATCGGAGTTCCCTTAAAAGATTGAGGTTTATCACCAAAAGTTTCATTTTATTTAATTAAGATATGAGGACAGATATTTGTTTTGGTAGTTAGTTTTTTTTAACCCCAAAGAAGTATCATCGCAGGGTCTGCGATCCCCCTCCACTTATTGAGAAAGAGCACTCTTGTGCGTTGAGCTCGGAGATAGACAGAGACAGAGAGAGAGCGTAGTGGTCTTGAATGCTATCTACAGTGTTTATTTACAATTGACTCTTCCTCGAAATGAAGATTGTCATTGTCATTAACGACTTCATCGTTTTTAAATTTGCTCATTACTCAAAAGGTTAATCTTGATCTGTAAGTATAGAGAGTACACTGTATTTGAAGAGTTTGAGTGATAAGCTTTGTTTTAATATACACAAAAATGCACATTTTTCGAATGTAGTCTTAATTAATAAACCTTTTATTATTAATAGACTTTCAGATTAATTTTATATACCCTGCGGGCCACATGGATAAATGAATCGAATGATAATATTTACGTTGTATTCATCTGTATGTAATAAATATTTAGCAATCGAAAAGCTTTCATTAGAAGAACAGAAAAAAGTATCAACACAATCATCGCCCTTATTTTCGTAGTTTCTAGTATATACATTTTCTAGTAAAAGGCAATTCACGTAACTTAAATTAATTTAAGTCGCCACTAGAGGGAGTTTATTTGCTCCATATAGTGCAGTAGTTATTTGCACTATACTTTAGGAAGGTACTCATTTAGAAAATTGTAGTGACATCACCTAAAATTAAATTAGAACTTGACAGTTGTAGGATTAGATGTCTTTTGTTACGTTTTACGCGATGAAAACGAGGATTTTAATTGAGATAATTCATAAAGATCAAAAATTTCAAGTCTATGCAATTAGGTATTCAGATTTAAATTACTCAGAGCTTGGTAATTAGACTGAATCTGAAATATGAAGAATATCGTTGCTCAAGATGCAACGATACGGCTGGAATATAGAAAGGCTCTTAAGAGCAGCGACGAATAAAGTAACGAACGAAGATATCATAAAAGTTTACGTCCTCTTTGCATTTATTTCATTTTACGGTGGCAAAAGCAAAAAAAAGTGGAAGCATATAAAGCGACAAAGAGACGGTCAACCACCTTATCGTGGCCGTTTGGTAAATTGTGCTTCTATAATTGTATTGGATGGAGTTTCTTTGTTGTTGGCTGGCATACACCCTCTATCGATTTTTTTATGGACCGTTTCCATGGCAAGTTTGTGTGGGGCGATGGACTCGTAGTCAAGGTTATGGATTCACACCCTGGCTGATGCATGCACATCGATGACGCCATCCAAGTGTTGAAATGCATCATTACCTCATGCAGGTGACCTTTGCAGCGGTTTGGATGCAGCGTAACGATGATTCATCTTTGACGCCAAACACAGCGAGTCTGAATATTTTTATTGTGTATATTCTGAGAAAAATCGGAATGAAAGCCTCCCCCCAATGAGCAGAATATTTTTATATGTATAGGATAAAATCTTTCGAGTCGTCCAAAAGTTCCGATAGCGCTTTAAAAGGATTATTAAGTACATAAAGTTATAGAAGCTGTGCGTTATAAGGCCGCAAATACTTTTCGACTTGCGAGAGTTATGGTTGAACGAATTAAGCCGACCATACATAACTTTTTTTCTCAAAAAGAAAAGACGTCATTTTTACGCTTATCTGAATTTCGTGTAAAAAGTTCCGATCTAATGCCTGATTTATATAAATAAATAGACGGTATTTCCACTTCTTAACTTGTGCTGCCGGAAGAATTTCGGCGACTTTCGTTTCGATACGCCAAGTATGTGTACATTTATAAAGGATCAAATTCAATGGAAGGATTTGACTCTAAGGCGAAGGTCTCAAAATTATTTTTGGCCGCTTAATAATATAAATACCTTATTTTGCTCGGGAGAAATGTTTGAATCAACTCTACGAACCTGAAACAAAAAAATAAATAATCAATATTACTTGGGATTTTTTTGTGTAGAATAATAATTATATATTAAGTACAAGCATAATTACATATTAATGCACTAACACATTTTTGTCGAGGGATTGTATATAGAAATACAAAACTCATATAGAAAACTGTGATATATTTAAAGTATATTATTTTTGGAAACAATTCCCCATATGTATATATTACAGAAAACATTTATGACAAGACAAACTTTTTTGTTGAGCACGCAAACTCGGCATTGTCATTGTGCCATTTCATATCATCCATACAAACATAAACGTCCCTTTAAAAATTATATAGGCAGTTAAAACATAACAATTATTATTTAAAAAATAAATATCAAATATCGTTCAAAAGAAAGCTACATTCATATAGTGTGTATATACACTTAAACCTTTTTTGTGCGTTCCGCGAGAAAATCGCACAAAAAAAGCTATGGCTTACATAAAAAAGTGAAGATGCGTTCCATGAATTTTAAAAACTGCATAACTTTGAAACAGCTATATAAAATATATCCAAAATCGCATAAAAAAAGTTAATAAAAAACAGGAGTACAATAAGGCAATTATAAACTAAAAAAATAACATTTTTGATAAAATTTAAAGGACGTCTTGCATCATTGGTAAAATTTTAAGGATATCTGACATCTGGCATCTCAAATTCTAAACATACACTAGAGAAATATTAATTATTTTAATTAGCAACTATCATCGCTGTATGATAATTTTGTATGCGCAGTGTCAATGTCATCATTATTCTGTGTAGATTTTCTCTTTCAAATAATATAATTCATAATTAGTAAAGATATCACTATAATCCCTAGCTCAAAAAAAAAAATGAATCACAAAATGGCGACTGCTTAAAAATAAATTCAGTCAAGTCCTGTTTTGGCCTTATCTTGTAACAATTTTATTAAAAGTCAAAATATTGGAAAAATGCAAAAAAAAACGAACTTATTTTTTTCAAAATTCGAAACTAAAATAAAGGGCTTGGTCGTATATTCAGCGATAGTAGATGCAATATGATTTACACAGTCCCAAATTATATTTTTTTTTCCAAATTTGATTAGTGTTGATGATGTATTTCCTATTTTATTCAAAATATCTCTTACTTAAAAAAATAATTGCTTTAAAAAAACCGCATAACTTCGAAATCGCACAAAAAGAGATTTGAGTGTATTACAGATAAAAGAGGTTAAGATGAATTTTTCAACGTTTTTTTGCCTCTTGTCTCTTGTTGAGGTAGCCACTATGTTTAATGTTAAAAAATATCATAAATTATCCAGTTTTTGCACATTGATAAAGTCTATTAAAGAAAAGTATGGATTTTCAAATATCTAAACTGTTGTTCTTACCAATAATTCTTAAATGGAGTAATACTTGAAGTATTTGTTTTCAATTCTTTAAATCGAGCTTCGATAAAGCTAGAATATTTCCTTATTTAAATCGATAAAAAAGTTTCATCCAAATTCCCATATTTTAATTCCAGAAATTCTTCCCATACTTTTTATAAGTGACATTTCAGCCAAGAGTCAGATCAAGGCTGAGACATTCTACAGAGTAGTAAGGGATTGGATTTGGGTAGACAAGATCGGGTAAACAGATTTCGAAGAAAAGCCGAATGTATAAAAAAAAAAAGTAATTTAAAAATAAATGATAGTTTCAGCAACTCTATTTATCAGATTTTACCATTGAATATGTAACAGTCATACATCCAAAATGCTTTAACCATGAAATATTAATAATTCGCCCATGACAATTCTTGCTGAATTATTACGTTATTTATAGGTTGCGTTTCAACAAATTTGTAAAATAGATTTAACCCACTGTAATAACTTATTTTTACATCGAGCTTAGATACGTTTATATTTTCAAAGCGTTCCTCTCAGATACGCAATAAGACCTTTATTAATTCAATGGGTTTAAATGGATTTTTAAAATTTAGTTAAAGGGATTTTTTATACAATGGTTTCCCTGTGCCTTCCGTGTGTGGTTAAGTTTAGATATAACGAATTTAATCGTTAAATTATAATTGTAAATTTGGCACTTATAGGTGGTCCTGTACGACTTTATTATTCACCTTAGTATTTATATTTTCATACCCAGGAAATGAGTGTAAGCCTGGATTGTGGCAATCGATCGGAAATTAATTCGAATATTTATAACAAGATCTAAACCACACGGACAATCTATTATTAACTTTACTTTTAACAATAATAATATATTTAGAGGGTTCTCAAGGAATCATAAACGCCATATGTTTTTACATTTTGCATTGAATAAATATCTTTTGAAGCCCATTACTATTTGATAAAAGCATTTGATGACGCAGGATGCTAATGGTGTTGTTCACGGAACAAAATATTTCCATTTGTATGTGTTGGCTTTGAATCTCGTACAAGACGAAGATTGATGATGTATGTGATATTTTTACACCTGTTTTGCAGTTAAAATACCAACTGGCAAGTGATTGCAGAAAGTTTTATGAAAGTGGGAAGATCAAGACTCAATCGCAGGATGCGCGTCACAAATAGGATAACAAACATTTTTCATAGCTCTATTATCCTTACGCCGAAATCTCAAACACACGCGTGCCCTTATATAGAGGAACGATTTTAAATTATTCAAAGACACGTCTCAAATTACGACAAATATTTGCGGAACGACAGACAAATTGTCAAACAGGCAAATAGAGGACGCTGCTCTGGAGTAATAAAATAAAAACGCCTGAAAATGTACACACCGTGTCTGCGATTGCGAAACACAACATTTTATTCAATACCAACACATTTGTTACGCTCAAAATATGTAGATACAAAATGGGGATCTGTGGAGAAGCGCGGGAAATCTTAGGCATCATTCACACTGGAAATTTATGCGAAGGCTCTCCTCTAAAAGAATACATTCCTTTCATACCGCTGAAAACGTATTGCCTTTTTTCCTTTATGTACAGATTTTATTTACATTTTTACACCATAATATAAACGGCGAAACATTCAAATCCTCATAAAAAAATTCCATAAGAACGCATATTCGCATAGCGATATAACGGTGAGGTCCCATGAACTCACTTCCAATCGAAAAGAAAGCCTCTAAACGTAAAGAAGGGTTGATGATCAACTATTAAATTATACAGCATTAACAAACAACCTTAATGTATACTTTAGCACCTTAATTATTTTTAGAAAAGCATTAATCGTTTTCAAAATGTACAAATTGTATTATTATAAAGGTTCAAAAATTAAAATTGCAATTGTGGAAAAAAATATCAGTATTTTCAATAGATTTTCAAAATTCAGGCAGACATACAATAGCTTGATTTCCTGGTTCTGAAAAAGTTAATACTAAGATATCGAAGAAAGTCGGGCAGGGCCATCTATTTGTGATTGAATGCAATCATCATAAAATGATAAAAAAAATTACCAACGATTTAGTAGTCAGAATTGTAGATCAATTGGGTTCAATGTTGAAAAGTTGTGGTTAGCGACCATATCATGTATACGCTATGAAAACCATGCCAAAGTCATTGGTAATGATACCATCTTACGGAATTCAAATAAACTATTATTTTTTATTTTTTATATCATCATCATCATCATCATAGTGCATTCACAAACAGTCCCCTGCAGAACTAGGACCTCTTCAATATCCATTCATAGGAAGGGGTTACATCCAATTCGTCTGTATCATACATTTACCTCTATGTTCGATTGATATTGAAGGTAGCATAGGTTTCATTTAGAACGCTAACCCAGCAGACCACCTGGATGAACGTGCTTTTTCTGTTCCTTTAGTTCCGGGTGGGTGTTAGATTCCACGATGCTTACCCTTAAAACCCCCGGGAGGGGGGAGTCAACTCTACGCCCGTAGGCAACGGTTGAACTTCTAAGGTAATGATGTGGAGTAGAGGTGCGCGAAAGTAAAGTAAAAGTCGGTTTGCCCATCAAACGCAGCTGGGATAGCCCAGCTAAGATGAGTTGGGAGCGTAGGTCACCCTGGGCTGGGTTCTCATAAAGGGGTGTGCGGAACAGCCGATTACAGTAGTTGGTGGATACTGTGTCAAAGGCTTACCACTATTCTCAACAGCATAGGGATACAGGTGGCGACTCGTCTCCGTGGCTAGGTACTACAAATTACCGAACCAATGCGAGTACCATGGGGAAGGGGTAGCCCTTGCAGTTCGTCATCTGCTGCAGCCCCCTTCAAACTGAGGTTGGACTCGTGGTGGTAGTGAACCCGCAGTAGTATTCCCTTGAAGTTTAGTTTAACCTTTGTCCTTCCTTCTCCATCGCACCTTCGGTTGCACATGATCTGAAGCTGGTCTTGCACGCGGAAGTCTCGCCTCCTTTGGGAGGCGTAGAGCAAAATGGGTGGGCACTTGGACGCTCCGCGCGTAGCGTTTTTCGTGGAGTTAAAGGATCAGTGGAAGACACTCTTTGTGTGGCTAGTAGGCTTTGCGGGGTAACCTGAAACAGATAATATAGCAGCGAAGGAAATGGGTTCGATTGTTGATTAACCCCCATTCCAGTCTGTCGTCTTGTTCCTTTAGTTTTCCAGCCTCTGGGCCAGTAGTGTAGAATGAAAGGTGTCACACAATGCAATGCCCAGAAGGAGGAAATCTTCAGAAGATAGACGAATCCGTTCGCTATCGAATCGTGCAATATCCGAGAAGGATGAAGATGGGAATAAGTTAAAGTGAAAGTATTTATTTAACTTGGAGAGAAAGACTCTAGCCGCGAAACAACTGGGGAGCCGGCGGGAAGAACGCATCTTCCCATAGGAAGTGAACTATGAGCATGCGCAGAAGACAGTGGTATCGATCGAGTATTTTTTATCCTATGCTATGCTAATTTAACCAATAGTGGAAAGTCACTACATATATATGATAGCGATATGTGATTTACCATGTTATATCTTACATGTTGTAGAATTTATAAATAAATCAATAAATTAAAATAAATATGCAAAAAGAACAAATTTGATAAATATTGCATAAATTCAGAAATAGAATGTTCCTAACAGGCATTGATGATTAATTATGATTCCGATATTTATAATCCCGAGCCAAATTCAAAGGTTCGCACTTCCCAGATGAAATTATCCGTTAAGGGAAATGCCAAATATCATGATGTGGGCGCGACATTTTGACAGCTGTCAATTTTTATTAAGAAACTTTATTCAGCACCGACATCCAAAGAATAAAACTTTCTCATTTATACACTATTTATATAAAAAAAAAAATATCTAATCGATTTAATAGCGATGCATTAAAAATGTAACGCCGTTGTGCGTATCGGCTTTAGGCTTTGGCCATCTTAAATTTGAATGTCTAATGTGCGAAATGCACTTCTTTGCGAATCGGATAATATTATTTTAAGCTCTTTGAATACGAAAAAAACTGGTAAACAAATTTCGTATGAATGAATATGGTAATTATATTATTTCAAGTGTAAACACGCGTGTTTTCGTCGTTGATGGAATGCTGTGAATTTCCATGACATATTTTATGACACACATTGTATGTACATAAACCGGTCGAATTTGCATGGACCACGGCACAATTGCGTCGATCTCTGAGAAGAATATTGGCGTCTTTGTTGTTTTTTTAAATTCGGCAGATCGTGTTATTATTGAAGATTTTGAGCAGCGTCCTTTTTTGTCCTGTTCAAAGAGAGGCTTTCTGCTTAGTCAGATTTTTTTTCAATAAGGCTTCTTTTATGGTATTTAAAGTAGGGCGAAAAGTACTTCAACAAGAGCTTCGCGAAGAAACAAAATTTCAACAATTACGAGCCGATATTCTATCGCGAGGGGGCGAAAATGATTTGTTGACACTTTCCAGTCATAGAACCAATAAAAAAAATTGCGCCAAAAATAACGAGTAAAATTTATCGGATCGACATTTATTATTTCTACGTAGATTACTTGACCTAAGAAATCAAAGATGGGTCTTTGTAACTGTCAAAATGAATATCATCCAGTAAAACGAGCGTATAAAAATACTCTCCTTTATAGATTTTTTTTGATATAAAATTAACACATATTTTCGAAAATCGACGATTGAAATGTCAATGGATCACAATTTTGATTACATATATTTAAACCAGTTCAGAATAATAATGAGTATAGTGGGATATATCCTGGACTCTTGCTATAAAGATTTGCACTCAAATTCAGATTGTGAAAAAATCATCACAGCAATAAGTTAATGAGAAGAACTAAATTACTCGTATTTCCGATGGTTTCGAAGCAAATTTGTCTTGATTTTAGGTTTACAAAAAATAAATACTGAGATAGAAGCTTAGGGGTAGAAATCACCCGCCACAAACCCCTGTTAATTTTATCAAGCGCAATTTGTGAAATTAACAGCGGTTCTTTTCGCCGCGCAGGGAAGAATAAGAGAATGGATCGATAGCCTTGGCCGCAAGAAGACACGTCCTTCCCGCCGGTTCCCCAGCGGTCTCGCAGCTGAGATCTCTTAATGTGCAAAATAAAAATCTTCACCAAGAAAACTGTATATTCATCACCATCTGACCATCTTATTTCGCTTCTATACAAGATCATAAATTAATTAAGGCAGGTATTATCAATTTTGAGTGATTTTGATATGCAAATTTTTAAAAATTATTTTTCTGAATAAATCTTTGACAACTCCACTTTGTGAAACATATTACGCACATTATATCAATCGTTAATAATAACGTAACGTAACAAACCGTAACAGTTTTCGATTTTGTTTTATAGTTATTATATTAATAGTTTATTGGAGGCCGAAAGAGCACTGCGTTGACGAAAAATGGAATGCAGCGCCCCTATGGCTGCTAACCCGCGGAAATGAGCCCCAGACACCCGCGCTCCCCATCTTAGTCTTCTATCTAAAGTCACCCCCAAATATTTCACTTCGGATTTCTATTCGATGGAGCTGAATCCGATTACTTATGGATCAGTTTGATGATGTTTTTGTTTCACGGAAAACAAGATATCTTCGGTTTTTTCTTTGTTTATTTTAAGTTTCCAGCGATCGAAATATTTAAATGCTGCTTTTAGTGATCGTCGGAGATTTTCAACAATTAACTTGTTACTCTGAGAAGCTGGTGCCATGCCATGTCATCAACGCAGAGTGCGACGTTTGATGAAGATGGTGTTGGTAGATCGTGCAAAAATAAATTAAATAGGCAAGGTCTTAAAATACTGCCCTGAAGAACTCCCGCTGAAAAATATTGAGGAGTTGACGTTGCTCTGTTTGAGATTACTGAAAATGATGCATTGCATAGGAAGGATTGGATCATTTTAATAATAAGTAATTTAGAAAATTAAGGGATATCATTTTATGAATAAGACCGCAGTACCAGACAGTGTCGAACGCTTTTTCGATGTCGAATAGTACCATACCGGTACTTCTTTTCATATTAAAATTTTTAGAAATATATTTGGTTAGTCTGGTCAATTGTTGGGTCGTAGAGTGATTTTTACAAAAATCGAATTGCTCTTTATTAATATTTATACTGAGTTCATCCAGTCTATTTAGAATATGTTTTTCGAATATTTTACTTAGTGCAGAAAGTAAGCTAATTGGGCGGTAATTAATTGGGTTAATGGTGTCTACGCACATTTTTAAAGTATTTATGTAGAAAAAATAATTCTATATATTATTAAAATTACTAAATTAATATTTGTATTATTAGTTCAAAATGTTGATATGATAAATTCATCGAAGGGTCTACTTGTCAATGCTACCACGAGGTGTCGTTCTCTACTTCTTCGCTCGTTATTTAGCATCAATGTAACGTTGATCACGTGACTCATTGATCAATTAAGCCTGTTCTGTTTGGAAAGAGATGTTCGACTATCGCACGTAAGAACTGGGCAATATTTTAAGTCCAGAACACGAGCTGTCGACAGTTGCATGTGCACCGAGTGCAGCCGGATCCTTACGTGTCGTATTGGAAGCAAGACTGAAATAAAGCACATAAAAAAGCAAGCATTGAAACCGGCGCTCTTTCCTACGCCCGTAAAAATAAAGAATAAAGAATCATTCCATCCTATGCCATTCCGAGTCCCTCCCCCCACAACCGTTCCGCGCCATTCTCTGCCACCCTCCACCCCGTTAACTGAATACACTTTATTATTCACAACCAAAACAAAAGTCGCAAAAAACAACTCCACAAGCCCGGCGCTCATTTCCTATGGAGGAATGCAAAAAATATTATACAGCAGACATAGAAAGTCATGCTCTTTCGTATATGCAAATTTATTATCCGCGCTCATTGGAACTGCCGTGGGGGCGCTATCTTGGAACTGACGTTGAACTAAATGCGCTGTCAAATAATTCTCATCAATTTTCAAAGTCGGGCTTCATTATAATAAGCGCGTGTGATTCCGTGTCCTCGGGGATGTATGTGTGCCAAAGAGCGGCAATTTCACACCCATGAAATGACATCAAAGTCTTTGACTCGCAAGGGATTAATTAAATAATCCAGATTTAAAAAAATTAACCCAATTGTCGACTTTAGAGAAGGGATGCCAATCAAATCCCACTTGTTTTTTTTTAACACAGGGACTACAAACAACTACCAACTGCATAAATATATGTAAATAATAAATATATTTTAGTATAAAACCTACCACGACGGGTCAAATGACCTTTTTGTGGTTGTGATACAAAATTATGAATAAAGTGAATCAAATGGCTGGAATCAACTCATGGGTTTTATACAGAGAAACAACCAGCGAAAAAATCATAGACAACAATTTTTATTCCAATTAGCTGAATAACTTGCTGAAGATTTTCAACGTGAACAACAGGAAGAAAAATAAATTATGCAGAAAACGTCAACAAATTCAAGTTCGGATTCTCGTGTGCAAATGCGAAAAAGGTGCCAAATAAGTTTTTGCAAAGAAAATAAAACTACAAAAATCTGTTTCAAATGCAACAAATGTGTGTGTAGGAAAATGTGCTTTTGAGGACCCAATAATTTGCAAAATTTTCGATGAACATGAATAAAGCATATTTTTTAAATTTTTTATTTATATTACAATAATACATCATTTAGCAGGATATCATTTTAAAGACGGGTCACTTGACCCGCTGTGGTAGGAATAGGTATACATGAAGAATCAGTGGATTTAGTGTTAATATATAATACTTGCATTTAAATTAGCAATTTATCATTTATTCCATAAAATAACAATGAAATCCATGTTGAATGCTGAATTTTTTTTTACTACCATAAAAGTTCTTGGGGGTTTTTTTTCCGGCAAAAGTCCATTTAATTGAATAAATGCTCGATTTAAGTAATTGATAATTTGATTTCAAAAGGTAAATTGGAATAAGAAGTCCGCAGAGATAGACCTTACTTCAAAGTCTTTTTACCCGGGAAGGATTTTGTTTATTGAGGAGCGCGGCGAACGCGTAGAGGGAAGATAAATCGGCGTCTTGGGACACGAAGGGTTAAACGATTTTCATTTTGATTAATCAGGTCTCGTTTGGCCGGAATTTAATTTAACGACAAATTTTAAAAGCGATCCTTGGAGATGAAATAGTGTAACCGACCCTAAAAATGTTTTTATGGAACATAATTATTCTTTCCCGATGCCCTTTGAAGATAAAATAGCGCCGATTTATTGATATTATTTAATATATTCTCGAAATTTATGCGTTTCGACCTCTCTGAAGACCACGGCCATTGTTAAGTTCAATATAAAATTATTAATTGCTTTCAATTCCTTGTAATCATATGTTACATGTAAACTTTTTTGCAAGTAAAAATTAATTTCAATTTTATCCTTTGACAACTGAAATCCGCCATTGAATGTAATTTCAGTATCTTAAATTCTTAAAGTATTTAATCATATATTTATTATAGTACTTAGATAAAAAAAATTGATGGAGTAATGTGAACATTATTAAAAATTATCGTTTATTGCGAAATAAAAGCATGTTTTAGCAGATGAAATATGAGTAGACATTATTTGGATGGAAAACAAGTCGACTTTATAAAATTACAGCCTTCAATTTTTTGTTATGACCCGAATTATGTTTACGAAACACGATCTTTCTGCAAAGGAATGCTCTAAACACATTAACTTAATGTATAAAATGACGAAAATCCCCGGGAAAGTGTGCGTATGAAAGGAAATTTGAGAAGGGAAAAGGGTGAAGGATAAATGATAATTAATTTTACTATTACTTAATGGTATTGATGTTGGTAACCGCCCTCATTCGACAAACATTATATATAATACCACTCGCCGAAAGCCTTTTATGTCGGGGGAAACCGCTATTAAAATCGAATTCAATACCGGTTGCGTTTTTAATTCTATTAACCCTTTCAATCCGAAATATACATATTTGCTTAAAATCGATTGCCCGGTCGAAATATTCGGCGCGACCCTTATTTTAAATGGGGAATCCGAGGCGAACGTAGGCGCACAATGGATTCGGTCGCAGAAGGGTTACTTTGTATGATAAAAAGTGACTCCGATGTAGACGTAAGTATATAAGGCATAGAGCTCGCATTAAAATGAGATCTCTTCCTCGGAATTTCGGTGTCGCTCTGTACACTTTTTAATATAACTGTAAGGCAGAACAGTCTTATAGACATTGCAGGTTTCAGACGAGGAATCCAAATAAGAGAAGTGATGATAAAAGTACAAACAGTTCTACAGATTTTTAATCCAGTGGGATTTAGAGGAGTATGAAAACGAGGGAGCAAAAAACGCCGCGACAAAATGTTTAGCATGCGGAAGATAATTACTATGTATACGCTGTTTCGCGACGACGGCCAAAAACGCAAATATCAAATTTATTTCCTTGCTCTCTGTTATTAAAATTAATTAATATTGTACGAAGATGAATTAAATATGATAACGTTGCTCCGCGGACATTGAGGATTGTTAAATAATTAATTCGCAAAGAAACAATTCAATCCGATTTAATTGCTGAATTCAAAATTCAGTTAACCTTTCAAATGATTTAATAATGAAGGGATGTAATCACTCGTAAATTTGTAAAAAAAGCTACAAATTGCAATGCAATTTTTACGATATCCAGCTCCGACTTTTACAATATAATATACAAGGGTTGTGCTTCACATGGATGGTCTCCCTGAATTCAGTTCCCAATGAGATCATAGATGAAATCCGCATTGGAATGAGACGGGGCTACGAAAACATGACAAACAGGAAAAACAAGTGTTTCCGCGGCCAAGACGATCGGTCGGACCCTAAGACAACTGAACACTTTTTTTTAGGTTCCCTCAGAATCGGCTCATGAGTAGACATTCGTTTAATTAAGCATCGCTGGAAGCGGGCATCTGTTTTCAACTAATTGCGCGTTTTTCGAAGTAATCTTCGATTATTCTGGAGACGAGACCTTTCAGGATTAGCATCCTTGGCCCAGCACGTTTACTATGCTTTTCAAGTGGTCTACTATTTTCGCAAGAGGGCGAATAGGCGGGCGATCTATATAGAACATAAACATATTTTTTAAATTTTGACAAAGTATAGTTGTGGAAGTGAGGGGAGTCATGTATGTCGGTACGCGAGTGATGACATTCTTCACCATGGAAGTCCTAAGTCCTGAACAGATAATTTGCAGCAAAAAAATTAAACATATTTTTACTTTGTATAATATTGTGTATAGCTTAGACTACAATTAAAAAGAACTATTGAAAAATAAAAAAAATAGTGAGCGATCGAAAAAAAATTGTGTTTTTACCAACATTTTTTGTAGTTTTTTGTTCATTAAATAAACACTTTTTAATATTTTTGAATAATTGTAGTCTATACGATGAAAACGTTTATTATACACGTGCCTGCCACATTTCATAAAGAATACTTATCTAGGGCGTGTGGGAGTACTTCCATGAGCTTGGAAAAAGTAGTTTCGAGAAAAACGCGTTTAAAGTGTCTCCTCTCCAAAGCTTCGCGAAACGCAGCTTCCCCTCGTCAGGCCTATAACTTTGCGAATTTCATTTATATCGACTTGAAATTTACTGAACGTATTCTTAAACATTGGTTCTTTCCGATACACTTTTAACAATAAAAATCGGTTATAATATTGAATGCCACCCTTAAAATTGAATGCGTATAAATTTATAAATAATTATAAATTTATAATATAAAAGACAAAAGTTGATAGCGATTTTGAACCATCAAATGCAAAAAATAAAATAAAAACCAATGCAGAAAGCGGCAGCGACAATTCCAAATAAAACATGCCGAATTCTATATGTAAGCATACGGCTTTGTATGCACTCCATGTCTTTTTAAGCGGTTTTATTCATACGGAGTTTCGTGAGGGATGATGAAACATGAGGGATTGCCTGTATAAAATTATTAAAACAATTCAATTAATATGAATATTTGCATTTGGTAATAAAGTACTAATTTAGCGAGCATTACTCAATTAAAGCATAAATATGTTTCCATTACATTCATCGGATTATCAGATTAATCTATTATATTTGAGGGTTGTTAGTTTCTTGGATTCGTCCTTGTAAGTTCTAAACGCAAACACGATCTCATCTACCTGCCTCCTTGTTGATCCTTGTCAATTGTTACGGTTAGGTAATCTTTAAACGAATCAAAATCAGCGAACTCGGTTTTCTCCGAGAAATTGTTGATTTGTTTGACAGTGTGTCATTTGAAATTTATTATATAGCGCCAAAAATACTATAAGTAATTAAAGCATCATATTAGTAGAATGGGATAACACATATTTTAAAATAATTTTAATTGTTGCAAATCAGCCATTTTTAATATGATTTTCTTTTATCGTGATATCTTAGGATTCTAAGGTGGCGAATAGCAAGCTTAAGGTTTCGTAATAAACTTATAATTTCGCCTGAGCAATATAGCATTGTTTTTGTCCAGATGTGCAATTTAAGAGTATGTGGAATAATTTAGAGGCAAATGTTTCAAAACTCGAAATGATCAAATGGGCCCATAAACGAAAAACAACGGATGTAAAGTGTCGTCAGAAGTTTTCCACGAAATAATTCCTGAGCAATGATACACAACATGTTGCTCCTGGGATGAACCCGTTTTGCTGTCAATGTATTTACGACTCCCACGATGGCGATTACGTGAGTGATAAGTACGAAGAATATTTATCTAGATCAACATAAAAGCGAATTTATCTCCGATAAGAGCCGGGATTTCGGTAGTGCGGTGTAATTTAGCGCGCAAAAACAGCAGGATCGAATGCTCTAATATTATAGGCTCGAAAACAGGCTGTAATAAGATGTAGGATAACAAATTTCGTATTATATATCAAAGCGTTTCCTCTTATTGCATTTAGTATGCGGAATATATTTTTAATTGGTAGTTTTTGAGACTCTGTTTGCACATGAATGCATGCAATTTTTTCTCATGGCTTTAACGAAAGCCTCGACCACTGACAGAGTATTGCACTCACTGCCTTTTTAACTTCGTGCTCTATTCAGGACGAAACATTTGCGAGGGAAAAAATCTAATGCAAGTTGAAAGTCTTCCAGCAAATGACTGGGGCGCAATTTTGATAAATACTTTAAAAATAAATGAAAGCACATATTGTTGCTGCATTGCTGGATGCAATGAATGTTGGTTCTGGGTATATTGTCACAGCGGAAATGCAAGTGAGAGGTAACTGTTAATATACAAAGTGAATTCAAACAAAAACACAAGGAAGGGGAATGGCAATCAACGACCTGAAGCCATTATTGCGCTTGCGGAAATTTCAACCAGCACCAGATTGCATGGAAAAGACCCAGATTGTTTGGACAAACCGGGTCTCTTGACTCTTGTGTTTATAGTAAAACTAAACCAACAACATATAAACTTTATATGCTCATTTCAAAAATATTCATATAATAATCAGCTGAAATTACACCTAATTATATACCTTTTAGGGCTGAGCCAGTTTGACATAATTTGATAAGTTAAAGTAAAGATTATTTACAAAATTCAAAAAGGAACATATTACGAAACAATAAGAGATCAACTTTCATTTTCATGATGAAATACATATGGTTCAAATTCTATTTCATGGACATTTTTCTAATTGATTATAGATCAAAACACTTCCGCTGTGACAATTATATTTAATTAAAATAATTCAAAGTAAGATCAAGAGTTGTTATAGTGGTTTAGATCTTAGATTCTTATTATAACATAAAGGTTCTGATTCAAGCCTAAATTGTGGATTTTTTACCGTGTTAATAAATTTGAGATACTGAGCTGAAAAACTAAATTAAGGGACGTTTCTACCTTGTTGGGCCTAAAAGTGATCGATTTTTTAACATTTTTTTATGTGAAAAATATTAAATATAGAATGTTGATATTAAGTATGTTGACTAGACAATCATTATTGACTATAAAATATTTTTAAGTTGACTAGACAATCATTTTTGCAGCAAAAAATTTAAATATATTTTTACTTTGTATAATATTGTGTATAGCTTAGACTATAATTAAGAAGAAATATTGGAAAATAAAAAAATAGTGAGCGATCGAAAAAAAGTTTGTGTTTTTACCAACATTTTTTGTAGTTTTTGGTTCATTAAATAAACACTTTTGAATATTTTTAGATAATTGTAATCTATACGATGAAGACGTTTATTATACATGTGCCTGTCAAATTTCACAAAGAATACTCATCCAGGGCGTGTGGGAGCATTTCCATGAGTTTGGAAAAAGTAGTTTCGAGAAAAACGCGTTTAGAGTGTCTTCTCTTCTTAGCTTTGCGAAGCGCTTCCCCTCGTCAGCTTATAACTTTGCGAATTTCATGTATATCGACTTAGATGTAATTGCTTTTAAATATTTTTGATCTATTTTAGTCTTAGTAATAAAACTATATTTATAGCAAAAAACCAATTTAAAAAAAATCTACTATTTGTCATCTTCTTGTATTCGTTCTGTAATAATTAGTAACTGTACATTTATTCAGTTATTATAGCATGTATTTAGAAAAATATTTTTTAAAAATTCGATTTCGAATAATATAACAATAATCAACATTGGATTCCAACGAAATATTCATGGTACAAATAAACAAAAAAGGGATTGACCATACTGATAGGATAAAGGGACGAAGTAAAATAACATTTAGTTATTTATATAGTCATCCCTCGGTTTACATGGTTTTAGTCTTGTTTCAAAATTTTGGTCAAACGAATTATGTTTTACATTCGTACAAGTAATACAGTATGATATGGAAAAAAATCCTGCTTGGTTTTCCAGTAAATACCTTATAAGGATATCGCGAATTAAATTGTACTAAATTGCAATTAAAAATTAATTTCAAAAGAGAATGTTGTTGATTGTTGATGTATCATTTTCATTCATAGATATCATAATGAACGAAGTACAAATGGCAAGGAATCTGAAAAATTATAGAAGAAGCAATAAATAGTGTCTGTAATAACTGTAGTGTTAGTGGTTTTCAACCAATGAAAAAATGTTGGCAACATCATAAAAAATGCATCTTCTCTATTTGCATACATAACTTAATTTCTATCTTATTGTATAGATCGAGGGAGCATTACTTTGATCTTTTCCACTTACTATATGAGCGATGATTTTTGATTGCGGTTAGGTTTTATAATTTAAATTTGCAATTATAATATACGTTGGAATGGATCGGCGATTAAAAATGGGGTTCCAAATACCCCTTTGAAGTCATTACAGGGGTGCAACTATGATTAAAAACTTTAAGAGGGGATTCAGTTCATTGGGGAGTGTTGAAATATTGCATCAACATAATGCTTGATGATATTAAATCATCTACTTTCACATATGACAAAAATCCAATATAGATGTAAAGCGTGTCCATGACGCTGAAATTCTGAACCAAGATGATTGGGATATTGCTGTCTTTCGCCAGCTATTTATTTGGCAATTCTTACATTCAGATTTAATATATTTAATCACGAAAATATAATTTTAAATCGAAAATTATTTACGAAATATGATAAAATAATTAGAAATGAGCGTTTATAAAATTTCCATTAACAACAATTTTCGAAACATAAACAAGTGTACATAACGCTATTAAATTAAAAAATACAAAGCTGTTTTTATGTTTACAAATAGTTTACGTTAATTATTGTTAAATAAAGGTCGCTTGCTTTTAATACAAGATGGCTAGGGTTTCAATAGACGTGGCTAAAGTTGTAGCGCGTAAACTTTTATTAAATTATTGCAACTTTCAAAGCATTGTAATTTTAAGTAAATATAATAATAATTATAAACAGCTACAATATAGTTTGAGTCTCGTAAGTATAAGATATTTAAATAATACTTATTTACAGGTCTCAATTTTTTAATAAATATCAGCAACAAGATTAAAATAACAAAATGAGAAAGAATCAGCTTTGTAGGAATTGTTACGTACTATACATACTATAAAGACTTACGTTCAATGAATTAGAGCAAGGGTCTGGTACTCTAATACTGGTACAGAATAGTAATAATAAAGATCGTAGGACACGCAAGCCAAGCGTAAATATAATGAATCTTCTCGCTTTTCCTACAATTATCACAGATTATTTTTATCGCCGTAACATGTTGATTGATATATAAAGTTACTGATTCATAATTTACATTTTATGCTGCATCAACAAAATAAATAACGCGTTACCAAACGACGTTGTTGATTTAAAGTCCGTACCATCGAGATTTAATCGTAACGCAAGGGGTTAAACTTGTATTTTTCATTATTTATATGCTCTATGTTATTTTAAAATATTTGACCAAGCTTTAACTCAATATTTATTTAAAGAGAAATAAACGATGCTGGGTTAGAGGAATATTTGAAAGTGGACAGGCTTCGAAGCGGAAGATTTGTTCCAGTTGGTCAGAGACAAGTTCCGGTTTGCAAAAATATCGAGGGAGTGAATGGTGAATAAACCAACGAATATTCTGATAAAATTATTTCTTTTTTGGTTGCGGTCATTTTCTGTGTATTAAATTGTATTCGGCCACACAAAATAATTTTCTGTATTTATATTTTTAAAAAAATGAATGTCTGGGTAGTCTTAATGATATATTGAATTTATTGGATCGATAATGATTGTGTTTATATACACGCAGAAAAGCTCTGTTCAACAAGTTATCGAAGACATGGCGCAATGTTTCTTCTTTCCGCATGATGAAGTTAATCCCCCAATAAATAGTCTATTTACTCCTAAATAGGATTTTATTATTTGATTCGGGCGCAAAATTAATTATGGATGGTATTGAAATTAAGATTATTTTTGGGGCGGTATTTTAAAGCATTTTCAAGCGAAAGTCAAATCGTCGACAATTAAAGCTGATAAATGATTTTTGCACACACGAGAATTATTTAGCTTGAATGTCGAGGATAATGGTTTGATGTGGCATTGTAAAGCGGATGACAATGGCAGATTTTCTGCGACGTCTTCGTCGTATCAATTTTAAATGATTAACATGAAGAACCTGAATGTCTATTGCGCTATATAGGTACAAACAAAGTCCCAGAATGTCTCGAGGACTAAACAACACTTCAAAATACGCTATAAACAGAGTTCTCTGCCTTCGAGTTTCTATTTGTAAACGTCAAAAGGTCGTCAACTATTGTGCAAAGTTTAACATTGTAACGGGTTGATTGTGAAGTATTTGTGTGAGATTCGTTGTTACTTTTCGTATGAAAAACGAGCTTTAAATACTTATTCGCTATTAAAAAATGCTATTAAATAATATAAAACATAAGCATTGTTATGCGGCTTTTTTTGCGCGGTTGTAAATATACGCTATTGACAAAAATTATTCGCATCGTTCATGATACGTAGGTTTTATTAAACGGTGAATAAAAAGCATTCGACATTCTATAGAAGTACATGTTGCCAAAATGCTTTCAGTCCTCGACAAGCAATCGTAATAAAAGACATCGCAGCTGAACTTCTGACACTTGTCTGACAATTTAATAGAAGAGACTTTCATGATATGGAAAAAGCTGACATTTAAGAATGATTGCAGTCCTTGTGAGTTGTAAATGAGAATCGAAAAACATATTGAGACAGAAAAAGTACGCCTGGCTGATTTTATTATAAAATCGACTCTTAACCTTTTAACTGCCAACAACGCACCGGCGCGTCGAATTTGTATGCGCTGATGAGTCATTGGCAGTTAAAAGGTTAAAAAACATTGCGTTTTTTCAGGTGGCTAGCTGGGTGAGTCCTCATAAATGAAAATCGGATATCATCCTGCCATTAACCCCTTAATGAGTATATGTGCTCGAGTGATCCAGATTCCTTAGAGACCCTGCTCCTCAAAAAGATGCAGCTAAGCATCGAGAGACGGTACGGCTTCAGATCGGGTTGATCCACGCTAGGAGCAGTGCAGAGAGAGGTTGAGATAATCCGGAAGGTGTGGAAAGGCTCGGTCAAACAGACCAAAGACGTCATGATGGTCACGCTAGACATAAATAATGCATTCAACAGCGCCAGTTGAGAACTGATCGTTGACGCGCTCAGGGAAGATTTTGAAATTCCTGAATACATAATTGAACTTGTCAGCGACTACTTAAAAGATCAGCGTAGCCCTCGCCAGAATCAACCCGTGGGTGCGGGAAAATCGCCTGCAGCTGGCGACGGAGAAAACGGAGGTAATGATCTGCAGCAGAAGAAAAAGACCGAGGGTCAAACTGCTTGTCGCCAATCATTTCAATGTCTATTCAAAATGGAGGGAAAATCTTAAATCAAACAAAAATAGTCATCGCATATATTTTTACGTCGACTTTAGCCCAATGGTGACATCCCTTAAAAAATTATGCAATCTCTAAGAAAATTACGCGCATGAGGATTCGAGGTAGACGGAAGAGCGGCAACATTTTTCTGGAGCAATAAATATCACACGAGAAATATGGTACTTAATGACAAGTCTCGCGTTATATAAAGATGGCGTTTCGCCGGAGAATTTATGGAAAGGGTTCAGGGGCTCACCTTACGGGTACAAATTCGTGATAAATCTGGGCGATACATCTCCGGGACGCGTGTGACGCTATAATGAGGACCCGGGACAAATGGGGAAACATTTCGGGGCGCTAAAACGTTTCCACATCGTGAGCGCCCTAGACGCCTTTTCCATCACTCCAATAAAAAAGCGGATCGTTTATATAAATAAGCGGGAACACGCGAGGTGCTATCGACTCCCCCGACGACGAAGGGTTAATATCGCCGGAATAAACCTAGCATTCAATATAGGCGAGCCCGCCCCAAATCGCTACGAGGGACATTTGTCAGGGCGGCCGAATTAGCGGGCCGCGGTGAGACAAACCGCCGAGGAATCTCGAATCGAAGATTGACAATAAAGCTGAAGTGATCCCGCCAATGAATCTGTCCTTTGCTAAGAGAAGACAAATCGTATCAAGGTTGCATCCCATATTTGAACCCTTACATTGTTAATCTTCCATCACATCATCAGTGATAAGTTGCCACAATCTATTTTTATCATGCCGCATCAAGTTTCCAAAGAGTTTCCTTTGCCGTACATGGCGAAACATTATCATTCGTCACATGTCCATATATATTGCACAGCAACGAACGATGAGTATTATTTTTATAATAAATTCGTATTTTATTATAGTAAAACTCGCTTCTCGAAAGTTTGAATTGTTTGAGCGTTCCTGCAGAAAAACGAATTTACAAGTTATTTATTAAGAAAAAGGCTCACAGTTAACCTGAATGGTAGGATGATCGCGTATTTGCGAGCGAATTCCAATGATTCAGAAAGAGCACTCTTGTACAACAGGCGTTTGTTTAGGTAGATAAGATTCAAGCATCATCACTATCTATATATAATCCGCAAACCGGATAATCCGAATCCGGATAATCGAAAGTACAGTGTACTGTGTAAATTTATTACTGAAAGCTGACTTAATTATCGTTAATTATTATAATCACAATCATATTAAACCTTAGAGAATGACCTAGTTTTTCGAAACTTTCAACAGCAGATCTTCGATATTTTAAGTAGGAGAGGGGTACTATTTAGTGTATGTATTTATTTCAGCATGGGTTAAACATTTGAGAAATTGATCTCGTGAGTATTTACTTCACGAGCCACTAGAGTGAACGTGTTGAAAGCCACTTTGGGATTGAGTGGGCAAAAACAAAGAAAACGGAATTCGGCCTTCAAGCTGTTTATTGCGCTTACTTCGTAGAATAAATTTGCAGCATTATATTTGGCAATGTTATTTCGATTCGTTCAATTTCTCGTGAAATTCATTTTTAATCATTCCAATTTTATTACCACGAGTTACACAAGGGTTGTCGTTAATGCAGACATTGCCACCAAGCTCTTAATTATAATAGGATAAGAACGCGATACTCTAATGTATAAAAAGCGCGCATAATTCAAACAAAGACAAAGAACTCACTAATGATATGATGCATATTTGTATATTTTCAGGTTTTATGTGGTACTAAATTAAAATTCGCAAAATAAACTTGTGAATTTATTCACGAACAGTGTTATTAACGCATTAAACAAGAAGCATTAAAGTTGGGCACGTGTGTGGTGTATGCATGTACTTTCGCATAAGATGTGACACGGGGGATGTTTTATATAAATTCTGTGAATAAATTTATAAAATGTTTAGTAATAATGATGATGACATTTATATTTGTTTCTACATTTCGGCGATGGTTATAGAATGAGAATTTATTGTGTTTGTGTGTTTATAAAATTATTTTCAAATTTCAAACACTTATCAAGTACTCAATCTGTTTTGTGTTATGCTACCCTTACCTCTGTTTTCCATCAAGTAATCCCAGAGGTAAGCTTACCATCGGTTAGGTAACATTTCCCCAGCTTCGGGCATGTTTATTGAAATAACCTATTTACTTTATCATGATGTTCACATTTACATAATCGTTTATTTTGAAAGTAGAAATTTATAACACGCTCTAGGAAACACTTAAAAGTTACCCCATAATCAAATAGACTACTCGGAAGCCCCTCAAAAAATATTATTTGTTTTTAATAAACAACATTAACGTAAGATGGAGATTCTGGGTAAATTTATTCGTCAAGTGTTTGACAAGGATCTTGGCGAGGGGACCATAATATAGGAAATACGATGTCCGTCCGTTGCCCATCAGTTTGTAACGAAATGGGCGTTCATGCGTTTATCACACTTGATTAATCTTGATGAGTTTTGCTTCGTTGTTGTTGATGAGTTTTAATGTGAAAATTAATTAATTCGATTCAATGACCGAGTGCAATTGCGGTTATTTTACAATCCATATGATAACAATAGACGATTTTACGATGAGCGCATCAAAAATAAAAGCAACGTAAATATACATTTTTAAAATATCAAAATGATGACTATAAATCAGAAAAGCGTTGAAACTATTGCTTGGGGGGCGAATATATATTTTACGCCTGGGACTTTTCGCGTTTCCACGAGCATTAAACACGGCCAACGTATTCATATGAGATTTTTTACCACTGTTTCTTCGTTTGAATATTGTAACCATAAGTTTAAGACCGTTTTAGATAAAATATTATATTCGCATATTTCTTAAGCTCAATTGAAATTTTATAAATTAAATTTATCGTATGAAATTGTGTCATTCTTATATCGATCTATTTTCGCGTGGAATATCTTGAACGATCTAATACAACTGCAAACCAATATCAATTGTATAATTTAAGATAAAACTGTCTTACAAAGATCACAAATAATACATATTTTAGTTTGATATAAAAAATCAAATTGTCAAATTCGGGTATAGAATAGGATGCGTTATCGTTGATCTAAAATTGTGAATGTTCACGCGAAAATACGTGTTTTGCAGTCTGAACGTTTGACGGACTTAAAGTTTTTAGCATAGTAAATGCATCGGCGATAGAATTGATTTACTCAAGAAAATTGTTGCAAAACATTATTCATACAGGTTTAATGATCATTCATCGGAAAACATATTTTGAATAATCGATTAGTGATCAGCGAAGTTGAATTTGGTATTTCAACGACAACCATGCTCTAAAGTTTTCCAATGAGTTCCCCGAGTGAGTTATTGAGAGACAAGTTGAAATTGTAGATGTTTACATCTATGTACAGGATTTGCATACAGGATTGTGTGCTTTGTCATTGATCTAAAACTGCAATAGAGTTCTTGAAGAACAAGATTGACAATCTTTGATTGGGTTGAAAACTATCTTAATTTTATCCCAATTTGGGTAAGTCTTATATATAGTTTAAAACAATTGGAACTACAATGGATGACGTATTGAATATTGTCTAATATATATTATTAGAATATCTGAATGTCAATTTCGCGAATCGATAAAAAATAGCATGATACTGTGGTAGTCAATCAATGCATTGTTGAAGTCTATTCAGTTACGTGCGCAACGTTATGAATATTTAAAAATGACAACGGTTTCAAATCGTTATCAAATGAATATATCAGTGCAACGGCGCGTATACTCTTGTCGTTACAACAATCTAAGTTAATTTTTATGGCCCACCCATTAGTTTAACAAAGAAGTCGCATTCCTATCACTATCATTAAATAAGCATTAGGGATTACATTTTTTCGTCGACGACCATTTACGAGAATGCTAATGTGTATGTGGGATAAAAAAGAGTATCATCACGCTTTGCTCTCGTTTCAGCGTCTTTCATCTCACTATTCAATTAACGACGTCGAAAAAAGTTAAGCGGGCGACATTAGCGGACTCTGCAATGCAGATTTAACCCAATACCCATTTGGCATCTATTTTAGAGGATGTATTTATTGAGGCCATATGAATTTAATTTAAGCCTTTTAAAAGAGATACATCCATATAAAAATAATATTGATAGCATTTGACGAGTTTGTCATCGTAGGACTTCATTCTAGCTCGACAGCGCTCCCACGAGAAAAGGAGGGAATGGACTCTTTGTATTCCAGAAAGCCCTTTTTAGTAAAATCGGCAGACATCTATTTTTCATTATTTTATGAGGAAAACTATTCAGTCTTTAGAATTTTCCCACACTTCCTATCGAGACGATCGTGAAAGCGCCCTTCGACACGATCATCCAGGTGGCCCCCTGGGTGAATGTTCTAAATTAAACTCGGATGTTATGCTACCTTCAATATCGAGCGAACGAGGAGGTGAATGTATGGTACAGACAAATTGGATGTAAGCCCTTTCTGTGAATGGATATTGAAAATAATCTAATCCTGCAGTGGACTGTTTGTGGTTATAATATGATGATGAAACAAATTGATAAAAACGAAATGCAATTCATATTTTATTAGATACATGGAAACCTTATTGAGAAAAATGTGGAAATAACAGACTATCAATCAAACGGAGTGAGAACATTGTCGGAAAGGCTTGGCTTTATGCAAATAATGCAACATCGAGAAAACTGGATGCCAAAAATGCTTCAATGCATTCGTTTATAGTAGGTTTGCCTGATCAAGTGTTACCAATATAAAATGCCATAGCTTTGTCAATATTTCAATTTCAAGTATTCAGACAATGCTGCAAAATATTTTTATATTTTTTGGCATTGAACATTAGTTTCAAACAAAAATTAGTTTCTATCTGTTAGCTGGTTTAACAAATTATATCGATTTTACAAAGGTAAAAGTAGTAAGCATTATTATCAATAATTTTAAAAATGCCATGCATATTGAACAAGATGTTGTAATAAATTGATTTGCATGGGTCGGAAATGACCCAACTCCAATAGACGTGGGTTATTTTACACACTCGAAATTTAATTAAATCCTATTCGATACATTTTGGAAGCCAGTCATAAATGTTCGCAGTGACCCCAAAGCGGATACCATTCACAGTAGACGAAATGGTTATCGCAATAACTGCATTAAACGAGGATTGATTAACGAGCGGGTGACGTCACCAGTTAGCATCCCCCGGATTAACGGATAACTGGTTCAGATAAGCGGACTATTTTATTGTGGGGCTCCACCCCCGGTGGGTTGTATCGCTATTCATCACATCCTGGCGTCGCAATCTGAAATTGTCCTAGGGGCGTTTCAGCATGAAGCATTTTGGTCTCGTCATAAAAGCCACTCGCTCAATGTTTTATTACAATGATCCATTGTCAAAGACGAGCCGACAGGTCGACAGGGCGTCCAACAAAATGTCAAATATTTGGCGGACGATAGATGACCTGATTGGATTTTTATTTCGTATGGATTAAACATAGATTAATTAGTACTGGTACATACCGACTGCAGGGCTCAAATGAAAGATTGTTCAAATTACCTGAAAAATAAAAAAAACACATTATAATAGCTGTTAGAAATTTAAGTTTAATTATAGGGAGAATTTATGTGTTAGAGATTTATAAAATGTTAAATTTTGACAAAGTATGGTTGTGGGAGTGAGGGGAGTCACGTATGTCGGTACGCGAGTGATGACATTCTTCACCATGGAAGTCCTAAGTCCTGAACAGATGATTTGCAGCAAAAAAATTAAACATATTATTATTTTGTATAATATTGTGTATAGCTTAGACTACAATTAAAAAGAACTATTGGAAAATAAAAAAATAGTGAGCGATCGAAAAAAAGTTTGTGTTTTTACCAACATTTTTTGTAGTTTTTTGTTCATTAAATAAACACTTTTCAATATTTTTGAATAATTGTAGTCTAAACGATGAAGACATTTATTATACACGTGCCTGCCAAATTTCATAAAGAATCATCATCTAGGGCATGTGGGAGCACTTCCATGAGTTTGGAAAAAGTAGTTTCGAGAAAAACGCATTTAAAGTGTCTCCTCTCTTCAGCTTCGCGAAATGCAGCTTCCCCTCGTCAGACTATAACTTAACGAATTTCATTTATATCGGCTTGAAATTTACAGAACTTATTCTTAAACATTGGTTTTTTCCGATACACGAAGAAAAAACAGATTTTTTTAACTAAAAAGGTAGAAACATTGCAAGAGTATAATTTATTTTATAATCATGAAAGTCATCGCTTATTTTAGATTTTTTATAAAATTAAAGTATTTTATTTTGATATCTGTGTCGTATTGAAGATTTTACTACTGTTTATTGCTTTGTGGCTTTCATAAAGTGTTATTTGCTGAGTTAAACTTTTAATAATCGAAAAAAACTGGTGGAAAGTAGATGTTCCAACACAGACGTCAGATGCACGTGCCCGGAGCAAATATTGGATCTGGTGAATTACCTTTGTAGCGCTAACCTGAAATAAGTGCAGGCGATCTGTGGTATTGCGGTGCATTGTGTCGCTATGCAACTGTTTGAAAAATTGCCTTGGAAATCGGCCACTTGCGAAAATAAACATTGAAACCGGAGCAAATGAAATATCGCATAGTTTATTGTCCAATATGGGAGCTGCGTTTTGAAAAATCTCGACCACAAGCCCGTGTAAAAATAAGCAGGGTGTTTGTTCCTTGGTGGTTTTGCTCCAGAGTAGTTTGGCTTTATAAGCATTGAATATGTCGAATAAACCTTGCGAATATAGCACAGGTCAAATTCCTTCAGTAATGAAATTTTTAAAACAACAAAAATTGTATTATAGGAGATGATTTATTAAAAAAATGATAAGTATTTTAATATCTGATGTGTATCAAATGCAGTGAAATTTATAATGACTTTCATAAATTCTTAAAATTAAATGAATGTATGGTATATTTGATGGTTTGTTTCCGCTAATACAATAAGAAAATTCTGCAATGCATTCTGAAATTACAGCTTTGCTTTCGACAGGCATAGAATTAGTATAATCAATTAGTTTTATTAAAAATATTCAGCCAAACATACATTTTGATATAAATATATATAAAATAAAATTATGTATAATTTTGAAAATTCCTAAACTTATTCTATAATGTGCATCTAACGTGTAACGCAGAACATACTATTAAATCATATCCTGCAGCATCTTACAAATTACATATTTTCCTCGACTCAAATCCGTTTAAAAACCCGTTTAATTCGAAACTACCTGGAATCTCAATTAATTCATATAATCTAATCCCTACCTTCTCCAGTTTTCGATTTAGAAATGATTTGGTATGCAACCACTGTGTACTGTTCGTCAGAGCATTTGGGGGTGCCAAGTACAATAACCTTTCGGCAAACTAATTCATTCGACAACCAAAGATCCGAATACCAATTAAGGATTTACCATAAATCGCACACCATAAAGGCAAACCAGGTCGGAACTTATTGCATGTATAATCATTTCAGAAACTCGAACACCCCCGCAAACATATCTCGAATCGACGAATAAAAATAATTAATAATCATCTCAAGTATTTGACCCATAAAGTATTTTATCCAATTTGATTGTTATTACAATATTTTCAAATCAAAGATTAGCAATTGGCCCTCAGGCGATTTATACGAAGTATACTAGATGAAATATGACCAAAAATTCAAAATATCAAGCGCATGCAATGTATTATCGCAGCTTTTAAACATTTGCGTGATAATATGGTAACGATAAATATCAATGCTATATTCCAACATATCCCATGATCATTAGGGTGGTCCTTATTTTTCGACTTTTAAAAGATTAGGCGGTCACCCCGTCATTTGATTTTCTGCCCTAAAAAAATGAAAACGTGTTTTTTATTTAAAATATTAAAAAAAAATTATTTACAATTTTAAAAAATTGAAAAAAATAACTGAAGTAGTTTTTTAAGATGGAAAAACAAAAAAGATGTTGACCGGTCGAATATTTAAATAAAATGTTTTGACCTAAATAAAGAGCATCCTAATGAACATGATAATAATAAATGTAAAAATTTTATTAATTAAATCCCAAGCCAAACAGATTTATTTCATGATATTGATTCCAAGGTTCAAATTTAAAATGCATACCTCAAGTAAAAACGAGAGTGATCATATGGTAACGTGATATTTTTGTTGGAAGACGTCTAAAATATTATGTTTAAACGAAAAATTGCTACACTTGTCGATATGAATTTATCGTTTCAAATCTTTTAGAAATAAAATAAATGGGAGTAATTTCATTTGGTCTGCATCATTGCTCTTTAACCTCAACCTCATATTGTGCCACTTTCTCCAAACAAAAAATAATGTATCATTTATATGTACGGTATACTGATGATAATAGCTTGTTCTTCATTACTTTCTCATATTGTAGCTTAAAAAATGCAATCAAATCATTATGATCTTCGTGAGATCATTTTTTTTGTTGGTGTGGATCGAATCATTTGTTGTACGATTTGGATTTGATAAAATTTTATTTTTCATATGTAAGTTATATCATTGATCGAGTATGCTTGGCATGGTTGAACTTCGAGTACCAATTGAACTTTTGGTATTGAAACTCGAGGCTTCCAGCGTCCAGCTCCGGAGCCCAAATATTTGGATTAGTTTTTGAGTAAACAAAGTCATAAATAAGGAGTGCATTACGCTGTCAAATTTTACAACGACTCTGTATTTTCAAACAAAGCCCACAGACTTGGCAACTGTCCACATGTTCTCAGGACGATGACACGTCGAGAGAAAATATGGACCGTTATGGAGTTTCATCGAAAACTTTTTCAATGTAAAGATCGACGATCTGGCAACGCTTATGTTTTCGGCCACAACAACCATTAACATCACAAAACTTCGAGGGATCTGGTGAACGCCTCGACCGCACCGTGAAAAAACGTAGGTAGCGGTTAGCTGACCGTCGCTATAATTATCCAGGAATTATTCAACACCTGCCGTTGGGATCGAATTGGTCGATTTCAAAAATGTTTAGCCTCAGGTTTGGAGATAAGTTGGAGTGATAAATTACCCCTGTTACGGGGCTATTCAAGTGTAAATACTCTGGTGAGCACACGGGCCGAGTCAAGTGTAAAACCGAACAGATGGATGGGAGGTTCGTGATCAGAGCAGCGTGAACCCAACATGCACATTTACACCCAAATAATCCCCTATTCTTGGGCAGCATCTTTCGTCCATTGTTCTATTAAAATTTAAATTCGATTCAGAATAGTATAAACAGGATTAAATTTTCATCATGATGCATGATTAAGTATAGGAAGAAATTCGTATAATTAGAAGATAAGGTCGCGAAGATGATATGAAGATTTATGATATAAAATATTTTATAACATCCTTATTAGTTATGTTTGCTTTACGTAGGTTAAATTGAGTTCGTTTTATCTATCTTAGTAAGATATTTTTTCTCAATTTCTCAACAAAAACCTTTTAACCTATTGTACTTCTCTTTTCTATAACAAGCGCTTCCTAGAATTTATTTTTAACGTAGAAATAGAAAATAGTATAAAGAAGATAAATCTGTACCCAAAATCATTCATCAGAATAATTGAAACCCATATCGTTGGTACACATTTTGAAAATTCCCAGAGATATGTAATAATTAGGAAATCCTATCGGGATCCCGGATAGTTTTAGGTGCTCATAAACCCCGGGATTAGTAAACGTAGTCCCGAAAAATTCGGGATTGAAATTTTTATTTAACAGAAATCGTACATCTCACCAGCACGATGAAGGCTACTAAATCGAGACATTCCTGCTAAAATCTGGATGCTTTGAAACAGAGGCGTAACTACTAATTGGCAAGCTTAGGCGACTCCTAGGGGTAGTAACTGTCTAATCTAGGTATACATATATACAGTAAATATATGTTTTTCAAATTATGTTAACCTTTCCCTACCGGTGATGTATTTACTACACCTCGACTCTATTAATAGAAATATAGATATGAAATATAATAGATACGGGGTTCAAATTTTTTATATTCCACCACCATATGCACCAACGGAAATAAATAATTTGTCGGGAAATTGGGAATTTCGCGAGTTTTGGTCCGTGTCATTTTTTTGTTTCACGTTTTAGCAACTATTGAAAAAATATCGGCCAATTTCGAATACTCATGATGTCATAAATTTATCAGATAAGATAAGAACGGAAAAAGACAAAATTCTATTAATGAAAAATCATGAGCTACTCTACTCCATCATTTGAGATTGGTAAATCACCATTATCTTGTATACGTATGCACTATTCTATTTTCTCAATCAAGCGAAACAAACAAATGCTGAAAAATAAATTTTGGTTGATTTTCTTTGTTTTCGCGACGAAAGCCTTTGCATGTGCTCCACAAATGCATTAAAATTTTATCGAACAATTTAACCTTCCCATGTTTAATACTCAATTTAAAACTTCGACGATTTAGAGATTAACTTTTCACAAATTCGAATTTAGAACGCCATAATCTAAGAATCACGTCGCATGTTAATAAAGCACGTGATATCACGGAAACCGTACTAATTGCCATGGTAAAACTTGCGTTTTAGTAAAATGATAAAAATATGTTACAATCAGATTTTTTTCGTTATATGCTTTTTCATCGTGATGACTTTTATGGTTTTGTTTTTCAAACACTTTATTCGCTACGTTGAACTCTATTTACAAAGACTTCTTCGTAATGTTGGTCTATGCCTAATAAAAGCTTTATTGACGATCATTCAGAATCGAATAGATCATAAATGTGTTTTTTTTCCTAGGTGGTTTTAGCTAAATATATGACTCCCATTTTGAATATATTTTACATTTTCATACTGAAACTGTATTATCTTTTCTTTTCTAATAATATTTTTATCTTATGTTGATTTTATACAAGTCTTTCGAGATGTTCCAGTTATGGAATATTGGGTGTATAAATGAAATGAGGGGATATTTTTACAATACGCATTATTTATTCATAATGTGCCATATCAGTTTTCAATAGAAGATTTTTGTAGAGATGGAGAATTTTATTTATTAGCTTTTTATTACCTTCCTTGGTTAAACTGAGATAAACTTAATTGAATATATGGATGTGACTTTTTCCCCATGAAAGGATATTGAAGAGATCCTTGACATGCAATTGAATATCTGTGGCTGCACTATGATGATGATGATATGGATAATGCTAAATTAGATTCAATTTAGCCGATTAATTCACAATATGGTAAGATTTACGTTCAAAGAATTCGAGTGATGGCTTGATGAATGATTCTAAAAAAAAGTCAGGAAAGCCATTATGTATTTAACAGCGGTCTATACACAATTTCTAATTGATGTGGAACTTATAAGATTCAAATAAATATTTATGAATTTGCATTGTACTTGATGAAAGTAACGACTCTGGCCGCTTAATTATAATGGGAATATTTTCCAGGTATTTTATTATACATACACCTGTTAAAAAGTCTCATTACCGAGCACCAAAAATCATTAGGCTACGTTTCCACGTGAACTTGACTTTATAAAAAGTGGTCGCTAAGTCACGGGGCGTTCGCGGAAGGACTCACCGTGAAAAATGCGCACTCGGATCGGAGCCACCGTGACCCGAAGTCTTTTGTTGGCGCGTCCTGCGAGCCCCCTCACAAAAGGTCCAGGATATTCGGGACCGTTTTATCAGGTGGGTAGGCCAGAACTCCCTGCGCGGGTTCCCTCAGGAGGCGCGGCTAATAGCGGCCATTTACTTGAGGACAGGCATTAAGTTATGCGCCAGAATGGCTCCTATATCGGTGATCAGGAGACGGGCATTGCTGGATGTTAAACGTGATCGGGGATATGTGGGCCGTTCCACACCTGACGGACGTTAATTCCCTGATCGCTTTTCAAAGCGCGACAAAGGAAAAGGGGCCACACGCTACAGGGCGGGGGCGATTCAAAACCGACCTGTCCGACAATAACAACATACATTCGAGAAAGATTCAACAATTTATTTGCAAACACAACAATGTCTCATTTCGAATTCAACTAAATAATACTAAAGTGTGGGAGTGGAATTCTAAGCGTTATATTTATTTTCTTAACCCTTATCAAGGAGCGATTTGCGTCAATGTATCACTCATATATGACATGCTAAGCGCAAAGTCAAATATTTCAATAAACACTTTACATATAAAATTCTTCTTTTTATATTAATCTTTAAATTTGCAAACCACAATAATGAAAATGGCATGTGTTTCTTAAAAATATAAATCCTGAATTATAAAGGTGCGAGATCAAATCTAAACTGTAGAAAAAAATCATCTTAACATAATAACAATTTTGGGAGATTTTAAAAACCGCATAACTTTGAAACGGCTATATAAAATATATCCGAAATCGCATAAAAAAAATTTTTGGTAACATTTAAAGGACGTCTTGCATCATTAGTAAAATTTTAAGGATGTCTGACATTTGGTATCTCAAATAGCAGACATCCACTAGAAAAATACTAATTATTTTAATTACAAACTATGATCGCTGTATGATAATTTTCGTATGTTTTTCATTGTTCTGTGTAGATTTTCTCTTTTCAATAATATAATTCATAATTAGTAAAGATATCATTATAGCCCCTATCTCAAAAAAAAAACACAAAATAGCGACTGTTTAAAAATAAATTCAGTCAAGTCCTGTTTTGGCCTTATTTTGTCAAAATTAATTTTTTTTAACAGTTAAAAAATAAATTTTGACATAAATCTGGCAGGAATAATAGAGGATTATATAGAAAAGATTCGTACCCAGTTTGAAGTAAATTAATTAATTAAAACTTGAGATATGATGTTGTGTTGAAATCAGTAGTTTCGAAAAAAATGCATTAAAAGAATTCATTATGGTAGGACGACCAAGTTGCCACGTCACTTAAATAGCTATAACTCCGTAAGTAATCGGAATTTTGGAAATTCCTTTGGATATAATATTTTTAAGAGTCAAAACATTGGAGAAATGCAAAAAAACGAAATCAATTTTTTCAAACATCTAAACTAGAATAAAGGGCATGATCGTAATTCAGTGATAGCAGATGCAATATGATTTACACAGTCCCAAATTATAATTATTTTTTTTAAATTTCGGTTAATGTTGTTGATTTATTTCCTATGTTATCCAAAATATCTTGATACGTAATATTTATAAAATAAAAAAAACCGCATAACTTTGAAATCGCACAAAAAGAGGTTTGAGTGTATTGTAGATCAAGAGGTTAAGATGAATTTTTCAATGATTTTTTGCACAAGCGCCATCTTATTCAGTTTCAGGACAGTTTAAATTTATTTGAGTTAATTCAAGCGGAAGATTATTTGATGATCAAAGTGGGTTTAAGAGATTGAATGAATGTGTCTTGTTGAGGTAGCCACTATGTTTAATGTTAACAAATATCATAAATTATCCAGCTTTTGCACATAGATAAATTTTGATAAAGAAATGGATGAATTTTATAGTTTGATAGTAAAAAAAATGTTGTTCTTTATCAGTGGTTGATAAATTATTAAGTGTTCAAACAAAAATTGCTTTAAAAAAACCGCATAACTTCGAAATCGCACAGAAAAAAGTCGCACAAAAATGTTATAATTTATTATTATTCTGTGAAGAACACTTAATTCTAAGAAATTGAATTATTTTGTATACATTAAATACTAAAACTATTAATGAATTAATAAACGATTGATTTGCAAGATAAATTATAAAATTGTTTAAAATGAATGTCTTATATTAAAATCATCTACAAGTAATCTTATCTTAATTTAATCTTAACCGAAGAAAATAAAATAACCACCACAACAAAATTTTTTTACGGAAATTGTCTACGTCCAATAATAGATATGGTATCTTAAGAAAAATATTCTTTAGCCAGATGCCTTCAATGGATGTTCGTTCAAGATCTCGTTTTATATTCTGTCGATAAAATACAAATTTATGCATAATATACTGCATGTCCATATACTGCAAATATCAGGTCAGTCTAAAAGTTCGTGCGCAATTTTGGAAATGGTTGGAGATCTTTTGGACTGACCTGATAGAACATTCTAAAAGTACAGGTTTTATTGAATAATTGGCGTTGTTGCATTATTTTAAAATGAACATCTATCAAACATGTAAACATTAAAGTGTATCTAATCATTCCATGAACAATAAATTGAAGTTGTCCTAAATTAATTTGCAAAATTACAATTGTACGAAGGCAACTTTTATTCGTCATTCGGTATTTTTTTCATGTTATATGTAAGTTTACGGATTAGAGAGACGAAGAAATAAGCAATCCATCAATGTGGGTAAACTTGTGTGGAAAGTTTTTGTCATCTACTCACTTGATTCGTTTCGTTATGAGCGTCGACTACACATTAGTAAATCCGAGGGTTTTTTTCCATCATCACTCCACTTTATTTATCGACACATTTTTTTCGGTGACGGAACTCCCCATATTCATATTCCCAGGCAAAGAAATATACGAGATTGGATAATGGCGCCGGGAAGATTGGTGTCGAATATTAAAATAATTACTATTTAGTCACGAGCTATCTGCGGTTAGACTATGCTCAATTGATAATCGGCTGAAAGAACAATTTCTAAGGCATGCTGAGAATAATTCGTGACTGCTAGCAACAGACTGGCGAAAACGAGACTTGGGGCTGTTTAGTTTGTGTCGTTGCGTGTAATTTTAATTGGTAGTCCTATTCGTAAGTTTGTAAACCCTCTTTAATTAAGGCGCATATGGAAGATGTATAATAACTTACCTCTTTTTTATTAAAAAAAATGCTTATAAAAGCCATATGTGGCAAAACATCATTAATGCATTAAAAGCCTTCATTGACGACCGGACTAAATGCAAAAAATGAATCAATCGAATGCAGTTATTCAGAATATTAATTTAAATTTTCAAATGCAGTAAAAACGGAACTATGTGAATATTCCACAGGGATTTTATTAGTTCTAAAGAAATAGCATTGGAAAGTTCAGAGAACAAAATTCAACGACATTCAGATAAGATATTCATTATAAACTTTAGGGTGTCTGAATATTTGATTTTAATTAAATTTCCAACTATGAAACTTTGATAGCACTCAGCGAGAGTAGGTGTTGAATGGAACGAAAAATTCTGGAATTAAAAGTCACCCTTGCGAAATAAGTAAACTATGATGACCTAATTTGTTGACGATCCCACCATGCTTAATAGGCCTAATTAGATCTCCCATAGGCTTAATACTACTATCTCCTGTTTAAAACGCCCTACTTAACCCCCAACACTGAAAAGGGTATAAAGCCCAACGACGCACTATAAATTCATATGAAAATAGAATATATTTTATATTCGTATAATAATTGCAATTGTATTTTTATCGGAAAATAATAAACGTATACAAATAAAACGGTCTCAATGGAAGGGAAAGGTCTGCCAAAAGGAAAGAGGATTGAAGTCAGCTTTTCTTCCGCTTTTCTAAACTTGTTTCATTGTTACAGCAGATAAGACACAATTATGGTAAAGATTTTTTTATATCAAAAATTACGTACGCCGTGACCCAAAAATGTCTTAAAAAACACCAAGTCTAATGCCCATTGAAGTAGATATTTTTAATGATTGTCTTTTCATAAGCCGGCAAGTATTTGTTTCCGTGTATAATGTTTTATGCCCTGCGGTTATACATCGGGTATTTAGCACTTCAATAATTTATTTTTACAGCTTCTGCAAAAAGTACGCTTTAATAAGATTGAATAAAATCATTGTTTGAGCAGGATAAATCGGAAAACAACGTTTGACATATGTTTATAGTAAAATAAATTAATTTTAAGTGACGGCCGTTTCGCTTTATTGAGGGATCAACAGATTGTCAAGCTGGCCTCATTATGGGAACGACCGCCATTTCAAATAAATTATGTTTACCACAAACGCATATCGATTGCCGTTCATTTATGCATGACAATGAATAATATACTTTATAATTTATATTAGGGGAATCGATACTATTATAATTTGCCAGGGATTTAAGGCATTCCAACCAATAAACCCGGCTTAACCAAAAATGGCCATTTTTATGTGCTTGATGGAATATTTGATCAATACATGGGGTAAAATTTCATCATGGTGATGCATATCCATATACCGTAAATATCAGGTCAGTCCAAAAGTTCGTGCGCATTTCTGCGAAGCACAATTTAACATAAGATTTCGAACCTGTCGAAATTTGTTGTCGCTTGTCAAATGTATTAGGTCAGTCTGACACCATTTTTCTTAAATATCGGACGTATATTAATACACAAAGAAAATAAATATCGATAATTAATACAAATGTGCTATATTATATTTTTATTTTCGTGTAGCAAATCTGCCATCAGTCCAAAAATGATTTTAAAATAAATAAATATGGAGAACGCAACATTTATAATGAACCCCATTCAGGACGTCCTGTTAATTTTGATAACGATGTTCTTAAAAATTTTGTGGAGTCAGAGCCACAATTAACAGTGAATCAGATTGCAAAAAGGATGGATTCATCTCATGGAACAGTTTTTCGCCATTTAAAGGAGATTGGGAAAGTATCCAAGATTAGAAAGTGAGTACCGCATGAACTATCTGAATCCAATTACCCAGCCACCAATAAACATCAGCACTTTCCTTTTATCGCGCTTTGAAAGAGAGCCAGTTTTAGATCGTTGGGTAATATGGGGTTGGGTGGCGAAAATAGATTATTTATCATAACGTCACAAGGAAAAGACAGTGGACAGATAAGATAAGCATCAATTCCAACAGCAAAGGTGTCTTTACATCCTAAAAAGAATTTTTTAAGTGTTTGGTGGGATATGTATGGTGTGATTTATTGAATTGTTAGAAACAAATCAAACTATTAAACTTAGAACTGATTAAAAAGCGCCCGCGATTGGTGGTTCGAAAAACGTTTCAAAAAATTAGTGGATTTAATTGGGAGTTTTTGCCGCATCCTGCTTATTCTTCGGATATTGCCGCAAGTGATTTTTACTTATTTCGTGCCTTACAATTTTTTTTACAAGGGAAAAAGTTAAATTCTAAACAGGATAAACAAATTGAACTTTCTCTTTTGGATTTTAAAAATGATAAGAAACACTTAGTGTTAAAAAAAAAGTGGTATACTTTTCGATAATCTTTATATGTTAAATGAAAAATAATGTCGGGAATGTTTGAAAAGCGTTCAATTAAACGTGCTGATGATCGAATAATTCGATAATTATGGATTATCGAAAATTTTAATCTCGCTTTCTTTCCAGAAAACAAATAATATTATGGAGGCGAAAATAAACTCTGGAAGTATTCCTTAGATGTTTCTTGATCAAAATTTATAATAGCAATAATTCTCGCTGCCAATCCTCCTTCACAATTAAGGATAATAAATTGAAAGACTTAAGCGAACTCAATGATTGGAATATTCAATAAATAATTTTCATTTCATCGTTTCGGCGCAAACAAAACCGTTTGAGAAAATTTCGAAGCGTAATCGGGGAGATGACATGAAAGGCTTCAGAAGTCATGGAACATATTTTATCTGAATTAAATCTTTGAAATTTGCGGGTCGTCCAAAAATGCCACCCCCGCTCCGTTCGAACACCCAGGCTCCCCGGAAGAGTCAAAAGAAAATATAAGAAAATGATGATGAAAACGCATCGGAATAAAATGAAGAATAATATGGTGTCGGACTGGGAATGGCTGGGTCCCTCGTTGAGTTATTTCTGTTGCCTTTTAATGAGAGGGAGCGAGCTCCGGGAACAAAAGGCGATTAAAGATCAGAGACGGCTTCCCGGCGGAGCCTTAAACACAATAATTAATTTGTTTTGATTTTTCACCCTAATTGGACGTCTTACTAATTATAAGGGCTGAGATATTCAACAAATCGAATAATTAACAGACTTGACTCATTTGCGGGCGCGCACTAATTTAACTAACCCAAACAAAGCAACCGGAACAGAGCAAATAGTGCTAGTGATATGCAGACATGCGTGTGGGTTACCAAACACTACGCAGAAATGAAGCCTGATCCGCTTGTTATCCCACATGCAAGGACACCAAACCCCAACCTAACAGATTGTGATATAATATTAACGCCAGGGAAATAAATATCAACCAAAAGCACCTGTAGAAGCTTGGGAGGATACCGGGGATATTATACTGGGATATTAACTTGTATACGTAGAATGATCCAAATATCGTACAAGGATTGAGAAATATTTTTTAGCAAGAGCTCTATGTGTAATACACGGAACCATGCAATTATGGACATCCGGATTCACAATATTGCAAACAATTAGAGCAGGGACTTTCAACAGGTTTATGGTTGAGAGCACATTGGAGCTAGAGTAAAACCATGCGTTGATATAGTGGTTTAGATCTTCAAATTCAAATTCACATCACAGGAAAATTGTCGCCTATGATAATTGAATTCGCAACATTAGCTAATATATCGTTTGAAAATACTGATTATTGTATAAAACAAATAATTCGAGTAAAACAAAAATAGAGTGGTCTTAATGAATTCCTTGTATGCAATAAAAATGTCATTTGCTTATATTTGCAAGACATAATGGAGATAGTAAAACAAATTTAAATATGCAATGAATGCTATTAAGATACAAGTGGTTTAATTGCGATACAAACGTTTGAATGGTGAGAAAATCATTTAAATTATATCAGGCGTACCCTCATGAGAATAAGATCAAGGAAATAAGCTAGCTGAGGCGGAAAATTTTGATCCTGGAAAATTTGAAGCTTATTGATGCTTAAATATTGGTATAAAGTAGTTTAAGAGCATTTAATTTATCATAAAACTATAATTTTCCGTTTGATCATCCGGATATTATATTATTTAGACCGGATAACATAAATTGGTACATGTGCTTTTTTATAAACGTGATTTAATCATATTATATTACGTATCCTTATTTTTAATTTACCTTTTTTGAATATCGGTAAACATAATATATTTTTTCAAATTTGAATACCCGAAAGGTGCCACAATCTGTATACTGAAATTTAAATTTTGAGATAAAATTTTTTTTCTAATGGCTGCAGCTATGATATCTCACGGCATCATCTTTTGATGTTGAAATCAATTCTTCATCACCGAAGAGTTTTTCATCGGAAAATTGCTTATAATAAATGCTTAAAGACGTGGATAAACGAGTCGAATATAAATAAAATTTCAAGGAAATCTATTAATACTAGATCAAAAATATAATTTGTATACGTAACAATATTATTTGTATAGAATCCAGTCGTCACTTCCAAGACAAAAGGTTTACAGTGTAAAATTGAGATTATATGAGAAAAATCTGATGGAGGTTTAACACTCAGGAGAAGCAAATATTTGAGCAACCGACACAGTCAAGTTGGGTCGGGTCCCGAATGCATTAAACCTTTAACTCTTAACTTGGGTCCATGGTTTTCTGTTTATTTCGTTTACATAAAGAACGTTATTCCTGGCACTTCGACTACCTCGTGGAAATGACAAATTCAAAGATATAATATATGAATAAGTGCACGATGTATGTAATCATTGAGCATGTAGCGGAAATACAGTATCTTGAATTTAACTTTATCTTTGCTCTCCTGATATTCCTTCTTGAGATTCAATTGACATTAATTAGTCTTTTTTCTCTATTCGTAAGAGTGCATGAAATGACGTCCTCCATGAAGGGATTATTAATATAAAGATTTCCTTTACGAGGAACCTCATTTTCTGGGTAATAGTGATTAAATTTTAGTACCAATGCCTTCCTTCTTGTCGATGTCAGCAGCAATTAAAAATTCTTGTAAAAGTGGAAACATTTTTAAATCCTCCACTTGTACGCGACAATCTCAAAGAACCAACTCCTTTTTAAATGCATCGACCTTATTTCTCAGTTTAAAAATATCTGTACAAAACCTCTGGAGAAAAAAAGGTTAGTGTCATCATGTCTCATTGGGGAACATTGGTCTTGAGAAGCACACGAAAATATTTAAATTGATTCAAATGGTTAACAGCAGGGGTGGACGTTTAGGCCAGGAGATGATGACACTCTCAAAAAGCTTTATTTATACAGTTTATATTTTAAATATATGCAAAAGTTTTCATTGATGCACTTAATCTTCCACCTACCAGAATAAAGACTTTATGAAAAACTTAACGTTCAGTTAAAATCAATTTTTAATATATACTTAATCATACTTCGTGCAGTTATTGATTTTATCTATATGACCAAATAGATTTTATATGAAGTAGATTTTTTTTAACAAAACCACATGTTTTTCTTTGCTCATCAAATTGATGTTTTTAAAAATGTTGGAAAAGCTAGTGTTAAATCAATAATATTAATTGTATTATAGTTTAATTGAAAAAAAAACATTAAATATGGGATTTAGATTAGGTGTGACAAGACTCGTTTTTTTCAGGGAATCCAACGACTGTCCAATATGGCTCTTCGATGAAACATTTATTATTTAACGGAGTGTAGAAGTAATCCAAGATGATTATCGTCTGCGCATTGAATAACATGAGTGTAGATCCTTCGTCAGGGCTGCCGTTTATCGGAAGACGCGTTCCGACGATATATTTAATTATCTCACATTGCAGCATCTGATCACGTTGTCGAGATTGAGCCGTAAGTAATTACACCCTCGTGCCAGCGCCTATAAAGATGATTGATGAAACAGAAAGAGAGCGCTTCTATATATAGCCCGGGTAGAGACCGAAAGTGATGTAAAATCAACGGGTCACAATTTAAGCGGTGATTCATCGCAGGCGTGGCATTTGACCTCACGCTCGTACTTTAATCGTTCCGTTCGCGATACCTTTGTTTCTGCACTCAACGTCCACTTTCATGCTTCGTTGGCCTGTTCCGCTGCTCTTTCCTTTTCTTTTCGAGAACCTACTCTGAAACACGAGATTGCCTTCCGTATAGCTCCCAGAAGTAGCAGCTGTGATTCAAAAATCTCCTATTGTGATTCTTGCAGACCGTAATTGAAGCTCACCTTTTTAGTCTATTGCTCAATTTCGACCCACTTGCATCGGTGCAAGATCGTCTTTCTGCGGCAATTAAAACAAGTCTTCTCGGTTTTGCTCCAAGAAAGATCCAGCACGAGACTAAAAATTGGCAGCTGTTTTAAATTTTGATAAAAGTATTTTGTATATTTACAGGCAAATTGAATTTACTTTATACATTAATTCTGTCTAACATAGGCAACCCCTGTTAATCACTGCGATATGTTCTGGGGAAGATCACGATTAATTACTTGGTTTTATTCATTGGTTGTGAATGGAAAGACCTTTTCAATAATTTTGATAGTTAGCTTTTGCTTGGGAACAAGAAGTCATTTTCTTGAGACCTAATATGGCCCTTTTATTCCTGCAGCTCTTTATTGGTTAAATATTCGCCTTGTAGTATAAGAAATTTTTGATCATCATCCACATCATGAAAGTCTCTGGAAATTGTTAAAAAACTAATCTCCAAATCTAACCCAAATGGCATATTGTGCAGATATGCAGAAAGAAGAAAAATAAAAAAATGTATCGTCGGGGTCGCAATAAACGAGGATAACCTGTGCATAATTTCCACCATTAATTATAACTGTTTCTCGATTATTGACTGGCTTGTTTATTTTATTTATCGAGGGATGTTTTCAGTTTTTTCCCGGGGAATTTACATTTTAAGTCAATATTTCTTTTTATGGAACGAATATCACAAACAGCTTGGAGTTATCTCGATGAAAAATATTGCCCTTCCTATTCACCAAATGGTTTGATTCGACCGATTTTTCACAGTATTTATAGACGCGTATTGTTTTATTTGATTTTAAAAGTTCGTTATCCTTAACATCTTGGGGGATAATAGCAATACGTGTTCGTCTAGATGTTGAACAGTGTTGTTTATTTGTAACATTAATAATTTTTAATGCGAGCTAAAATTGATAAGTTGTTATGTGACAAATCTCATTGCACCCAAATGGAGAGCTTTTCAAGCTTGAATTTTTAATATTAAATCTCTGCAATGTTCGTGATCGATTAATTGGGTCGTCCAGTGCGGGGTTCCTCTTTAAGGGATGAATTCCCAGAACGAAACTTTTTTCACGATACCTTTATCATAATCTGAATTCTTGCATTATTCCTTTTATAATTCATACAATATATGATATGTACTTAAGTGCAACTACCATTAAGAAAGCAACGATTTTCCAACAATGTTACATTTTATCTCATACATTAAATTAAATTTGATTAATATACCCACATTTATCTGTTCACCGCATTAAAAATTGATAAAGCAAAAACGTAAATTTCGCGGTAAATTGCTTAATATTGAATTTGTGGTCAGCGTGTTTGTTTATGAAATTGAATCTTAGATCTTGAGAGTCAGTAATTGAAATTGGCAGATGAACATATTATACATAAAAGACTTATCATACTAATAATTCATGATCTTTAAATGATGATGTTGGTTGATCTTTGCCATCGTGCAGACAGTCGTACAGAATCGCCTCGAGCGAGGCCAAATCACATTGGATGACGTGTTTGGTCGATATTTTGTAAGATTAATCGTGCTTTTAAACGTATCGGTGAAATTTAGTGCCCGAAACACTTAGCGGAAGATGTTGTAAAAGCCCAACCTTAACATGTATCATACGAAGTGTGATAATTAAGAAATATTACATCTCAATCTCTCAGCAAAGTGGGCTTTATTGAGCAATGGCGTTATGGAACATTTTCATAGCAAATATTTGTTTACAACCCATTTTCCCGAAAACCTAATCACTCAACGAACGCTTTATTCTGTCCATTAAGTTCTTGAGCCGTAAAAAATGTGTAAACAAAAATGTTTACGGCCACCGGGAAGAGGCGGGCTTCCATTTTGGACCCTTTTAAAATATTTGAAGAAATAATACAGGGCTTTATTTCGGCACAGATCTTATTTTTTTTATGCGAACGGCAAATTTTTCAGACGGTATCAATTAAAACGTGATTTCGAAGGGGAGGAAAAACAAGAAAGATTTCTTCTTTCGATTCCGTACGCATAAAAGGTTTTCATTTTTTGCCAATTAATTGGGAGTTTCTTCAGTCAAAGAAACGGAACAAAAATACTTCGTCAATAAAGAGCTATTAAATACGTCCGGGTAACGACCGCGAATGAATGAAATGCAGTCTAAATGTCATAAATACACAAATTAAAAATAAATAAGCCGATAGAACTTTTCGATTGAAATTTAATTAACGCAGAACGAAAAATGCGATTGATCTAAAATAGTTTAGACTCGATACAATTACCCGAACAGTATGAGTTATTTATTATATTTGACTGGTCAAGTATGTCTAATGAAATCGGTAATACATACCATCGTTACAAAATTTTGCAATCAATGAGAATCAATAGATGACATTACACACCTGAAACAAAATATAAAAAAATATCATTAGTTTACACAAAAAAATCAGTTATAAATGTATTTACACATATTAAATGGCAATGATTTTTAAGTAATCTATAAATTCAAAATTATCCACATTGGATCATGCTGACTTGGGGGCAATCGTGGGCATTTTCAATTAAATATTATGTATCAAAGGCGATATTTTGTAACGGGGTTGTGGCTTAACACATTTGGGTCGAGCTTCATCGCAAGATAAAGCTATAAAGTTACTTCTTGCTCAAAATGTAAACAGCAAAGTGATAATTAAACATTAATCTAGACAATATATTAAAGCGGATAACTTTAAATCATCTAAACCAGCGGTTCTTAAATTGGGGTGCGTGAAAATATAAAAAAAAACATTTATCTATACTCGAACAAGATATTTTCATGGAATTATTTGCGGAAAATTTTATATAAGATCTATTTTGATCAAGAAATTTTTGTTTGTTTGAAAAATAAAAAAATTCTTTAACGTACCAATCATGTACCAAATTCTGCTAAATAATATTTTTTCGCTATACATAGTAATAAATATATAACATTTTAAAGACGTGTCACTTGACCCGCTGTGGTAGGAATAGTGTTAAGTTAAGGCTAAGTCTAAACCTTTCGGTATGCTTTTTAATGTCTTCTAAATTTTGGTTAACTCAGATGCCATTTACATTAAATTTGCTTATCATCAACTTCCACCAGCAATTTTTAATATTCTCGACATGCAAAAAGTTTATATAGACTTAGCAAGTTTAAATATTAGACTGAACGCTCTGTTACATGGGGTTTCCACACATTAATATCGATTGTTTATAGCGAAGCCGATACGATATCACTATCATTTAATTGAAGATGAAAGATAATGAGGAATTAAACAACGTATTAGAAAACAGAAAAGCGAGGGTTATCGATGAATCTATGACTTCCAGGGTTTCCACTAGCAGCGATTCCGGGACGCACTGTAGAAAGAAAACACTTTCCGGTCGCTCGATTTATTTTAAGAGGATGCGAGAAGAGAAATATTTGGATTGAAAATATTTTCTCAGCAAACTCGATCGCTGGTCCCATACGTATCCTTGTCGCTAATATTAAAAGGATAACGAAATGAGATAAACTCAATTTACAGAGCAACGTAGATGAACGACTGAAGCTGTAATGGGATCGGTTCCGAGGTATACTACTTCAGTTTTCGATTCCATCCGCAGTAGAAAATGTAATTGCCATATATTACATATATATAATGTTTTAGCCACACTTATAATAAATTATTCCTACTTATTTAAGGACCAAACTAAAATACAACACAATTAAATACATACGTAATAAATCCTTAGTCGAAAAGGTCGCTTCGTTGTTGATCATGTGTAGGGAATCCAATCTCGGGATTCCGGACGCAATCCCGAAATATTCGAGATTGAAATTTTTATCCAACAGAAATCGTACAACCTTTCCCTACCGGTGATGTATTTACTACGCCTCGACTCTAATAATGGGAATATCGATATGAAATATAATAGATACGGGGTTCAAAATTTTTGTATTCCTCCGTAATATAATTACGAATCACATCAAATTATTAAAGTATATAAATATTCATCTGCAGCGACGGAAATAAATAATTTGTCGGGAAATCAGGAATTTTGCGAGTTTTGGTCCGTGTCATTTTTTGTTTTACGTTTTAGCAACTATTGAAAAAATATCGGCCAATTTCGAATACCCATGATCGAATGTTCAAAGAAATCTGAAAAAATCGGGAAGGTGTGGAGACAAGAAACTTGGGCGACCGCATCATAAATAACCGCCAAGATGATATGTAATCTGATCGATCGATTATGCGTTTGCTCTTAAATCTGAGCATGCGCAATCTAGCATCATCCATATTAATTAGTTTCATATTGATCCATAGTTCGGTCAGCACTATTTGAAGCATACGAACATTAATGTATTCCATCGTTGATATATGAGAATGAGCCTTATCGGTGACCTAATGAGACGTTAATGTACTAATCTAAAACGAGTGCCTACATTCAACACGCCACGCCTCAACTGGACCCTTTGTTTGTTCTGCCTAATTATCTATATTTAGGCATGGATGTAATTGAGCATTAAGAAAACCTATCAAAACGTAAGGTTCCTGGATATACATAATTATATTGTTGTTTACAAAGACCGCACAAACGCGAATGAAGCCTTGGATGCTTCTGAGAAAATTGGTGACGCACGTTGAGTCATAGAAAGCTATGAATCACATTCAAAAGAAATACGATTAAATCAACATATATAGAGCAAAAATATTTTTAGATTTTATTATTCTTTGTAATAGAATATAAATGGTATATGGAGCCGTAATGTAAATTAATAGATAATTTATGAGTTTGAATATCCTCTCGATATGCGCTGGAGTAGTATTCAATGAATAAGTTATTAGTGTAAATCTGTAACCATAACTAATATGGTTACGTGGAAAATTAAAGTATTTTTGCTTGTAATATAACGTTTTTTTTTTGTTTTTAGGGAGTTATCGTGGATTCTAAAGATCTTTCGATTGGTACGCTTTCTATTTTATAATCAAGAATCATGATAAATAAATCTTCTACAGATCTGCGATCAATTCTTCAATTTTATCCGTGTTATAAATCTTATAAGCCATATCTTAATAAAATCGATAAATCTGTAAAAGGAACGAATTTATTATCTCTTGGTAGAGCTTTGTTACACCGAGCTAATATTGTTAGTCAATTTGAGTTAAGGCTTATATTTTTATTAAGAGTAGAATAGCATACGAGTTATTTGGAAATATTCTTAACATGATGATTACATTATGGGGAAGTGCTGTTTCACAGCTTTTTCTTAAGGTATTATACTTGTTAAGAGATATTTTCCCGTCCCCACAGATTCCGTCTTGATCTTGTTTTTACTTTTAATCTTGATCCCGTCACCGAACATTTGATGATTTGGATTATCCGTGTATTTCAGTTATTCGTGCTCTCCCTCCTCAGCATTGGCCCGAATAATCAAGTGTATATTGTAATAAGAATTCCAGGATCTGAACCACTTTTTTAATATTTGACAAAAAACAATAGTACAACCAAACATGATACATTTGAAGAGTTGCTAAATTCAAACAATTTTTTTAATCAAACGTATACTATATACATGTCATTTGAGAATTTTTTAAAATTTATCTAATCTGAAGTTTGGATTTAATAAATAGTATTTGACATATTACACAAAAATTAGAATAGACAATCGAATATGTTAGTAATTATAGCAAAAGCGCATTAAAACCGCGTAAATCAAGGGTCAGATATTTGAGCGTGATAAAATATTTAACACAACGGTTTTGTACATACGGAAACGCTTTTCAAAGTTGAAATTATTTCACTCTCCATTAGGGGGTATAGTTGTCGTAAATTGTGATTCCGTGATATGTCTAAATTACTGATTTTTCCTGCTTCTCCAGGGGTCTATTATGATTCCGTGATTTGGTTGGAAACTTTCAAAGGGATTGAGTATATGACCCAGTTTGACGAGGAGCAAAAATGGTGTTATCACATCGCGAGCCGACAGGTGAGGTTCGCAGCAACGTAAAGGAGTGGCATTCGCTGCTAATTTTAGACAAATGAACACCTTGCGTGTTGACATTCGCGAACAATAAGGCCGTCGAACACAACCCGCCTCGGTTGAGTCATAAAAGATGAAATGTCTCACGTGTGTGTAACCGTAATTCACATGTAAATTACGCTAATGGCTTCTGTAATATTCCCATTTCGTATGCTGTCAAAATTATCAGATATATTCGTTGCTATTGATGGGAAAAATAACGTTTCAAGGGATGTATATCGCGATCCGCCTTTGAAATGATACAGAGACATGTTGACACTCCAGTTTTGAATGAGATATCATGGGCTGACACATGTAAATGCAAACACGTCGGAGATCATCATAATTTTTAATTTATGGAAGTGCAACGTGGCTGGAAAACAGGATGAAGCTCACAAGGTGGGTTTATCGATTCATTCAAGTAAAGCATGGATAATTATTAACGAACGTTGAACACGATGGCATCAACGTTGGTGGTATAAGGTTAGAGTATGTAGCAAATGCATATATTAACCTTAGGCGAACGAATGTCGCCATATTCGCAATAAAAATTGGGGGGTGGTTCTCTCAATAATTTTTAATATAGAAATAGTGTCGTTTAAAAATATATTTGAATACTAACCCACAAATAATATCAGTTGAATTATGTTTTATTCGAATGCATTCATAAAGCATCGTTGTGAATGATTCAATTTCAATCCCCACAGTATTACTGTAGATTTTATTTAAGTTTAGATGATTCATCTGCTATTTATTGTCTCTGAAAATTATACACGTTTTCTTGTTCTGTATTTTTTAAATTATAATACAATCGATCTGCTGGCGATAGTTTTGAAAAAGTAGGTCGTTCGCTAAGGGTTAAATGGGGCAGGTGGTTGCCATCGCTGGAAATGTGGTCAATGTAATGGTGTGCATTCAGAAGATTGAGCATGATATTAAAAACGGAAAAAAGGATGGATAAAGGTGCTTATAAAAGAACATTTGATAATCGAGGAATTGTCAATAAAATATTGGATGAAATCATAAAAGGGTGATTTATTTTTTATTTAAAAATATAGCGATTATGAAATGAAGACAATTATATTTTTGACCGATTGTAAAATTTAAACAACCCACCCGATTAGTCGTCTTCGGATATTGCGCCCGATCGCGAAACGCTCATTCGTCATGTCAGCGGTCCGAAAAGCGGACCGGTTGGACACGCAGACCTTGTAGGAACTCTTTTAGGGTTTTTTTGTGACATTTTCGGGGATAAATTCGTATTCGGGGCCTTCTATGATCTGTATCATCACGGAAACCCACTCAGAAGCTAACCTACATAGGCGATTCGCGCCAAATGAGGTCGCAAATGAGCCAAGACTCCCCGTCATTCATAAAAGCTATTGTATATATTTATCCATCTTACTAATTTAATTTAAGTTGCAAAATATAGCTAGTTTTTTCCCTGCGCTCAAAGCACAAATGGCTACTGGAAGTTGAGAATGAACGTGTCCTTGCGGACATGGATATTAAATGTAAAATTTTGCATTTGATGATACATGGACACTCGATTGAAACTTCATCACGACGCGGTTTTTATTTTACTGTGAGCAAAAGCGGCACCCATCTTGCGCACCGCTTTCTCATGTCCAAATTTTCAGGCAATATGCGATGTATGAATCATGAGCTTTGTTAGGTAGATACTTACTATTGCATTTGAGTGATGGCAAAAATAATTATCTAATCCAATGAATGCGTCAAATTAATTTCATATGTAAAGATAATGTGAACATTTTTTCATTATTTAAAAAAAATATATATAAATTTGGCACAATAAGATTTTATAATTTTAAATATATTGGCTTTTTACATTATTCTCTATGAAATAATAGTCGAGCATTTTGACATTGTTTTCATAGCGTACATGTTTTTTTTTTAAATGTGGTCGCATATCACACCTTTTGTATATTTGAACCCAAAGTGCTAAAATTAGTCCAACCGCTATTATGGGACTAACTACGGGTACAAAGCAAATTGTTTAATGAAAAGCTAAAAAAAACATATACTAGCATTCAATTTGTAAATGTGGATCGATAAATGTGATGTCAACAGGTAAAAGTAATTAATTTGAAGCAGAATTTCTACACAGGTCAATGGTCAAAGTATCCACCCGGACTGGGTAAGCTTATGGGTTCAAATACCATTTAATGGAAGTATCATCGTTTTTGATTAAATAAATTTCGTCGAAAATCGTACACGTGAAATTTTGTCACAAATAAATTTTAAAAGCACTATAAGAGCCACTAAATTGTATTGTCGGCAAGGTCGCATTGACATATTTTCGTCATACAATGAAACTATTCGAACTTTGTTAATACTATTAATTCTGTGAAAATGTGAGTTTTTGCTATAAAACAATGACAAAACAAAAAAACAGCACTAATAACACGTTTCCTCGCAAATAATTCTGCAAAAATTGAAAACGCCAACGTAAGCTTTATTGTCATAAGTAATTTGACTGGCTTCGTGCCAGGTGGTTCCAAGTTCAAATTCCCCAGACGGTCAAATTGTTTCGAATTATTTAAAAACGCCAGGAACTCGACTCGGCTTTGACTACGAAACAACTTTCGGTCAATTTGGCACGAATATAAAATATACACAAGACCTACAACCCTTTATAAAGTTTGGCCGATGTATTGACCAACCACCTGTCCAGAACCAATCCTTCCGCGGCAGATGTTATATTGAATTTCCGTCTTTGACGCGTTTAGACGTTGGTTGTATATTCAAGGTGGTAAGATATTATATACACGCAGAGACGACGATACAATGCAAAAAATATCGTAGCTCGGGGTCGACTTTTTGCCGAAAGCCTTTTTATAACGTCCCGTGACAGTAAAAATAATTGATTTTCGGCCCTTAAATTAAAAATGGTAAAAGCGCTATAATATTGACAGAAATATTTAACGGCGTTCGTGAAAATATTTAAAATGTTTTATTTTTGAGGACTATTAACAATGTTTTTCTAGCGAGAGCAAAAATATTCCACGGCTATAAAATATTTAGTAAATTCGACAGAAATAGGGAGAAAATAATCCATTAGACATTCGCTTGTTGTTTCTGATTACCCTATATTTAGAGATGTCGCCAACGAGCAGACGTCTTTGATCGAGGACTTATAATTTAGCCTCATATTACTCAAAATATGAATACAAAGCTGATTTAGAGCCAAATTGAAGGCTTATGTAATTCTAGGGTGCATCTCAGGCTTATCATTCATTTGAATTAAATTGAGATTGCATCAATTTTAAGTTATTTGTTCCGGTATGTATTTATGAATTCGTTCCTTGGGTGTTTAAAAACTTTTATTGATTTATGATGGGTTGAAGTTATAATTTAGCTCTCAAATTTCCAACAATTATGCAGGAATTGTTTTCAAGTGATTGTAGTGAATTGTATATAAGCTATGCCTATGGACGAGTAGTCCTCCTATTCAGCAAAACAATTTTGGCAATGAAGACAACGAATGTAAATTCAAGCGAAATTAAGCAATGTTCTGTAAATATGCAGGTTTTCATCATTTTAATACTGCTGTAGAATATCGAATTTAAATATTTTATTGGGACCGTTGCTATCTAATATTTTTGAAGATTTATATCCAAAAAATATGAATATAAAGATGATTTGAGAATAAAAATGTCAAATTTATTTATAAAAATTTAAATATATATTAGTAATTATTTGGAATTTCTTTCAAATCCTTTTTGCTCGTTATAATCGAGAAATGCGGTATTATCTACAGAAAAATAGTACACTAACAGTAAAATGTGTATTTTAATATTTGAATATAATTTAGGAGCCTTAAAATATTATTGGAAGGGTATTTTCTGCTATATGCATGCAAGAATCGTTTTATTGATGTGGTTAAATTTGATTCGAGTTGGTTAAAATACGGAGCATTCATAAATGTTTATAACTTAAATTGGACTCTCAGGAAGTGGCAAAAGATTGAATATGCATACCGCGAAGACCCGAAAAGGCCCTTAGGTTGAATTAAAATATATATTTTATGAATATTGAATAGTGAGGGTCGCGTATGTTTATAAAGAAAACTCTCGGAGATTCAAGGGTTGAAGTTTGCAGATATCCAAAAACGTTTGCATTGTAAAGCGCTGTGTATTCGCTGAGCGTCGTTGCTCATAAATTATGCATAAGAAAATTCAAGTCCAAAAAATATCATGGGCGAGGAGCAGAAGTGCCGTTTTTGGCCTATCTTGACCTATTTCAGTCTCAAAACGCCATATAAATTACACCATAATTGTTCAACCGAAAAGGATAAAATACAAAATAATAAATGTAAATGGCCCTTTCACGGGATAAAAAATTGCCAAACGCTCAGACTCCCTGAAATTTATTGCGCTTTTTACCGGGCAGATTATTTCATAATAAGTTATTCAGCGCTTCGGTGCGACTCGACGAAATATGTTCTGATCGGACATCGGACATATTTTCAGCAAAAAAATGGGTGCCATTGTTGCAAAAATGGAACGTTTCGCGAATTGTTTGAATATTAATGCCTTTCAGTAGACTACAAAAAAAAATGAAACATATTTCCGCATATCAAATGGCACTGTTCATTCTTTCAATAACGCATATTCAAACATTTACATATTTCATCGGCGTGAATACCCTTTTTAAAATAACTACGAAATTGCATTATCATGATAAATTTATTGTAATAGTAATAGTCCTTGCACAATTGGTTATACCCAGAATATTTATTGGAAAGCTTTAGGTATAAATTCAGACGTTGGAATAATTTTCGATAGATGTATGACCGTATGTTTCGACCGAGTGTATGGTATAGTAATTTAGATCCTGGACTCTCATTATAAATGTTAGGGTTCAAATCGAGTTTATCCCGATTTTATTGATTTAAAAAATTAAACATTGAGCGATTAATACAGTCGTGCAGGTTCGTCTATGAATGATTGGATTTGCAACAAAAATTAGTTGCTCGCTCTTTGATTCTCTTTTATGTAAAGTCCTCATTTAAATAATCTTATCCTGACTTTACTACGTGTAGAATGTAAATAAGAAACCACCACACTAAAAATATTTTTCCTAGGAAAAGTCTCTATGGAGATCGCCTACGTCCGATAACGGATGTGGTTTAAGAAAAAGAAAATAAAGCTGCAGCCTGTGGTCGACGACAAAAATATTTGAGCTTTATAAAATATACCCGAATGAATCTCCCGCATAATGAGTTTGTAAAGTAAAATGCGAAAAACTACAGCGATAAATTTGAAATTATATTTTATTGCGATATTTTTTGGGTTACGATGTAATATTTTTAGCGAAACATGGTGTCACTTCCGTTGGAAACGCAGAAAAGCTTGATCTAAAATTGATTACGTTCATAATTCGTACATGCCTCTTCGTTGTATCTCTGCGCGATCTATTTAAATCATTACATCGAGATTAATTCGATATAACGTTGTTTTGACGCGTTTAAGATATTGCTAAATGAGTTTGATCGCTCGGAGCATTATTTTTGAATTTGAATTATATGGAAGCATAAATAAAACACAAGGTTGATGAAGCAGTTCAAATTTGCAACGTTGACCGAATGTGAATAAATCCTTCAAGCGAAAAAGTCGGGTGATCACACGGTCATGCTCGCCTTTATTGGAGGCAAAGAATGCGGTCGAATATTGATACTCGAAGCAATGTTTGATTTTTTTTAAAGCGATCATTGGTTTCGTATTATTCATAGCTCAATATGCATGATACAGATTTATAATGTCATGATTAATCGAGATAAAAAATGAGTCAGGAATTATGCGTTTCAAAATACAATAGACTTTTGATTATCCGAGCTTGGGGGGGGGGGGGGTTTGGAAAACACGGATAATCCAAATTCAAAAAAATCTATTTGGATTCGAATATAATATCATATTTATAATGCAATTTTTTGTTTCATAATTTAAATACTAATTATTTATCAAGAAAAACGCTCATAGTAAGCGTTATCAAAATATATACGAATATATTTAAGAAATCTAGTCATTTTTATTTGTTTTTGAGATTTTTTAAACAAATTTATAGTATTATTTCGAGTTTTTCTCAAAACTATTATTTCACTATATTCAAATGCTTTTTTTTCAACGTAATCTAGTAATATTTCAACATAATTGAACGCCTAATGTAATCACTGGTATCTTCACTTGAAGTCTCACTTTCATTTTCTTCCTCTTGAAAAACAAAAGAAAGGATATCTGCACCATCCGTGCATTCAAAACCTGGAACATTTAAATCACGATCGAGCCACTCCTCAATGTTTTCCCTATTCACATTTTCAAAACATTTTAAATTTTCCAATAATCACACCTATTTCAGATTAAATTTAATTCCATTCCATTCCACATTAAATATATTTCCATGCCAGAAATAATCGTTTACATGATCGAATAAGTATTTTTGGGTTTGTTTTTGATCGAGATTGTGCTATTCCATCCACAACAACAAATATCGTTATTATTTTTGAGAAATTGATCAAGTTTTCATCTTCTTTAACAAGAGTCGTGCTTACCGTGACCCGATCTCTCTCTAATGATTAACCTAATGTTAAGTGGGCATGACGTATATATACGTCTAAAGTAAACTGCATCGAAATTGGTTAGGACGTATATATACGTCCTCGAAATATATGTTGAATCCTAAAGCAGGCGGATTTTTTAAATTTTGTTTGAGCTTATTACAAAAAAGGGAAAGAATCTATATACAGGTGTCCAGATTGTGAGGTTGCACTATGTGTCAAACACTGTTTTAAAATATATCATAAAGAAGTTGAGTTTTGACCTTATAAGTATGGATATATTTTATTTTTTTAAATTCTATGTATCCATTTTCTTTGTGTGCTTTTGTTTATTGTTTTGTATTTGTTAACTTCTCTGTATGTTTTTGTATCTAAATAAATAAATAATAATTCTCTATATATTTCATTGATTTTTTTTATAAATTCTATTCTAATTCAACTAACGCCAGGTGGGCGGGACGTGTATATACGTCTTAACGAAAATGTGCGCGCCCACTGTATGTTGCGTTATGGAAAAGTCGCGAAACTTTCTATTCGACGCCCGCCCACCTTCATTCCATCGTTTGCCTCGAGAGCAGAACGGACCCGCGTGCGACCACCCCCGCTCTACATTATCCAATGCTATATTGATATTTTAATGCCTTGGTCCACGGGCTGGATCAAAGATGTCACATTAGAGGGCAAACATTTAGCAACCTTAAGTTCATCGTTTATTTTCAATATGCTTTCGATTGGATGAAAGGCAACATTATCTAATAATAACACTACTTTCAATGGCAATCACTTATATTTTAAAAAATCTTGCACCTCTGGAATTTATTTTGAATCAATCATCAAAAATTTGCCTATGATAATCGGCAGGGGATTTTTCATTACTGTTCCCTTAAAAGATCGAGGTTTTGCTTACCCAATCACCGAAAGTTTCATTTTATTTAATTTTAAGACATGATAAATTGATATGCGATTAAGAACAAGCAATATAGAATTTAAAATCGAAATCCATTACAAAATTATCCTATTCGTTAAAAATTTGAATCAATTATTTGCTTTAAGAGACACTAGAACATTTTGGCATGTCGAATTCAAGCGCTCATTAGAAATCATTGTTAATTGGTTTGACCCGAATTTAGTGTCGAGCAAATAAGCACGAAACTTTTATCAAGAGCTCCCATTATGTCCTATGATCAGCCCGGTACTATTTATAGACGTGCGTCAGCGTTGCTAAGGGTTGAAATGTGACGTGTTTCGATTTATTCGTCATCGCTGAAATAATCAAGATTTCCAAGAAATAAACTGCTATTGTTGTTTAATACATAAATTGATCACAGTTTGCACGTCTTTAAGGAGGATGTCGAAATTATACAATTATAAATAGCAGCTTGACGAAGGACATAAATACATCAAACTGGGTCGAATGCACTATTAAATGGATTTCAAAAGAGATAAAGAGGAAATCATATGATGTCCCCTGTCCATAAATTTACGTTTCCTTCTTCATGCGTGTCTGCACGCATGAAATGCCATAAGTAATTACTTAGATGGATTGCTTGAATCGCTTCATTGATGGTGAATCGATGAATTATTTGTTTTTTTTGCAAAAGAATTTTCAACAGTCGATTAAATGTTATCGACGTCGCGTCCAATTATTGTTGGATGCGAATAATATTGTGTTCGATAGCATCTGTCCCGAGCGCATCGACGAATAACGAGGAGCTTCTGTAACTTTCTTGGAAACGAAAAGATCGTTTGATTAGATTGTGCAGCAATAAAGATAAGTATCGAGCGCAATTTTGAAGAGACGAAGGTTCGAAGCAATGAAACAAGGAAATTGGATTGGAAATGTAGACAATCATTGATTGGAGCAAAAATGTATTCGTTTCGCCGATGCGGCCGAGAGAAAGAACCGCCGAACTATTTTAATATTCAAGATTTTCTTGCGCAACTTCCGACTACATTTCATTAGCTGGAAATCCTCGAATTGATAAGGGTCCAAAGCCTGTGGCGAAAATTAAGATTTTATTAAATCGCCCAAGACTGAAAGGGCTTAAACGTATGCATTAAATTAAACTTGTCCGAAGTTAAGCAATATTTGGATAAACATGACCAATGAATTTCAAAGTTTGTCAAAACAAGCCATTACATTAATATAGCCCTTTTCAACAACCTATTATTCTGGATGAAGATGTTCAACGCGCATAATAATAACGAAGAGAGAAAATCTCCGAGGAAAATTTAAAAAAATAACAGGTACAAATGGAAAAGTTAAATCATGCAAAAAAATATGCATCGCCCAGAAAATACAAATTTAAGAAAATTAATTAACTAACAAAAGATAAAAAAACTATTATGCTGAAACACTGCAAAAGTATTCTTGTGATAATTTAGAAGATCCTGAATATTTTATTAGATGGATTAATTTAAATTTATGTGGCGGTCAAATTTATGGAGATCATTTTATTGCCATTCTGGAAGACATTGCCGAGATTGGCGAAATCTGCAAGGAGAACGTTTCAACAGAGCAGCACCGAAGACTATGTTAGCAAGATTATAAACTTAATTCTTATTCCTTGATTAAATTTTGCGTAGTTCATGTAAAATCTATTTTTACAAACATTTTGTACACAATTTATCAGTTTACTATTAAAATATTCCACTAAAATATGATAAATTTGTTTTTAATAAATGTTTGTGGAGTTCAAGGTTTTGAAAATTTTGATGAGATGATTCATTAGCAATTCTAAAGCAGAAAAAAAGGAAAAAATATTTCGCATTATATTCAGTGTAGCGCTAATTGCGTTGTCTGTGTGTCCGTTGAAACGCTTGGAAATAGATATTAAATATTAATTTATTTTTGATGCCATTATGATCTTTTGCTCTACTTTTTGATATAACAAAGTCTCTAATCAGTTTTTTAAAAATTAGATTAAAAAATATTTAGTTTTTTATGAAAAATTCTAAATACTTCTCAATGCCCACCCCTTTTCTATTTTTAATATTAATATCACCATCTGCTTGTATCTTTATTTTATCCTATGAACTCTTTATCACATTATGTAAATGTTTTAGAACGGCCTGTTTTTCTACCGGGTTGTTGAATTTTAATTACGCTTATTGCGGAGTAATTATGAGAATTTATCACGATAATTTATTCAAATATCTCCCACGTGTCCAAATAATTTGGATAAAAAATTAGCATACATTACCACGAGACCCAATTTCGCGTTTTGTAGTTTTTTTTTGTGGGGTTTTTGCATACGCAAGTGTGACAATTAATGCTGAAACTACAGAGCTGTTTGACGTAAAGTACAGCTGGGCCATGTGTATATGTAATATGGCGGTCATCTAGGAGTGGCCACTCAACACTAATTCGCACAGACGTCGCGTGTTACAACAATACTCCCTCTTCCCGAGACCAAGAGTTAAATGAACCTTGCCCGGGAATACCTGCGATAATTAATTAGTCCGAAACCCAATTAGACTACAGAAATATTCATTACGGAGGATTCATCACGACGTCCACAATTCGGGACATCAAAAGATACCGACGAAAAATACGTCCCCCCATTATCCTTTGACTACACAAACACATAACTAAGTATCCGAAATTACGAAATTAATTAATCCAGTTATTCCAAAAGGTCAAATGGCGCCACTTGCTGGTAAATAAACACATTGGAAATAGTCGATGAACAGTGGACCTTAATTTCGATATCCGCTGTGTCAATTTGGGCGTCCGTGGGATGAATTCATAATGCCGGATTCCGGTCGCGAAACAATATTAAATCTAACATAACCACAGCGGAATCATAGCAAAATTATAATGCAAAATAAAAAAACAATTACACATGCCATTTGCAAATTAAGCGAAATCAATTCGCAGAGCAAAGAGATATCAAACGCACGCGGAAAAAATAATGTACCGTGAGTAAACATACACGGAATTGGCAAAATGGGCATAAATAAATAAACGGCACCTGTAGCATAGCATTTTAAATGATTTACATTGTGGCCAAATATTTGGTTTTTCTACATTGGATTGCCGGCTAGTTAAAATATACGTATGAGACGAATACGTTATGTTTAAAAATGTATTCCAATTGCATAAGCCTTCGGTAGTCCCTCGATTTTGAGCTGATTATATTTCAATGGTAATGAATATTATATTTTTATCTATTCATTAAAAAACCAGTGCGGATATTGGACAGCGTTAATATTGCGCATAACGTTCGTATGCAATAAAATAAGTCATTATATTTTAGTGTTAACACGTTATCGGCGGGAAGGGTATCAATACCTTTTTTGTCGACTGGCGATTATATGCGGGAAGGGCATTTCAACCGTTTATATATTCTGGTGGTTATTATCGGGAAAGGTTTCATTGCACGATATATTTTATTAAATACTTCCCTTTAACTATCTTATATATACGAGGCATATCCAGAAAGTAAGTGTACTGTGATAATAACAGGTTGTGGTTTTTGTTTTAAACTAAGCTGTAGAGAGGATCTCATGATAAAGCGAATATAGCATGAACACGGCATTGTGAGACCTTAAAAAAATTCAAAAGAATTTTTAAAAAAAGGAGGGGTGTCCTAGCGAGAGGAGTGTGCTTTTAGAATGACAACGTCCGTCATCACACATTTTTAGCCACCAAGGCGCTCTTAGACTTATTTGATTGAGATGTTTAGACCCCCCCCCCCATGTATTCCCCCGACTTGGTGCCTTCAGATTATCATATTTTCCCTTCCCTGAAAGATAACATGGGTGAAATCAAATTTTCAATCGATGAACAGATGCAAAAAGAGGTTCTGAGGTGTGGAAAGGAGCTGGCGGGAGAGTTCTTCGAGAAGGGCATAAATAAGCAATATTCTGTATATTTTTATCAAATACACTTTTACTAAAAAAAAATATATATATAAAAATTTTGTACACTTACTTTCGGGATATGCATCGTAGAATGACACAAGTCATTCAAATAAGTATAAATAACTAGTCATAATACAGATTTGCCACAAACTAAATTAAGCCACTAAATTAAATATTTGGGCTGATATTTATTACCTTTTTAATAACAAAATATTCGTTATGAATGCGTTTTCTGCAATTTACCCCCTCAAATGGGTGAATGTTTCAAAAAAGATCACATTTTAAATATCGTGGCTTTAATATTATATATCAAGATCATCAAGACTAAAATGTGTTATGCAAATGTATTGAAAACGGTAGATATTTTAATTTCTGTATTTATTAAAGTTACAGTTATCACAATTTAAATTCTTCTTGTCGAGTTATATTTGCTTTTCCTAACATGGTAATATAATGAAGTGCATCGTTTCTCGAATAAATAGAAGAAAGCTCGTTTGAAATATCAAAATTCAGAATATTTGGAGCGGCGAGTGGCTATGGAAGAGCAAGGATCCGTTCAGATCATGAATTGAAGCTGCAGTGGTCGCCGAAAGTCTTATATTAATATTGTCATATCTTTGTCAACAAAAATCATAAGACTAGTCTAGTTGATTTATTTGAACAAATATCAAAAACGATTAGACCGAGTACAATCAATATATTAGGAAACATCGCGTTGAAAATATCATGCAACACAGAAACATATTATATTAATGTCAGTTGAACATTAATTTTGTCAGGTATAAATATCAAAATAGCTGTAATAATTCATTTACCTAGGGAAAATTATCATGTGAAACGCAATGCTATTTATCATATTCATTCTGTTTTTACATCATAAGACTTTAAATTCAGCTGACATTGTGATGTAATATCAGCCGCTTAAGCTGCAATATCGTACGAGGTACGTGATAATTAAACGTAAAAGAGCTGTGATACATAAATCAATATAAAAATGAGCAATGTGTTGGTTAAATTAAAAACAATACAAAGCTTAAACAATTTGACATGCTCCCTATTCAAGTGTCATTGTTTAATATTGAATGATTGACGTCTTGACATATATAGTGTTTAATTTTTGACATTTTATGGTCTGCTAAATGATTAGATGCGCCACCGTCATTGTTGATTGTGGCTCGCGTCGTTAAAAGTCAATGTTTTATGTTTTACTGTTGAATAAATTCATTGCAATCGGATATTAATAACATAAATATTTAAGCTTTAGATTAAATGAATAAAGCATTTTTTTGCTTTTGTTTGATCGCGAAAAAAATGGCAAACAAACACGAATGTATTAAATGTGTCATAACACCTACATAAATAATAAGTGAAAGAAAATGTTAGTCTATGGGAAAGAGAGTTTGTGCAAATAGCTTTTTTCTACCAAATTCGCGATGAAAACATGTTTTTCATTATTTTTGGATTGTTGGAAAATACTGGGAGCAAATTGGAATTTAAATAAAATTACCCGGAATAAGTCAGATGTCTTAAAAAAGAAATTCCCGCGAGGGAGCGAAAGTCGGATCGTCTTCCTCTTTAACAGCATATGTGATTGTCAGACGGGATGCATTCCGCAGAACGGAATATAAGAAGAAAAAAAAAGGGAAGAAATCCGGGTGTCTAGTCATCTTGACGCTTTCGTATGATTTTTAAGGATTCTCCACGGCCATAAAAGTAGAGGAGGGATTTCAGTGGCGCATTAAGTTATGGAATGCCCGAGGAGAAATTTGAATTCGCAATTCGCAACAGACGCAGGAAATTGCTGTCAAGCCTCGATTTTTTAGTGTGCATCGTGACAGTCTTCGACCTCGTTCTACGATCACGACTGTGATGAAAAAGTGCTGCATGAAATTGCATTCAGGAAAAAATATCAGTAAACCAAATTGATTTTGTTGAAAAAGATGCTTAAAAATGAGCTGCCAAATATAACACATTTAAACAATTTGGAACAACTCAAATGTGGTGGTTTTGCATCGCGTTACATTTATTAAAAGGCTAAGTAAAGATTATTTGATTATTTTAGTAGAAGATCTATGATCGAGTAGCGAAATTATAATATTTTTTAAATGATTGTTGGAAATCAGTCACTGAAATTGGATCAGAAATATTAACATTTCCGATCTTTTGATTTTTTTTAATATGGCGAAAATATTTTCCACAGTTGAACTCAAACCTTACAAAAAAGTTCAGGAACTAACTCATTAAAAGAAAACTCGGTTATGCATAATATATAACCTTTATTAACAAACAGTGGTTTTTTATTTTTTTTTGTGTGTATTCAATGATTCCACTCGGAATTGCCCACAATCCGCAAATTGTTCATGAAATAATATCGTAAATTACAAATCACTATTAGTGCTTTAGAGCGTTGCCTGTTGTTCCTTCAGCTAGAAAATTTGGACATATTAATGAATTCAAAGAGTATTTTGTCTACATTAATTAGGCTTGGTTGAGCTTTATTATTTCTATCATATTGAATCCTTACGATATCATATGCATAGATTAATAATTGAAAAGCTACTCCGATGTTTATACTTTAAATCAGGCATAAGAAATATTTTTTCGTCCATGCGCTAGAATTATTAATAATATAAAACTGCTACGCGTCAAAAATATTTAATATATATGTGTTATAGTGAATGATAATAATAAAAAAAATTGAATAAATATTTATAAAAACGCTAGTCTAATTTAAAGATAGATGATTAGTAACCTAATCCATAACTTTTATATATATGTCTCAAAAATATTTACATTAATGCTAGAATTTAAATGAATAGTGTTAATATAAGCTCGTTTTAACAAGCATCTTCTAGGAGAGCGTCCTGGAAAATCTTTAAATTTTGATGATAACATATTTGAGAGCCATAGTGGAAACAGTTCTTCGATTAAGTATTGAAGAATTATCGCAGAGGATACACTCACCGTGGTCGATAGCTCAAGAGCATTTAAAACGTATCAGGAAGATAAATCGAATAGGATGCCGCACGAACTGTCCGACGATAACAAATGAGAACGACGAAACACATGTTCAACGAAAGTTTGTCCTTTTATGCACCGAATGGGGGATGAAAATGGGTTGTTTATGACAACATAAGTCGTAAACGTCAATGGCTTTTGTTGAGACAAAAACCATTTCTGAGTCCAAAGCATGGATTGATGACCCGCAAGATTCTTTTGTGCGTTTGATTCAAGGAATTATTCATTACAAATTTATGAAACTTGGCGAAACAATAACTGCAGATGTGTATTGTCAGCAATTGGAAAGAATGAACAGTCAAATGTCGAGAATTGATCAGAAGCAATTTAGTGATTCTGCAACACGACCCAACAAGGAAAAGAAGACGACTGAAAAAAACACGGATTTAAAATGGAAAGAACTTCCATACCTTTCATATTCATCAGATCTGATTCCGACGAGTTATCATCTTTCTCGGTCTTTGAATATTTTTTAAAGGATGAGCGCTTTCGAAACGTAACTGAAGTTGAACATCTTATTTGTACATATTTCGACTCAAAACCAGAAGACTTTTCCAAAAGAGGAATAGAAGGTAAATAAAAATAATGTGATATACAAACATCAATGTATGTTTGTCCGTATTTAATGCGCTGCCATACCGTTCATTCGATTGTGGTAAAACTTTGTCAACTTATTGTTTACACTTGCAGGAATAATATAGGCATAGTTTGTTTACGCAGTTTCATATGCGAGACATAATATTGCAACGCATGCCGAATAATTACTAGTTGTAAATATAAATCGGCGAAGACTTTTTGATACATCTAATATTTAATAGCAATTATTTTTTCATAACAAACGGTTAACGACAACTTTCTTTGTGATTAATGTAAGCTTAGATGCTGTTACGATTTTTTCCATTGAGATTTTATGACGAAGCGCATGACTAATTGTTAGAATATCATGACTTTTCTCTGCGACTCTGACTAATCAATATCGATAGGAATGAGTACTAATCGATTTCAGGGTCAAACAGTTTCATTAATTGAATAACAAAGTAGGTTGCGAATAAATGTCTGCAAAAAGCATCAGCAGGTAGCGATAACGAATGTGTTAACGGTTAATTTCCGCAGCCATATTGTTTCGTCGACGAGCATTTTCGTCACGGATTTTGATTATCATAGTTCAACGAACGACGATTTGTCATTCTTTCATTGCGGCAATATGGGAAGCCTTTCAAAGCCTGCAATCAAATATTTTCATAACAATTCATCAATGGCCTAAAGAGGTAATTTTGTTGCGAACATTTGCGACATGAAAATATTGAAAATGACTTCTATTCAGAGCCAATTTTCCGGAAAATAAATTCCGCCATTCGCAGAATCGAAAGCGATTTTTCAGCGGGAAAGTTCTTTTGAATCACAAAGTGGATATTTGTCGGAAATAACAATTAAAACAAGTTCTGAGGCGCATTCCTTCGGGGCCCATATTAAATCACGTTCTAAAATGGATGTGGGAAAATTGCAAACAAAAGGCTGCTTTTTGTCCTTTTCCATCCCTGCGCAGAGCTCCCGTTAAAACGTCGATATGAATAAGGGAAGACTGCGGATTAAAAATACAATATTAACCGAGATAAATATACACACCTGAATTGGCGAAGAAAATAAATGGCCAAATTACCTGCAACAAAAGAACAATCATATTAGTAATTTAACCCGCATTAACGACACATATATTCAAATTAATTGCAAACAATCGACCTTTGGTATAATTTGAAACCATTGAAATTCAAATACAATAATCGCGGCGTATCAAAATATATATTTTAAGTTGTAGTGCGAAAGTCATCCTCATTCATTAAATTAATTTTATCATACGCATAAATAATTTATTTTTGAACGTTTCCACAGACAAAAAATCAACGATCGCAATAAAATCATTGAGGAGGAGTATGCGTCATTTAACATTGAGCGTATGAAGAGGTGAAAATATGATGATGATATGAATGCGATATTTTTCTTTGAATTAATTTGGCCATGGCGTGAACTACGTGCTGCTATACTGATCAGCCCAACAAATTTCGGGAATATGCATACATATCAAATGCGGTCAAAATCTGTAGTCTGTGAGACTAATGATTAGTGGTATAGGATTAAAGTTTGGTTAACACATTTCAGTCGGCTTACGTATATGTGAATTTTTAGGGTACAATCGATAGACATGCCCGTACATGATTCATTAAATTTTTTTGAAAATTCCAATAAGCCAGAAAATTAAAACGAGTTCTTAATAAGGTTCTATATCTGTCATTGGCCGAAAGCAATCTCAATAAAAGACTTTCCTAGGACGAATTTTTCATGCGGTGATTCATCATTTGCCTTTTAGGCGTGATTAAGATAGAATTATTTGAATAGGAATTTTACATAGAAGAGGTTCGAAATTGTTATTGTTGTTAAATTGTATTTCAATTATCGCTGCAAATCCAGTCACTGGGTGTTGAACCTTGAGATGATCGATTGGAAATATGAATACTTCCGATATCCAAAATTATCTGCAAGCTTCAGATCTAACTCTTGTTCATTGTCTATAGTTCAATCCACATTCTTAATGCTGCTTGTCTCAGTTTTCATCCATAATTTTGGCTTTGTGTGATATAATTGGAATTGTCGCTTGTATTTGCACACAGTAAATTAAACTATTGAGACATATTCAGTTTCATGGCAGTATCGCTGTTTGTATAGCAATTTGAGTCAATTTTTGTTGACAATTCAAAGAGTGGGTCTTATAATGCATTAGTTTGAAGCTTCAAGGGATTCAGCGTTGCCAAGCATTTAACATTGAAGTATTTTGTATGATTTAGCTCTATTTTGAGATAAAAATAAAAACAAGTGTGCATTGAAAGATCTCAGCAATTAATGGAGGAAACATCGTGGAACAAATGAAATAGCTTGTAGGTTTCCTTTGTTCGGCGAAAGTTGTCGTTTCCGAGCTCATCGATCAGCAACAAAGAAACAACATCAAATGCTTAATTAGAAAATTAATAATCACACAGAAGTCATGAGAGAGCAAACAATCAAGCAGACAAAGAATGAGCGATCCATCTTCCGAATAATCGGATTTAGCGCACATACACGATAAATAGGAGTAAGAGCGGCACAAGATTACGACATGTTTGCGAACGAAGGTTATTTGTCTAGGAAGACGATGCCTCGAAGGAGCCTTGTGATACAAAAATAAGCTTTGAATTTCATTTGGGTATTTATTTTGCTCACACGTCATCTGTCGGCGCCGGGCGTCTGCAAATTGGCGCGGGAATAGAACAAACACGGACGACGAACTCCTCAAAGCCATTTTTCCAAATTGCGTTTATTAAAAATGAACGAAGAGAGCAATACTGGTACGCGATGGTAGCTTTCAATCTTTTATCACGTTGAATATTAAAGACATGTATATTAATGAGCATATAAGGCACATGATTGGCAGGATGTTGCGGAACACTTTTCTTGAGCACGAACACGATACGATTCAAGCTTTATATTATTCAATATCATTTTACTTCATCTAATGCAGTTATTTTGAGTTCAATCTCGTATGTTTATTGGCGTATCCTCGATTTACGAACATCGGATCATTTTCAGTTCGACACAAATCAATAATGGGCCAAAAGTCACTTTCTATTGAAATAAATTCATATTTATATTGCTTTGTAACAAGTTCATAGAAAACAGTTTTAATGACAATTTGGGCTAATGGCATATTAAAAAACATCCAGAAGATGAAATTCTTCGAGGAAAAACGACAAAAATGGGGTCCTAAAAAACTGACTGATTGAAGACTTTGCACTTATTTGCCTTAGTATTTTTTAAGAATGATTTCACTACATTTTTTTTATGCGAAAAGTATAAAATATAGAATGTTGATATTTAGTGTTTTGGCTAGGAGATCTTTATTTAATGTAAAAATATTTTTTAAAGTTTGACAAAGTATGGTAATGGGTGTGGGGGGTGGGGAGCCACGTATGTCGGTGGGCGAGTGATGAAATCCTTCACCGTGGAAGTCCTAAGTCCTGAAGAGGTGATTTACAGCAAAAAAATTAAACATATTATTACTTTGCATAATATTGTGTATAGCTTAGACTAACATTAAAAATAACTATTGGAAAATAAAAAAAATAGTGAGCGGTCTAAAAAAAGTTTGTGTTTTTACCAATATTTTTTGTAGTTTTTTGTTCATTTAATAAACACTTTTCAATATTTTTGGATAATTGTAGTCTATACGATGAAGACGTTTATTATACACGTGCCTGCCAAATTTCATAAAGAATGATCATCTAGGGCGTGTGGGAGCACTTCCATGAGCTTGGAAAAAGTAGTTTCGAGAAAAACGTCGTAAAGTGTCTCCTCTCCTCATCCTTAGATTCTCATTTTCAATGAAATTTATGGATGGTTATGCAAAGCTTTAAAAAATGGCATTTGCATTCGGTACGATATCGAAAGATGATTAATTACTTTTGTAATCGTGATTGAGAATTCAGAAAGGTTTTAACAGAATGAAACTATTGAATTGCAATTGAACTCTTAATTCTCAATTTTAATAATCGAATAATATGGAACATTTGAAATTTCATGTATTTTAAAAAATGCCTGGATTTGATAGCTTTGCACTTTGAATACGAACACGCCTTGAGGCTTTTTTGAAATTGGATAATGTAAATTTTCACTTAATTTTTAAATATAGGTCATTTAACCAGTCTGAAATTTTGTCTAAGAAAGCTCCATTATTAAAGTAAATCACATTATGTCACCAAAAACAACTTTTCTACTCTCCATTTACAACACTTAATTTTGACAACCAACATGCAACGGTGTTTAAAAGGAATCATTATTAGAATTCATGTTTTTATGAAATTAAAATCCCTAATTTATTTTTTGTGGGTATATTATATATGAAAGTTGTGTGATATTATTTAATGACGGATTTGCAATTATGTCCATAAGACGGGGATACATGTTTTTAGCATTAAATATATCATCTAATTATTGACTGTTCAAGAATCGATAGCGTTTTTCATAATGAAAAAAACATTATCCATTTTCTTGAAAGGGGTTCACTGAAGCCGTATTCTTAAGACGATGATTTGTATTTAGTAATAAGCTCATGGTTTGTGTTCGTGTTGTATTAAAATAAAGTAAACTCAAACATCCGAGATGAAAGCCATCTCATTTTCTCGATAAGGCATCCCCACATCAATAAACCCACTGCTATGGGATTTTTATATGGGGTAGAAAAATATCATCAACCAAGATGAAGCCGTATAAGTAAAAAGCTTCATTACAGACGAGATATATCGGTGAAAATATTATTAAAGAAAAAAGTTAAAATGTCATATATACGTCCAAGCAATCTTAGTTCAATCAGATGATCACAGATGCCACTAGATGACAAATTGGAAATAAGCAATTCCAAATTTATTATTTCAAATGTATTTTAAAAGTTGGCGCCATAATTTATTTTCTATGCAATTTGATATGTTTAACAATAAAAAAAATGACTAATTAAATTGATAGCTGATTAAGCAATGTAAAATATTTTTTTTAAGGATTCAGACATAAAAATAATTTTAATTAAGAATCTAAGCTAAAAGAACAAATCTTATAATTAAAATACGAAGCACGTTGATGGGGTGGTTTTATTAGCTTTAATATTTTAAATTTGTAAATTAGACATCTACAATATCTGTGGAATAATACATTTTGATTGGATTAATTTATTTAATTGAGCCCCAATAAAATATAATTAATTTACAACTAATCACCTTAGAAAAAATAATCAGAATGTGTACACAGCAAATTCTCTATGAAGGCTTTGCCTTATGTGACAAAAGTGTCCATTGAGATGTTTCGAGCAGGTGGAAATGTATATGGTGAGAAATAGGAACTTAATAATGGAGCAAGGAATCTGAGTTAACACGAATGTGGAGAAACTGGAAGATTTCGTCAGTCTAAGTAATTCGGTTTGCGGTATTACGCCAACGGAGCAAAGTCGGGCTTCGCGAAATTGAAATACTTCCCGCATACGAATTGAATGCTACTTCAACGCCTTGTCAAGTACAAGCCTCATCCTTTTAATATATATATATTTTTTCTGATTAAAATTAAATTGGAGCAAATTGATCGCCATTAAAATAGCCACCGGCGCACGGAATACACGAGGGGAATCCCATTAAAGATGTATGTCAAAAAAAGGTCTCTTATATGTGGCTTTTCAGATAGTTAATCTCGTAGAAGAAAGTCACGTACATAATTAAATAAAGTTAGTTTGGAACCATTGTGTTAAACGGATTACGTCGGCCTCTCGTTTAACCGGACGACGGGGCTATTCATTTGGTCAGCGAGTCGTTCAGAAAGTTTGGCTTCGGAGCAAACAACGTTTTGCTTGTTGGAATAGCGACAATAAAAATATACTCGACGAATACATTTATTTAAACAAACAGAACGAATTGCATTAGCCTGTTAATTTTGGCAACAACAAAAAAGTATTCAGGTAGTAAAGGCACGTGTTCATATGGTCACGCTCATGTTTATTCATTTCGTATGCTATAAGAAAGCGATGAACATTTTGTACTTATATACACTCTGGTAGGGAATCCAATCCCGGGATCCCGGACAGTTTAAGGTCCTCATGAATCCCGGGATTAGTAAACGTAATCCCGAAAAATTCGGGATTGAAATTTTTATCTAACGGAAATCGTATATCTCACCAGCACGATGAAGGCTACTAAATCGAGACATTGCCGCCGAAATCTGAACGCTTGGAAACAGTGGCGTAACTACTAATTGGCGAGCTTAGGCGACGTCTAGGAGCAGTAACTGTCTAATCTATATATACATATATACAGTACATATATGTTTTTCAAATTGTTATATTAACATTTCCCTACCGGTGATGTATTTACTACACCTCGACTCTAATAATGGGAATATCGATATGAAACATAATAGATACGGGCTTTAGAATTTTTGTATTCCTTCGTTTTATAATTTCGAATCGTATCAAAGCATTAGAGTATATAAGTACTCATTTGCAACGACGGAAATAAATAATTTGTCGGGGAATCGGGAATTTTGCGAGTTTATATAACACAGTTTGGTGTCGATATTCTTCCTGTAACCGTTAAAGGATTAAGACAATCCACTTTAAGTTCTTGCTGGATAAAGCTGTGGCCAGAAGTAGTCTGTGGTGAAAATGCTTTACCATCAATAGAAGATGAATACCAAAGAACAATAAACATTTGTCGTGTTATTGGCGGAGAAGGTTATGATAACATGGATATTCATGACATCCAAGAAATATTGGATTGTACGTTGAACGAAGACGAATTTGAATATTAAATGAATCTACCACAATTAATACCTCAGATACCAGTTGCAGCGAAGTAGCTACATGTTTCACATTAAAAACAATTAATAAGGCATAAAATTAGCTATTAAATTAGATTTTTTTAAAATAGAAAATTATCCTATAATGGAAAGTAGTTTAAAATTCAAGAGACAATTACAACAGTCTTCGATCTTATTTTGGAACGCAAATCTTAATTTTATATGAACTTCAAACCTTGTATAACGCGGGTTTTAATAATGATGCTTATCGTTACTATATCGTGTATGTAAGTAATTGTACTCGTATTTTAAGTATCACGGTTTCAAATCTATAGGTATGGTCATCGTGTCCCACAAAAGAAACAAAGAGAAGGAATAACACTAATTTAATAAATATATTGCATGCTTGAAGAGTTTATATTCTTCTTGGATGCCCGTGGATGTACGAAAAACGTAAGGAAGCATTGGGAGGAGAAAACTTTTAGAATGACGCAGAGTTGGAAGAATTCATGAATAAATGGCTTTGTACTTGCCTAATTAGTAGTTACAACTTTGTTTATTTGATTGATTGATTTCTTTTAACTTGTGCTTAACTTTGTGTATGTAAATTTAGACTTATGTTAAATAAAAGTACTGTTTATAAAGAGTATAACGGATTCCCAAAGAATAACGAAAAATAACAAGGACAGCGTAGTTATTCAAATTGATTGCAAAATATTTACATATCTTCATATTTTATATTGGGGGGGAAAAATAAACGCAGAATGTAATATATTAGTTTCCATTAAAATTATCAAAGGCATCACACATATTCAAAATGATAAATTTCCCCTCGGACGTCACTATCCCCAAGTTGAAATATAACGAGAAATTTCGCAAACGGTATCCTTTTCAAAGACACGGGAAACAAATCTTGAAAGGATGTAGATATATTGTTTTAATATTGGTCCAGAATTTGAAGCTGTGCTCCGTTATGGGAATGATTTATGAAGTATAATGATTTAGTACTATATAAATTTTGCGGAGAAATTTAATATAATATGTAGTAATAAATCCCGCTCTTGTATTGTAATTAGCTCAAATAGAACAAAAGAGAAGAAGGTATGACACGGGATCTTGCAAATTAAATTAATAGATACTTGTTAAATTAGTATTCGAGTCACTCGAGGGTTTTGCCAGAGTAATATTATATTTTTTCCTCGTTGAGAACTCCGACGAGGAGCAAATGCGTTTTATAGAACAAATTGAAAATGCCCTTACCGCTGACTTAAGGGTTTCTATGTTTTTCTACCCAGGGGCATCGGAAAAAGCTTCCTACTGGAAAATCCTTTCCGCATCAATATAAATGCATAAGACAGTCAATTTGAAGAGAAATATCCTCTCCATTCGCCACAATATATACTCTATATCCGGATGAAATCTTACCAAGATTTAAACACGAAATAGCTCTTCGTATATATAAAATAATTTATTTTATACTAAGCACTAATTACGAAAATGATCAATAACTAATTGATCGTCTAATTATATCATATTCAATGCTAAATTTAAATTTAATTAATTAAACTTTCAATACAAAGATGTTTAAAGAATTTAGGCTATATTCATAGAAATAAAATGATTGATGATTCTTCAGAATAATAATTACCAAAATCTTGGAAGCGCCCTATTGTTACAGCAATTTTATAAGATAAATTGCTCAAATCAAGGATCAAGACGTAAGTCGATACGATTTTTGCTGTGAAGTACTTATAAATTAACCGCATTACAATAGATCATAAATGATATTTGTCACGACCTGAACATATGCATGCTCCTTAGTGGTAAGTCGCTGCTACGAATGATCAGTGTGTTTACATTACCATCCACGACTTTACGAACTCATTACTATTATATTGCAAATTCCGTGCTTATTTAATCTTTATAATATCTCAATAAATTTAATAATGATTTATATATTTAAATGAGTGATCTTTTGAATATAAGCCGAAGCTTGTCCGCATTTCTCAACGTATTGTGGTATAGGCCGTTGATAAAACTCAACATCCAAGTCTCTATATTTGATAAAACAATAATTGTCGTACGGACTTGATTGAAGATATAATTAATACATATTTATTTATCTTTTAGAATACCTGAATAAATTTAATAATGCTTTGTATTGGGCATTTGTGTTGGTTACCTATTATGTTTTCGAGATCAAAGTATAACAATAAATAAGTTTTAAAGGCGGTGCTTATTGCTGAAGCCTTTGAAAATTATTTTTAACATTATACGTATTTTCTATGTTATTTTCAAATAGAAGAACGAAATTTGCATTTGACACTTTAACACATTAACCGCGGGAAACGAGGATTCTCGTATTTACAAAAACTATGGGTAAACCGCGGAACACAAGAAAACTCATTCATAAAATTTAATTTTATTATCTTCTTTATTACTTGACGCTTTACAGGTTGACGCTGTTGATGGTATTTAATGAGCATGTTAGTAAACCATGCATAAAAAACCACGCTCGTGGAATCCGCCCATTAAGCTAATTTTTGCTAAGATTTGCGTCCAGATTCATATAATTTTTGTTTTTAAGCGTTTTCACAGATGCACAAATGATGACAAATGTCATTATGATTATTTTAAGTTAAAAAGCACTCTGTAAATAAGTATTAGGCTAATAATGATCATTTTAAAGGTGAATATATAGATAAAAACTTCAGCGAAGAAACTAAAGTATTGAGTGTTAAAGCTTCAGTTTGTTTTTAAATTAGACAAAACGAACAGTAAACGGAGGTCACAATGGTGGTAAATGGTAAATCCGAAAAACGGTGTGGTTTTCCATGTACAAACTTAATTATCACACATTCAAACGCCGTCCTCAACAACTGGGCTTCTTTGTTGGCCAACTTCACAACATTCTATGCATGGTAAACGAAGCCTCGTTGAGTTCACGCATTCCGGCACAAATGTTCATTGTTCGAATGCATTCGTGTTGCAGAACACGAATGCAACCAACAAAAGTTCCAATCGGACTCAATTTTATGCAATTCAATTTACGGCCGACGCGAAAAAATAATCCAAATGACGCCTACGAAGGCGACCCGGGGCGTGATGATACAATGTCTCTATAGATTTTTGTTAGCCGACGGGTGCCATTAAGGGTTGTGTCAGTAACAATTAATGCCAGGGCACGGCAACACCAGATAACAGACGGGTGTAATATTTCACAGCTGACGTTTATTATTGGAACAGTGACGAGATGACTCCCAATCCCGACCCAAAAGCCGACCCTCAAACGAAGCCGACCAATTCGACGTGTCAACATGCCGACTAGCGTTAAAGTTCCTCCTAATTGCGCGATTTATACAGGTACCCTTCACAAACATTCGTTTTTACCTAAAACGTTAAAACGGGGAAACGCAATTTCGCCTCTGACGCCCCGAGCTTCCGAACGCGCGGGTAGATGTCGCCACCGTAGCGGCGTATCGAAATAACGCCAATACATATTCCCCATTCAGTATCAATGTATTTAAACATTAATTCGTCAAACGAATATTTACATGAAATTAATTTGATACATAGACGAAATTGGGTCATTTATTCTAACAAATTTTCAAAGTAATCGTATTTCTATAAAGTTGAGAGCCTTTTGAGTGCGCACAAATGTTGCCAAGGATACAAAGGCTTCTTAACATACCGACATTTAGGGCTTTTATAATTGATTCTATGCAAACGAAACCAAAAGTGTATGGAGAATTCTAAATAAAAGTACCTCAAGCGAAGCTCAATAGACGAAGACCAATTAATTCAAAAGCACAATTAAATAAAATAAGATTTTGTATCCTATATTATTTTTGATTCGATTCAAAGCAATTTAATTTTATAAATTATTTTATTATAAATGGATCGTATGATTATCCAAGCGGAATAACAAAATATTAAACATAGAACTTTATTCATTGAGACTAATGTTAGTCGATTCGACTAACATGTCATATATTTGTTAGCATTACAATAGCACATATTATAGCAATTTTTGTTATGAGATGTATTTGAATGATTTCTTGATTTCCACTAAATATAAATTTTCCAATGCAAATAATTTTGCACAACAATCAATTAAATTAGTTTGAATTTAAAACAATTTAAAGCCATGTGCTTTAGCAATTATTCAACAATGGAAGCGCATAATATTTTTTTAAAAAAAAAAGATTTTTTAACGCCTGCCACAAAATTGAATTGAATAAGCTCGGGAACAATTTTAGAAAAAGGCTGAAAATTATCTAGGTAAGTGTTTGGGAGGTATCTATTCATGTATTCAAAACATTTTAAAATGTCCAATGATTCCTCATATTTCAGATACAGTAAGCCTGCGGTAATCCGGCTCCAGTCTAATCCGGTGCCCCCTGTAATCCGACATCATAATAAAGCATAGCACATGTGTACGATAAAGTTTCGTCTATGTAAAAAATGTAAGCGTGTGAATCTGAACGTGGAAATTTTCTAGTATAAATGAAATTATTCAGGTATTTATTAATGTTACCGATATAAAATTGATTTGATTCAACTGTGTGATTCATTTATAAAATGTTCATGGAATTTTAAAATACCATGAGGATGTCACTCTCGGTAATATGACGACGAGGACGTCCATACCATACATACTCTAGTTACCATGGTTACAACCGGGAAGAAAAAGGTTAATCCATCAAGCTCGCTTAAATATCAATTTCGCTTTTCCCTGCATGACGTTTTTAGTTTCGATAACCACTTAGCAGATTCAAATTTGATATACGCAAAAAAGAAATGCACAAACACGGTTCTCCGAACACATTTTCCGAATTAGTCTGGAGCGATGTTAAGAGATGATGGAAGCAAAAGTTGAAGACAGCGCAAAGTGTATGTCATTAAGGACGTTCATTGAATCCGAGCAGATTTTATTGTTCGGCTTCTGCATTGTTTGTGGCCAACAATGGAGGGCTTGGGAACTCCACAAAAACACTCGCCATTTTTCAGTTTTTTTTTTTTGCTCCCTATTATATACATATATCATATAATTGCGGAAAGAATTACGATAGCGGAATATCAGCCGCGGTGAAAAATTACTTAAAACGACGCGAACTTTTCATCTCTACGCGCGCGGAATTGCGGGACATTAGGGAGACATGGATGACTCGCAAGATTGCTCCATCAAAAAATTTATCGGTTCGCTGGAAATAGGGAGATGGATTGAAAAGAGCCGTACGAATTATACATGCAGGGAGTTCTAAAAGCAGTGTGATTGAGTCCGAAAGCAGAAAGCAATCAGATTGGCAAACAGTCGGTGGCTCAAGTGTTGGCGATTACAGTTCTAGTGATTGAACATTTATACAAGATCGAAATGTATTTTTTATATACCACGACGAATTTAAATATTAAAATATATATACCTAAAATTATATCCTGATTCCGTATGGAATGTCCTTTTATCAACAGGTGTGTTTATAGTAAAAACCAATCAAGCTCATAATATTCCTGTAAGAGAAGTAGTTTTGATATTGAAGATTATCTATGAATTGTATTTGGGAAAGCTCACCTAGCGGATCTACTTGTTGAATGTATCGAAAGACGTTTAAATGATTTTTAATTCGGATGAATTTAAGAGCTTTCAGAAGAAGATAATGAAAAACAATTCGATAAAACTCTTGATTTTACAGAAAAAGACTTCTTGGAGTATAGTCCAATATTCCACAACCTACTTTTGCAATTTGACAATAGGAAAGATTTTTTAAGCCTTACCTTTTTGCGAAACAAATATAAAAGCGAAAAATAAATAAAAGTTTGATATTCCATAAGCTTAAAAACCGGATAAAATCCGGCTAAATGAAAATATAAATATTTGGATAAACTTTTTTGCCAAGCAATTGAAACAGGGAGAAAGAATCAAGTAGTCATGATATATATAAGTTATTCTTCTTACGACCGGATAAGGATTCCAGGCAAACAGCTCGCAAGATAAAATCGTTTTTCATTCGAAATTATGATGCCATTGTGCTAAAAACAACCATAAAAGATTTTTTGTTCTAGTGGAGGGTTTGTGTTGATCAAATGAAAATAGGTTCAGTTCCAAGAAAAAAAAAACAAGACGAAAACAGCTTCAAATTAAACTTTGAATCGTAATTAATTCAATATTGAATGTATGTGGAGGTGAATATGCAAATGGAATGATATAGCCGAGACCTTGAATGATCGTCGTAGTTGCATTGATTTAACATTGGATTGTTTGCGACTATTTTATGTTGATGATGACATGGCTTTTAATCGAATACAATGTTGGAATGTGTCACCATGTTAGATCATAATAAATCATCATCAGCATCAGAATTTTGTTCATCTTCTTCAGGACAAAGGTCTTTCCAGCTCGTTTTTATTCATGTTTATGATCATATTCCTAATTGATTTTTACATGAGATTTTCGCATTTGGTATATGAGATATGGTTGAAAATCAGACATTTTTAAGTGGCTCTAACTAATTCATTAATCGTTTCAGTATTTTATTTATTAAAAGCAGTAAATCATGCTAATCCTTGTATTAATAATTGTCTCTTTAATATTACATTATTATTTACCACTAAATATAAATAACAGAGACCATGCATTAAGCGTAACTTGTCGTTTTCATATTGAGCCGTATAATGATAAGAGACAAGGCGTGAATCTGATATAAAAAGCATATTGCTCAGTCATATGGAAAGCAGAACAATGTTGGCAATTTCGAGACAATTTATGGATCAATTCTAAAACATAGACGCTGTCAGAAAAGGTAGAGTCGAAATTGAATCGAGCTGAAATATGAGGAAGATTAGAAGCGTTCTTCTTCATTGAAAAATTGCAGCCCAGACGACTGGATCCCTTATGTTGAACGTCTTATGTGACTTTTTTATAATCATATGAGACTCCATGGCGAAAGAATATCTCTTAAGGATGAAAAATGATGCGATCGCTGCTACAATAGATCATAGCTTATTCTCTTATATATTTTAATGAGCATATAAAGAGTAGACGAGGCATAAATAAAAGTTTCATAAGACGTGTACTAATGGGTGGCAGAAACAAAGAAAACGGTTTAAATGCTTGGGGCGCTCCCGTTTTGCAAATCATCTTTCGCATTATAGACCATGAAAATAGAAACAACGGACTTCAAAAACACGAAACGGCGAGAAGAATAATCAATCAATCCACTTTACTTCTGGCATACATTATGTAGCTTAAAAATGAAGCAGAGCTCCAGCACAATAACGCGGGAATCGATCTTTTTTCGCCAGTCTTTTGTTGGGGTATTTCAATATTCGTGAAAATGCATCCCTGACGTGTCAAACTCCGCGAAAAACAATGCACTTATATGGAGAGAGATGAATTTTGCATTCGCCATCGAGGTATTCCACTTAGGGAAAATATGCACCAGTAACAAAGTGGAAAATTGAGTGCAATATATGAGGAATTGCAAAGAGATAACTTGCACGGTTATCCACGAAGCATCTTCTTTGGCTGAACTATGCAGCAACGAAGAATACCCAAAAAGCTCGACAATAAAGTAGCAAGATTTATTATCGCCATTTAAAAATGCCGCTATTTTTCGACAAGATTAATTGAAAGCATTGCTTTGGGCAAAAACACAATGAACGCAGCCATATTTCAATATTCAAACCGCTTTATTCAAAAAAATACCACAGAAGAACATCACCATATATTTCAAATTGTCATTTAAGTTTATCTCCATAGAATAAGCTACTTTAGTCGTACAATTTGAAATTATTTAACGGAGAGACGCACTGAAATATAGTGACTAAAATGAAATATTTTATGCTCCCAGCATAAATATATGCAAATAAACACATACTAATATATAGTTACTCTATTAAAATATAGTTTTAAACTTTTAAAATTCTAAATCCATTTATTTCATAAAAAAATAAGCTTTGAGCTTTAAATAGGAGGAATCACCGAATTTCCGCCCTTATTTGGGGGTACGGGATCATCATTAAAGTCTCGCAGTTGTGCTTAGCCAATGGAAATTAAATATCTTAAGCTTAACGATCAATAATCGATATTATTTTGTATCAAAATTTTATGAATTTTTGATATAAATACTTTAATTGTTAGAATGATCAATACTTTAGAATTTGAGCATTTCAAATTTCATATTCCATCGAATTTTGAAATATAATATATCCACAAAGTATGTATTTCACATCGCTCAATCAATTCATATTAAATGAAGGCATAGCCTTTTGAATGATTCCACTGCTTTATAAAATAAATTAAATCAAAGTGGAGCAGAGTTATTAATATTTCTATGTTATATAATTATCATAGACATATTTAATTAATCAAGCGTATCAAACGTGTACCGACAAATTTGATCTTCATAAAAATGTGTATTATACAAGTGTATTGTTTATGTTTACTTGAAGAAATTATTTTTTTCTATCTAATACTATGAAGATTTTAAATTAGCTCACTACTCACGGGGTTAAGTCAGGTTGTCAGTTTAACACTTTCGTCGCCCAACATGTCGCCCACAACGTCTCTGCCTCTCTTCGAGCTCAACGTACAAGAGTGCTCTTTCTGAATCACTAGAATTCGCTCGCAAATACGCGATCAATGCTTTAAACGTTATAATACTTTAATCAAGTTCCCGAGCTATAAATTTAACTACGTCTATCGAAGCCCTAGCCATTTTATATCGGAAGTAGACGACGTTTATTTAACAATAATTAACGTACACTACTTGTAGACAAAAATGCAACTTTGTAGATTTTAATTTAATGCCGGTATGTGTAATTATTCAGTTTTCGAAAACTGTTATTTATATCTGCAACGTTGAAAGCTTGGTAGACTATAATTTTCCAGATTTACATTGCATAAATACTGACTGAAACAAAAATTAGCTTTGTAGAAAAAGGTGCAAAATTTCCGTCCCTGTATTACTGTTGCGCATAAAATATTATTGAAGATGCTCTATTTCTGTCATATACGTCTTTTTACCATTATATTATATACACTCAAGTTATAAGCATCCTTCACATATAAAAAGGTAAAGGGATCTCATCGAGGACGTGCTTAAATTCAAGCAGGTGAATATGATTTATGTATTGACTAAAAACTGTATTAAATATTATCTCACCGCCAGGACTACGATTCGGAGTTAAAGTGGTTGATAATACCTGAAAAAAAAGAAAAAAATAATATGAAATTTGATATGAAAATCACGTTTAATCTTTGTGTTATGCTGTACGTAGGCTTATGTACAATGTAGCTTTAAAGATATGATAAATTGATGTGTTATCCTGAGCTCCCCCGCTTACATGATTCCGTTGTTTGTGATTTGGAAACACATCGCCGGTTGTGGTTTCAGCATCAATGAGCCGTTGTTCTTATCGTATTTAGCATTCAAGCACTGATAGCCGCCATTTTGACAAATGTCAAAGGGCGCCATCAGTGAGCCGAGTGGCGGCGCTGCGAACTACCGGCTTTAAAATCTTACATTTTGGTGGCTTTGACGTCGCTAATTGACGCGCTTCCTCTCTCCTTTCTTGTTACGCGCCGCAATCAGATCTGGATGCACGGGGCGTTCCAGAAGTAACGTCGCTTTCAATAAGATTAACGCGACCGGTTTGGTGTTATATTTCCCGGATATAAGGCGGTATCAATTTTGCTCACGGAATCCTGGCAATGGGAAGATTGAATAGACGCTTCCAGTCTACTTATTTATTTTCAATCCGAAGAGAAAGACGTTCGAACAATATATCTTGCGGCAGAATAAATATGTTTCCCTCCTAGTCTCAAATTACCACGTGCCTCAGCAACTTTCGTTCGCCTCAACATGTACTTTGTTTCGCACGCGGAATTTTCATAGTGTACATTATTCCTGCGGGAAATTCCGCGAATGAACGAAAATTGTAAAAAAGAGGGAAAAACACCAGACTGATTTTTCAATATACTCGGTATGCATTGGGGAATATGCGTTTGATTATCGATACCTACCCATGACCATCGCCGATGCCTCAATGTCCTCTTAATAAATAAATATGCAATGGTTACCATTGCGAATGATCCTCAAACGATGGCATTTGAAACAGTTAAATACTGCAAGAAGAAAACCTGATATGCTTTATTCAAAGAAACATTTAGTAATTTTACAATCAAGAACTCTTCTTCTGTCCTGTTATATTCTCAGTTAAGTCATAGTCTGATATATAAAAATCAATGTTTGTTTGTCCGTATTTAATGCGCTGCCATACTGTTCTTCCGATTGGGATAAAACTTTGTCAACTTATTGTTTACACTTGCGGGAATAACATAGGCATAGTAAAAATATCGTTTATGCATGCATTCGAGGGAAATAGTCTCATTTGTGAGAAAATATGGGTGATTTTTAAATACTCAGCAGTTTTATTCTCTAAGCAATGGAAAACTTCTCGAGTCCCTCCTTTTCTAGCAATGACGATTCCATGTTAGGGTAAATGTGCACCTGGAAATTGTTTCCATATGCCACATATCGAAAGCGTCCATCCATTTTTTTCGTGAGACCTGTTTTTAATTTTACAAACTGGTTTCTAGAAATTTGGATGCAGGATTTGATTAAATCGCTAAATGGACTACTGGAAATTTCAAACGATCAATTGGTTTTATATTCGTGATAACAATGTAGATGAAATTACATCAAAGGCTGCTCCAATTTCTGATCAACTTGTTATACACAGACAAATATATCTATAATCAAAAGCAATTTAGTATAGTCTTCGTAGAATATAGCAAACATAAACGTAGATAAAGTAATTTAGATGAATATCAGTAGCTATTCAAAGGAGCAATTGACTGGTATCAATGACCGCAATGGACATCAAGTCTATCAAAGTACCCCAATAGAACTTACAAGGGGGAGACTATATAAGTCGATATAAATCAAGAATTGATTACAATACTATACTTTGATACAAAGAACGGTCTCATATTGTTAAAAAATCAATTAAAAATAATCTACTTTGCGAATTACACTTAAACCTTTTTTTGTGCGGTAGATGCGATCCGCGGAAAATCACACAAAAAAAGCTTTGAGTTACAAAAAAACATTGAAGATTCGTTCCATGGATTTTAAAAATCGCATAACTTTGAAACAGCTATATAAAATATATCCAAAGTCGCATAAAAAAAGTCAACAGGAAAACAATAAAACAATTAAAAAATAGTATTTGGTTACATTTAAAGGACGTCTTGCATCATTGGTAAAATTTTAAGGATGTTTTATATCTGGCATTTGAGAGTAGTTTTTGAGAAAAACGCGGTAAAATATTTCATTATGGTAGAACAAGCCAAGTTGCCGCATCACTAAAATAGTTTTAACTCTTTAAGTAGTTAGAATTTTGGAAATTCCTTTGGAAAAATCCCATAAAAAATGCAATAAAACGAAATTAATTTTTAAAAAAATCTAAACCAGAATAAAGGGCGTGGTCGTATATTCAGCGATAGCAGATTCAATATGATTTATACAGTTCAAAATTATATTTTTTTTTCCAAATTTCGATTAGTGTTGATGATTTATTCCCTATTTTATCCAAAATATCTCGATGCATACTCTTTAAGAAATTAAAAAAAGATAATATTGCTTAAAAAAACGCATAACTTCGAAATCGCACAAAAAGTGGTTTGAGTGTACTTCGATATAAAAAATACTGAAACGCTTTGAACAATGAGCTATGATAAGAATTTCTGGATAAATACGAGCTTCACCATTACAGATGAATGCACTTGATAGATATTTTTGGCAAACACGAATAAACAACACAATTATGGACGTTTTTCGTCGATGGCGAAATACCGGAATGGAAAATGCAAAATGTCGATATTTTGATAAATTAATTATTAGAAAGGCAATAAAAATGTTATGATACACAACATTCGAAAATAATTTACAGAAATATTAATGAATACTATTTTTGGCAATGTTTTCCTTCATAATGTAGAATTATCGTTATTAATTGAATCAGGGTTGATGATGTTATTCCATCGTTATGAAATTATGTAAACCTGTTATAATTTGTAAGTGAATTTCTAACTTACTACCTTTTAAAATTAATAGAGTTTTACCCTTTTACAGTTTCATTAAAATAATTGCTTCAAGCTAGTTACAGCTAATGTTAGTCGAATTGACTAACACGATATGCATACTATTTATTTTTAGCAAACACACCTATTATATATGCGCTAATTTAATTATAACCGAGATATTACAAATAGTGGAGCTGCTCGAGTAAGAGGAATTAAAATTAAAAATCTAAGCTTGACATTTTTAATTTATTAGGATGACTACATAATCTAAAAATCATGACCGTTTATACATTCTCGAAAATATTCGACCCAATTACAAACTTAAAGGTAATAAAAATAATCGCGAATCTATTAGAACTTCTTAATAATCTTGTTCCACCGATCTTTATAGTATATCAGCCTCCAGCAAAATTATTTGAGCTTTAAATTTTTCAATATTTTTTGAAATTAAATATCGGTATTGATTTATTTTTTACATGATGCATTGTCTATATGAAAACGAAAATGTTGTGTCATACCTTTATTTTACAGAATAGTTAAAATGTCGGTCTTAATGGTATGTTTAAATGACTGGGGTAATATTTTATGAATACTAAGGACCATCTAGTGATTTTGTATGTGGGTTAGAACCACTATTATGTCCTGAATGACATATTTATGGATTGGTTTTCAACCGCGTGACCAGGGTAGTGATTTAAGCTCGCGACATCGAACACATGAACCCAATAATTCCTATCACCAATAAAAATAGTAGGATAAGTGTTTGAAGACATGAAAAAATGTGATTGTGTTAAATTTATGCGAATTCTCGCGGGTTTTAAAAACGAGTTTTAGTAATGGAATACATTAAGCGCATGAAGCTGATGGAATATCAAATTTCTCATTATTTTCATAGAAAACAAAGCGTCAATCTGAAACACGTCAGTTAATCGCTCCAACGGACAGTTCTGCTTTTTGCTCTGAACAATGGCGGTGTATCGACGGTGAAAGACAGTTCTCACCGAGGTTCATTTGACAAATGGGAAATCAAAAATTTTCCAGCATGCGACCAGAGGTCAATCGGAACAAGCCGTGCAGTTAAATGATTCACAAAACCAGAAGAAAGTATCGTGGTGTTACAGTCCGTCGCATCTGATGTAATTACCTGTGTTAACCAGCTAACTGTAAAATTATAGCCAATGCTCCACATTCAAATTCGTCTCATAAACGCCCGTGTTAAAAAGAAGAACGACGCTGTATCCAAGCGAGATTTCGACGAAGCGTTTGATGACATGTTGCGTTGCCAGGAGTTACGATATAATGTTTACGCAGGGGGAATGTGCAGAAACAACATGTCAAATTGGATGTTGATGACGCTGAAAGAGGAGGTGCGTTTCGAATTGTAGTCCATTTATTTGTCAGGTCGCGGGCGGTGGAGCGAGTCTCCCACCAGGGTGCCGTGAAGCGCACTTCCTGTCCAAGATGTTCAGTACATACGTATATAAGAACGAGGGTGCACTAACACCAACGGGCAATGGATGCAGGGTCATCGATATCCCATAAAATAATGCTAGGATTATTTATAGCTGAATCCTTGGGTGCTCCACAAGTCCTTTGGGATTTGTGGTCCCAAGAGGATATGATCCCGGAATAAATCTAGCAATAGCGATAAATTTCTGAAGCAAGCAGATGGAGTCGTTCTAAATATAAAAGCTCAGTTTTTGAGATTCATGATATTCTACAAATAAAATAGCATAATAATAACCGATTTAATTTTTATCCCTGGTAATAATGTCCAATAGGATTCATTAATTATACGCATTGAAAATTAGACGTAGAATGCCGCTACTTCGCAAAAAAGATACGCGATGAGCGAAATTATTTTTCTATTTATAACGAGATCAAATGCCGAATACTTATTGAATCATAGAATTTAAGGCTCGATAACAAATTCTTGCTTATTTCGTTAAGGCACAAAATGTTTAATAAAATTGACCCTTTTCGCTAAGAAATTCGATATTTAAAAAGAATCCTTTGAGAGCTAAATAATAGAAGAGACGATGAAAATTGTGTCTGGAACATTTTTTATCGAATTACGAATTCCTGCCGGCAATTGAAACATGTATCCCGTTACGATTTTATGTTAAAAAAAATATGTTGCCGAATTTACAATTTGGAAATTGAAAGGCAAATCTCGCGATAAAAAAACGGCACCCCTGCGTGTGACACTTAAACAATGGATGGGGCCCGGGAAAAATGTGAATTTTTAAGGGCGGGCTGACCCTCAATGAAGAATCGTCGAAATACGCATAGGAATTTTATGGAAAAGAATTCGGGATTAATTCATGGAAAACGCGTGCCATCGTCTATTGTCTTCGACGAGCTCCCTCTTCCACTCGAAAGATGCAGCGAATGGTGATATAAAAATATTTATTATCGGAGCGGTGGCAGCCCTAAGGAGGCGATGATATTAAACTATAATTTTGGGGCGACTTGGATGTCATGGGAACGGTCGCAACAAGTAGAGGGTCCCAGAATGTAAAGTGCTGGTCATGAATTATTATTTATTGAAAGGGAAGAAGTGATAACGATCGTTTCCGTAGGAAGCAAAATATTGGACAAGAAGTCTGGGTTTCGAAACGGGAAGACAATTAAAGTTTGTTGTCGTACACACTAACAATTCATCATGTTTATTAATAGAATCAATTGTTTCGCAACACTCGAGACCAATTATGGCAATGTTTCAATAAGAACGCATCATGTGAGCTGGATCTAATAGTCCATGGAGGGCAAGGGTTTGGCCCAATTAATACACGAGCACGAAGATGATTATGAATAGGAAGAGAAGATTCCTATCGCTTAAAGTATCAGAATTACGATAGGAAAGAATATTGACGCGGGAGAGTTCACTGTCCTTTTTTATTTTTTGATGTGTTGTTGTACAAAAATACATAATAATTTTAGTAGAAAAAAACAATGAGAGCAATAAAGAAAGGCTTTGAAGACATTGTTGATACATGTCACACATCATCTATGTCACACCACAGAGAAATGATATTTTGTGTAAAAGATCCGCTAGACTAAATGTTACCAATTTAAAACACAATAGTCAACTCAAATTAAAAATTTCATGGGATTTAGATTTGTTGCACACAAAGGCCATTATTGGTAAAAGTGAAGACAGAAACTATTATTTTGGAAAGATTTCCATTTTTTCAAGATTGGTGATTAAATTAAAATATTTAAGGGAACAAAGGATTTGTCAATAGTGATGTCAACTATATGTCATTCATTATTTAACACTATCATGGCCGCATCAAAGAATCAGACCATTGAACGTATTACTTCAAATAGATGTAACAGCAGCAGTTGCAAATTCATTCACAGTACACTTAAACCTTTTTTTGTGCGGTAGATGCGTTCTGAGGAAAATCGCACTAAAAAGTTATGATTTGCATAGAAGAAGTGAAGATGCGTTCCATGGATTTTAAAAACCGCATAACTTTAAAACAGCTATATAAAATATATCCAAAATCGCATAAAAAAAGTGAATAAAAAAAAACAGGAAAAAAATAAGGCAATTAAAAATGTTGATAACATTTAAAGGACATCTTGCATCATTGGTAAAATTTTAAGGATATATATCTGGCATTTGAGAGTAGTTTTTGAGAAAAACGCGTCAAAAGATTTCATTTTCATTCCATTCAAAATATCTCAAAACGTACTCTTTATGAAATAAATAAAAAATGCTTTTAAAAAACCGCATAACTTCAAAATCGCACAAAAAAAGGTTTGAGTGTTTTCATTGATTACTGATGTATATTGACGATCGGTGCGATCATGATGCATATGTGACATCATGTGGCCGCTAATGATCAAACCCGTGATGATGCAATTTATGCATCAACGACCATGAAAGTGTTAAGGGCACACAGTGTACGTCTATGTTATGTTCTAAATATACGAGTGGACAGCAATCTTTGACGCTTCAAAACTTGAACTGAGCATGTATTCACTTTCTTAAGGATATTCGCGATTTCTCCTATATTTGTCTATTTTTGGCGCTTTTTGGATTCTATACCAGTGCAATTTCACTGCATTTCCTTTGCTCTAATAATTGTGTTTTACGATGTCATTAATAATGGTACTACAAACAAATATATTTGATTTAGGATTGGACGTTTAAGGTCCTAACAATGGTCCAATAAACTTTCCAGCCAAATATAATGCGATCGCACATTATATTTGAATTCCATGTTGAAAATCTGTTTTTAATTTTTAAGGAATAAAATGCAATAAACTAATGTTCAAACAAAAACGAGCTGTTATCAGCGATTTATCAGCTACATTGGGTGTGAATTTAGTAACATTTCGTTATTTTTCTTAGGAATGTTTACTGCAAAAAAATCAAGCATATTCAGGATATATTCAGCTGTGAATGAGACGGTAATAATTCAATAAAAAATCACATGGGGGGACATTTTCGAAGATTTTTCGCTGGATCGAGCATTATTCCCATATTACATAGTTCCACCCTATCTTGGCGGAGTCTCACAGTTCAATATATTTAATCGACAAAATTAGCATACTTTAGACGCAGAAATATATTATACATTCGTGATTTACTCGGGAAAATCGAATAAATTGAATCGTCTATAGTTATGTAAATGAATAATGCTGAATTGAGACCCTTTCAACATCGCATCCAATATCTGAACACATCTATTAAACTCACTGATATACACAAATTCGACATAATCGGGCTGGAAGCGCGTCTCGGGGAACAGCAAAATATTTCTCGAAACGATGAATATTTTTCGAAGTCTTCAACCCTTGACGCGCTGCAAAATAAAAACGTAAAATCGAATCCGTCTTTTTGCGCTTCCAGATGGGTGCGTTTTATAAGCGCGATAATAAAATTCAAAAAGGCGCGCTGTGTTAATCACTGGAAATACGAGTTAGCATTGCTGAATAATTCGCAACGTTGATGAATGTCCACGATGTTAAATCGCCAATATCGACATGCGCGCTCCACTAACGATGTTTTCAATTTATCTTTTATAAATTAGAGCCCCGAATTCATGTCGTAATCGATGGTCGAAAGGGTTAGAGTCTGGCCCAATTTATCATCCAGCGGAACAGGATGTGATTACAATCAATGTTCGAACTTCACAAATGGAACCTAATTCGAATAAAAGCCGTTTTTTCCGACTTTAAAACGGACGCTCTGTGTGCTGAAAATGAAGATGATCGCCAAAATGGGAAATACGCTTCATCTAATAATACGATCTCGCTCAACCACGAGGATAACGGAAATGAATTTATCCATATTCCGTATATACGAGGGTTGCTTTTTCTTAAATGTCACATAGCCGACGTGATTTTATATAAGATTTTGATTTTTACTGAAATTGTCGTTTTTTTATAAGATCACACATGTACTTTGAATTTGACAACACTTCAAAGTTGGATGATATAATAGATGACTCTTCATGTTTATTTTCGACTATAAATTACCATGGTTTGAAAATACCGGTTTATTTCGTTTGGGTTTTTATGCGAAAGTAAGTTCTGTTGATTTTGTGTTGATATAATATTACCTTCATCTTGTGTAGAATTTATGTGATTTTATTCATCTGATAGTAATATTTACTCTTTGTTCGTTCTGTTAATTGTTAAATCAATGTATAAGATAATATTGTTATCAACCCAAATTCCAGAAATACAACAATATTTAAGCCAATATCATCTTCAAAAATAGAAAACAATCAAGAATACATGCGAGTTTATTATAGCAGTCGAATGAAAAACCATGGTAATATAGCTGCATTTGTGGAATAAAATATGATATTCCATCAAGACAATGCAATTGCTCACTTTAGAGCGATTACAAAGAACAAAATTGATGAATTGCGGTTCGATTTGTAGCCACATTCATCTTATTTACCGGATTCGTACGCGTGTGACTACATGTGATGAGATTTTGATTACGAAAAGCGGCGATTGAGAAGCACAACTCTCATACATCCAAAAACGACTTCCTGACATCCTCTTGGTATTTTCACAATTCCATGAAAGATATTTAAACTCCTTCCAAAAATAACATAAAACCTTCTTTAGGAATTACAAAAGAAATTATTTTAAAGGAATGCTTTATCATGTTAATTACAGTATTTTCTTACTCCAGCTAACAATAGGCGCAAAATTGGATTCCATTTCTAGGAAATCTTTTTTAGTAGCATCATTAGGGTTGTTATGGTTTTTTTAAAATTATTTTTCCAATAAAACCTATTTGATTGTCTAATATCTTAACATGAAGTAGAATATTTACAAATATAAAAATTTAATTCACGTGTATTACGATTAGAAATTCTGATTTCTCGAGAAATGAGAATTCTCGATTATATTTCTCAAATTTCTTGAGAGCTCTCGAAAAATTTTGAAAAACAAAAATAATAAAAAAAACTAAGAAATATGGTTAAAATTTAAAATTTGATTACATACATAATATTATTTTTAAATAACCCTTTAAAAGACCAAGACTTCGAACCGTTATTTTTTTAAAATTTCTGTTTCGGTTACGTTTATAATATTTGTATTGGTTCGGTTACGGTTAGAAACAACGGTTTAACCGGTTATTCGACTTTATTAGAAAGCATAGATATTTTTATGGCGGAATTAAAATGTTCAGAACGTATCTATTGTTTCTTAAACAAAGATAAGACGAGTTTTTTTTGTCATTTAAAACCTCAACTAAAACATTTTGGCAGAAATTTTAGATTTGCATCAAAAATAGTCCTACAAATTTAATTGTGTTTAATAAAAATTGATTTATAAAATTTCTCGAGAAATAATTATTGAGAAGAAACACTAATTACGATGTTGTAAATTTAGAAGATGAATGTAAAATATGCATGAAACGCTTCAACTCTGTGATACAAAATACAGAATAAAAATTTCTTAACACAGTTTCATCGAGATACGCATATTTTTGATTAGTGTTCTAATACGGGACGTGTTTAAAACTATCATTCAAAAATAGTCTTGAATTAATATGATTCTTCGGTACTTTTAAAAATAATAGAGTTTAAAAACAGCATTTATTTTATTCCTGTCATGTCAATAATCGAGTGATACAGTCACGCCCGACTAAATTGTGTTAAGAATTGTTTTTCTTCTTAATGTGTTGTGTCTGTCAAATCAGTCACTGTTTGGCGTCCCTGTTCGACGTTATTAATCGACTTTATAAATCAGGTTAAGCTTGCTTCAAGATGATCGATTGAAAATATTAATACTTCTGATCTCCCAAATTATTTGGCAGGATGAATATTTTTTCATCATTTGGATTTGAACCTGAACCCTTGTAATAGGAATTCAGAATTCTAAAGAGTTATCATTGGCAAAATTGATCGAAAACTTTTCGAAATAATCCAAAAATGCGCACGAACTTTTGGACTGGCCTGATAAATATTATAATAAACGTTATATAAAATTTTCATGGTAATTTACTCAAATTATATACTAAATCTGAGAATTGTATCAAATTAGCATGATATCCGACACAGAGAGTTTTAAATATAAAAATTAAGCAATTCCTTAGATGAAATCGGATTTAATTAAATTTAGAGGATGTGACCACGAAATTCGCACGCCAAACCGCAGACGATCTGATATTAAATAATTGCATGGAACTAGCCAGCGTCACTGCCCCGAAGAGCAGCTCCTCAATCACACTTTTAATTTATAAAATATGGACTATCGTGGTATTAGATGCAAAAAAAAGCGTGACTCCAAGACGTCTGTTTCTTATGTGATTACACATAACGATACACGTCATTATCGTCACGGTCATCATCACGCCAAATTTGTACACGGCAAGTGAGAACTGCCGAATTAGGATTAAATCATTCCGTTACATTTACGACTATTTGAGAAGCGGTTCTCCGAGGTGATGTGTGTCATTTGGCATTGTCTCACGTTTTCGAACACTCACTGCAACCTTACGACCTTGTGCATCCAGCTAATGCACTTTTAATGCATCCACTCATTTCTGACTCACAAATGACTTTTATTGTTCACGGTTGTGTCATTCCAGATGATAAACAACATCCATTCAATTTCGGACGTATTTGATTATTTGAACAAATACGATTCGCAATTCCGCCAGTTTTACGTTTGATGAACACATTAACAAATTGAATGCTCGCTAATCCATACACATTGTTGTTACATTGCAAATAATAAATATATTTAGTATGTTCTTATATAATACATCAATCAATTGCATGTCACAACTTGAGCTAACAAACATCATTTATCTACTACAACCTTAATTAGTGTGACTATCATGTTCCATAATATATTGATTAGGGAGCATATCACGTTTAGATGGAGACATTTTCATACTGTTCCTTGATGAATCATATTATAATTTTGAACATCCACATAGCTGAGACAAAATAGCACAAATAGCTCATCTAATAAATATATGAAAATCTAATAAGACATTAACATTAGCTATTATGTATATTGAATCGTTCTAAAAATATGTTTTCCTGGATGATTTATACATTACAACTCAAAAACCGGTAAAATTAATTATAATAATATATTTCTTTGTAATAATTGCTGCAGATCATATATTTAACCTTAGATCACTAATCATTGGTCTCACAGACTGCAGACCCAGATGTATGCACGTTCTTGAATCATATTGAACGAAGTGCATTGAACTAAGTTTTTGCAGATCGGAAATATTCATATTTTTAACGTTTTTTTCATATTTTACCATTGGAAAGATTAAAGAATTGTAGCGTGAAGAGTCAGCCGTTGGCCTTGGGTACGGGAGGACGTCCTTTCCGCAGCCAAATCCCTCTCTATCGTGCGGAATAAAAAATTACATAGAGAATAGTTTTTTCGTTCGACGCCCGTCCACTCCCATACATCCGTCCGGCTGTATGTGATCCGATAGAAGAACGGACCCATGCGCGGCCATCCCGACGAGTTAATATATATCATAAATAGGAAACACAATTAAGTTCATTCACAGATTGTAAACATTATTTTACTGATTGCTAAAGCGACAAGAGACAAGAGGCACACGAAGAAGAAAAATAAATATTTAAAGTCTGAAATCTGTCAGTTGCGCAGTTAAGAGTGACTTAAAAACATAATATTATGTATACTTAAAATACTAGGAAAAATTTGAGAGATATTTATTTTGCATAATATGATTTTTTTCAGTCTCAACTCAGAAAAACGTTGATTGTATTTATATTATGGCGTATTATATAATATTTTTGATGATGCATTGCAATGTTGAACAGCATGTGTTTTAGATTAGGCGGCCTCGTCAAAGCTGCAGTGTTTATATGGCACAAGTGCGTTTTCAATTAAATATGCGCACCATTCATCATCAGGTCGGTGCAAAAGTTTCGTCCGTTTATTTA